>JAOTAW010000006.1:11937914-11949349 GCA_025629945.1 Erythroxylum savannarum | reverse complement strand
GGCCATATTTAACCCCAAGGTTTACATATTCTAATAAATTTAATTGACAAACATTAAAATTTAACCCTAAGTTTAACAGAGAAATAAATAATAATATGATGCTGCCAGTTTTCTGCCATATCAACAATGACTTGATATATGTTATAATGTGACTAAATCGCTCTCCTTTTCACCATCTCCAATGGAGATGTTGAGCTCATCTCAATCTCAGTTCATGTCTAATGAGAGCTCATCCACTACTCTCTCACTACTTGATCGGTGACCTACACTCTAATGGTAAAACTGAACTTTTTCATCTCTCTATCTCCCTACCTAACTCTCATGTTCTTTTTTAATCAAAATTCTATATATTGTGGTTATTTTGGAAAAGGAAATGGATTTAAATAATAAATGTAAAAGGTTATACAAAGCAGATATAATCCATAGGGGAGTACCATTAATAACCTTGCATTACAAGGTAAGAATTAAAGACAAAAAGCTAGATGAGTAAACATGACTACGTACTTCACTATAGATGCAACAAAGATATTGTGCATGAGCTGCAATTTTGATTCAGATTTTTCTACAAAATGAGCTCCCTAACTTCAATGCGGATCATAGGCTTCAAGGTTTCTTTGAAAGAAATTTTGTTGGCAAACCGTCTGTGGTTCCTTTCTCTCCATAAAATGTAGACACAAAGTCCTAGAGCAACGTTGTGGATCAACTAGTCTACTTTCGTGTAGACATTCTAGTTGATATGTGTTGAAATATGTTTGGAAGTGAGTCCCTCGAATTGAGCCATAGACATTTCGTGGTGATATCTTCCCAAATATCTTTGTTGAAAGGAATTCAAAGAAGAGATGATTCCTTGTTTCATCATGTACCAAGCACATTGGACAAGTTTTATTAACTTGTAAGAAAGGCATTCGATCAGTGATATTTAACTTGTTTTTTTATGGCCAACTAGAGAATAAAAGAGATTCGTGGTGTTAAAGTCTTACACTATATTGTATTAAACCATTCAACCTTACAACTCTTACTCTGTAATAGATTCATGATAGCTTTGTTAGTAAGGGTATGAACAGGTTTATCTTTCCAAAAAAAAATATCTTGCATATCTAGATTAGGGGGTTCCAGGTTGAAGGTGTCTCAACCGAAGAGGGAAGTGCCAGGAGCTACCTTGTATTAAGGAGTTGAGTTTGGTGTGTAGTGGGGGTATTGGAGTCCCCGAATGGTGTAAAGAATTTATCAGCAATCCTTGGCCCAAACAATTTTTATACCAAAGTGATATCAATCTCCCATTGCCAATTTCGCAAGTCGTCACTTGCTGTACCATATCTTGTAGCTGTAGAATTTGATTAAGAAAGTGTGAGTTCAATGGATTTTTCTTGATTTTCTAGATGCTTTCTCCTTGGAGGAAATAAGAGTGCATCCATTTGATCTATAGATATTTTTTTCAATTAAAATCCACCAGAACCTATTAAGAATCAATGCTTGATTAGCGATTTTGATGGAGCATAAACTGAGGCCACCTTCTTCTTTCATGTAACATAAATCAGTCTATTTTGCTTTAGCAGCTCTTGGGGTTCCATTCAGATGACTCCATAATTTCTTTTGAGGGTCCTTTCAATTGATTTGATGATACTTTGGGATATAAATATATGGGAGCTCCAATATATATGCATTAAATTGAGTACAAATTTGATGAGTTGCAATTTACCTATAATGGAAAGCGATTTGTTGACCCAAGACTAAACTCTTTTCTATTAGAGGAACGCATTCCAAGTGGTTTAGTCACTCTGTAGGCAGTAGTAGGCCAAGATACACGATAGGAGGACACTTGAGTTTCATTCTCGTAGCTCAAGTTATCTTCCCATAACTTGTTGTCATTACCAAGTCGTATGATAGGAATCTCATTGGGGAGTTCATTAGAAAGCTCGATGCTTACACAAATTCTAGCATATCCTATATGTTTCTTGGAAGCAGTAGGTTCATCCATGCATAATGGTCTTCTAATATAACTAGCTAAGGAGCTTAAACCTTGTGTAGTTCGGTATTCAAAGGAGACATTATGAAAGTTTATCTAAAAGGGCATATAGCACCCCACTCTCATAATGCATATCCCCGAATATACCGATAGTATTCGAGAACATACTCTACGAGGGTGTAATGTTAGAATAGTTAGTAAATCAAACTTATTACAAAATTTTCAAACATCACACGCATATTTAGGAAATCAATAAACCAATTGGGCCCTCTTTATTCATAAACATTTTCATTCATGAGTGTTACTATACTCATTGATCAATCTCATTTACAAACATTTCCAATTTGTAAAGTCGTTACAAAATAGAATTATTCAAATAACCGAGGTACGCGAACTGATCCCGACTTCTATCTCCTACTCAAATGTAGTGGATAGACTTCAATTTGTCTAACTGGAGATCTTCTCTAAGCCTGAAAAATAATGTTGCAATTTTAGGGTGAGTTTTGCGAACTTAGTGAGTGGACCATCCTTGATGGCTCACCTAATCACATAACAAGTCAATTAATATAATACATAATTCACATCATTTTATTTATCAAGAAGTACATCACAAAACTCTTTTGTTCACAATTTTCACATTTCTCATTCAGCACAATTCAACAATACATTTCAATTGCTCAAACATACATATTAAATGTATATGCAATGCTCATAAGACTCACTTTCTTTTATTATTGTTGTGACCGAGTGCCTGTAACTGTCTCGTATCCATTGTAGATACTGGGCTCATTAATAACTATCCCTTATCTGTTAGGGATATAGGGCTCATTGTACATAGTGATCCTTTGGCTCTTAATCATTTTCTGGGCTTTAAGCTCTTTTTCACTTTCTGAGCTTTAAGCTCTTTCTCGGTGGCTACTCTGGTCATAACAACCTTTATATTATCATGCATTTATGTAATGAAATGCATCTATCACATAAAATCAATCAGTCACTTTATTTCACTTTACATATTCACTTTCACATGTCATCGGATCTTGGTCCGACATTCAACATTTAAGTTGAGAAAATACATAGTCACTCCAATTCATATTCAATGAGCACTTCCAATATTATTCATGCATCAAACACCTCGGACATTAAATGTCTGGAATCAGCATAATCACATTCACATAATCATTCAATACATAATTTAAACAGGACAATAATTTAAAGTAAGACCATCTAGGTCAACTCACATTATGCTCCAGATTAGCGTTAGCTTCCATGATTTGGGAACGTCTAGATGCGAACGTTTTATCCTGCACATCAACATTATGAAATACACACATTGCACACATATTATTAAGTGCACAATCTTATGAATACTCAATCACATACATATGTATATGTGTTGTGTCTAATGCATGCTCAATGACAATCCCATGTATATTATCTAAATTCACATCTTATGCTCATTCTCATTTCATAATTCAAATATCTCTAATTGAACTTAGGTTTACACTTCATTTGTACATGATCATTCTAAGTTCACCATTCAAGCCTTATCATTTGTATGTGTCTAGCTTATTCTTAGGCTTACACCTCAAGAACACTTGGTTATTCTAATATCATAAATCAATTTCTTGTCATTTCTTTTCTAACATTATATGCTCTCATAATACCCAATTCTCATTCACATTTACTTAATACATATTACTCAACTCCTTTGGATCATAACTATAATCATATGAACATCTTCATTCACATTATACTCATGTCTTTGGTACTTTGATATCATCAATTCATTCACTAGGTTATAAGCCCAATTATCACTTCATACATATCACACATCAGTCACTTAATCCAAGTATCATTCTAGGTTCAATTCAAGCCCCATTCTAGCCTAAATTAAGACCAGATGGCTAGTGAATGTCTGCTGGGCAGACTTCCATGTCCACTGAGCGGACCTTTATAGGTCTCTTACAGAAATGTTGAAATTTGACCCTCTAGACAGCAAAATATCTTCTCTAGGACTTACAGAAGTTGTAGAACTCGAAGCCCTCTTCCAAAGCATACTTAAATTACCTCAATCCGAGTTCTACAGAAAAGGTTATGCCTCTTGCCCTAACATTTATCCAATTGCTTCCTTAGTTTGCATATTTTAAGTCTTTACTTATAACATTCAACACCTTATGCTTGGTCTATCATTTCTAGTTTAATACTCATCATTTCCCCATTATTCTAATTCCATTTAAACTCAATATTATCCATAAACAAATTATAGTCCATGATTGATCATGAACACTAAAAACAGAACATATACATATATATACATTTATCATCAACTTTCTGCACATATTCATCTTCATTTCCACCTTCATTTCACTTCAAACTATCTCCTTAATTAATATCATTTCAAGAGCATAACTCAACATCTTGGTTTACATAACTTTCACTTTCATTATACCCTTAATTCATGACTCATAACGTCTACATAACAACTCATCACTCATAGTTTTCATACTCTCAAAACATAACACAGACACATGTATTCATCCATCAATTCACTAAACCCAGTACTCAACTTTAAGTCAAATTTTGAAACTCATAAAGATAGAATTTGAATTCGATGTCTACATGTAAAATGTATCCATATGTCTCTAATTTAATCCAAATTAAAAATTATCTCATTTGGATATCTACGGATCAATTTATGGCTAAAATACAAATGCATAGCCATTAGAAATGTTACATCTAACTTATTCCAGCACATTTTAAATACCACTATCACTTTATCTCTAAACTTTCATCCTAGTTCTTCTCTTTCAAGACACTACATTTGCCTCTTCTTTAACTTCAATACTCAATCCATTCCATTTCTAAAACGATCAATGATCCACGTTTTTATACATCAAAAACAGAACATGAAAATGTCTATTCACAAATCAATTTTTCTGCACTTCTTTCTACCTCATTTCAGGGTTTATTCTAACTCTAAATCAACTCCACATCAATTTATGAATCATTAATCATCATACATATACAAAAACAAGACATTTTCATATACATTTCATCACTTACATTCCAACATACATAAAACACCATTTTATGTCCATTCATCATATATGCTTTTATTTAGACAACCCATGAATAACAAAGTTTAACTTACTTGATTTACCCAAAGCTTCTTCAAGAGTCTCCAAGAAACCCTAACCCCCAACATCACACGATCATCATCATCATTCAAGGTGGAATAGATTGGATCTTTTAGCAACAAGAAGAAGATAGAAAGGTATTTAAGTGGCTAGTATAAGATTAAGATCAAAAATCAACTTGATGGAGAGTGGTAAGGGTTTCATAGACGGAGAGAAGAATGAAGAATATGAGAGCAAATGAAAAAAATGAAGATAAAAAGCGAGCATCGTAAATGACAAGTGAAAGACCATAAGATGGTTTTTAATTTTGGTAAATAAAAACATGAGTGGTGAGTGGCAAGTGTTGTGACACTTGTCACTTGCCATTTGTCATTTTATTGTGGTCTCTAATTGGTTCTTTTAAAAAGCTAGTCCATTTGTCTCCAACTTTCAACTCAAATTTCTCCCAATTTTCAATGACACTTGTCATTAAATCCCAATGTCATTTATAAAAATTTTCACTGCCATTTGACTCTTATTTTTACTGCCATTTATCAATTGTTCTGTCACTTGGTATTTTTCCTAGTCCAAAAATACCCTTAAATTTTGGAAAATTTACATATTTAACCAAAAAATTTAATTCACTACTTATATACTCCAAATCAATTTTTAAGACACATAATCCATAATTCACATTATAATCGAATTAAAACAATCATTTATAGCCGGAAAATGTCAAATGAGTGCATGAACAATTCATTGTAATATGTGCAATAATCAAATTTCACGTGTGTGTATGCTTACATATGCATGAGCATGAAATGCAATTTTCTAATCTCTCATTGCTATTTTCTCAATTACAGAAATCTAGGGTTCTAACCCTTAGTATAGAAACGGGATGTTATAATTCTCCCCCTTAGTAAATTTCGTCCTCGAAATTCTTATCTGATTGATGAAAAAGGCAGGGGTATTGTTTTCTCGTATGCTCCTCCATTTCCCATTTAAATGTCATCATTTGAATAATTTCTTCCACTTGACTATAGTCAATGGAATCAATCAATCCTTTAATTACTTATTCAAATACCACAATATCTTAACTATTTCCTCAATATATTTCATATTACTCACAATCTCACTTCTGGTATCAATAACACATATATCGGATCATAACGATATTTCCTAAACATATCCATGTAACACTGTGTGAATCTGAAACATCTTTTATTGGCAATAATAACTCATAAGTCAATGGTCCTATTCTTAATAGCTTCATAAGGACCAATACAATTCGAGCTTAGTTGATCCTTTTTCCTAACCTGAGCACACCTTGTCAAGGTGATACTCTCAGAAACGTTTCATCTTTCGCTTGATAATTCACATCTCTTCAGTGTTAATACATTTAACTTTTATATCTATCTCACTATGTTCCATGTCTTCAGTGTTGATCCACCTAATTCATTCATCTTTCTTGAATCACTTAATTTCTAATACAGATTAATTTCACTTATCGACAGTATCTCGAATCAATTTTAGCCTTCAACTACTTTTTAGGCCCTCTTCTTTTCAATATAAGGGCGAACAACTCTTTCTATCGTATAACGCCTCATACAATATTCTAATGACATCACTAGGATAATGATTGTTATGCTTAAAGTCAATTAAAATTATACATTGACCTCATGTTCCTATGAACTCCAAAATATAAGCTTTAAGCATATCTCCAATAGTTAAGACTGTTGGCAACTTATACATGCAATCACTTGGTTCTATATACTAAGTCGTTAAATACTATTTCGGTGTATTCCTACTAGGATCTATAGCTTAGGTTGTTATTTATGCTTTCTCTAATAATCTCTTTGCTCAGCCATCTTTATCGGGTACATATACTTATTATTTCAATCACAAAGTATCATTTTCCTATTCAAATTCAAAATCTGGATTCATTTTCAATTTCTCAGTAAGATTCATAAATTTTGAATCCTTAATTTGGGATTTGTTAATCCTTTCATGTGAAACTGATCTTAAATTTTAATGCAGCTAATAATAATTCATTTTGCCCCAAATTCAACTCAATATTCTATGTTATTTATTGCACTAGGTTTGGTAACCTCAATATCTAGATTTGTGTTATTCCGTTATTGAATTTTATGTTCAATACATCATATTATAACATTAGCTTTACTGAGAAATACTCATTTGTATAATTAGAATCTTCAAGTAACTCTATTCATTGTCTCTATCTTATATTCAATCCTTTCAAACTCAATAATTACCCCCAAACTTTAATGATCTATATATTTATATATAGACCCAAAATGTTTCACTATATATATAATGTCTCGAAGCTTTCAAGGTAGTTACTATTGCAGCAAGTTCTAAATCATATTCCGAATAATTCAACTCATGAGACTTTAACTGTCTCCATGCATATGAAATCTCTTTATTATGCTGCATTATATTTTATCCTAATCCCTGATGTGAAATCTCATTATATACTACATAACCTCTAAATCCAAACGATATAATTAACATCAGTGTTATAATTCCTCAAAATTCTTTTACATTCATCAGTCATACGATTTACACGTTTTTTTCCTCGGACATTTTTTTCAAAGGGCTGAGATCAGTAAAAATCCCTTAACAACTTCTAGTAGTGTCCAATATACAGCTAGTTCTAGAAAACTCTGGATCTCTTATAAATTCCTTGGAGTTTCTCACTTCTTCATTACCTCTATTTTCTCTTTGGGTCTCTCAATATGCCATGTTCAGATACTATACGACCCAACATTTTATTTGATCAAGCTAAGATTCACTCTTATTGAATTTGGCATATAATTATTTCTACCTTTATGATTTGCAAGATTTCCTCAAGTATTCAAAATATTCTTCTCAACTTTTCGAATACATTCAATATATCATCAATGATTATAGTTACTAAATGATCCAATCAAAATTGGGACACTTTATTCTTCAATACCATGATACTATCGAGGGCATTGTTAACTCAAACAGATATTGCCAAAACTTAATGTGCCTATGATTAGTTCTCGTAATTCCTTAAGTAACTAATTCCTTAATTAAGTAATATTATCTCATATTATTTTCGATTTCCCAATTGACTTCTTTTCTTAAATGATTTTCTCAATTCATTCGATTTCCTTTGATTCCACATTGACTTATTTTAATGTCTATTCATTCATACTAGTTTTTCCATACATTTCAATTTATTTGCAATCTTAACTTCCTGTGTTAGTAACACATTCATCAAATCTAATTTGTATCCCCTGAATATATTTATATAGAATATAGTGTGAACCTTACCTTAGCAATAGTGTCTCCTAAATTTCAAGAATTCAATCACATAGTTGGATATTTTACATCAAACAAAATGCACACACTCTCAGTAGCTTATTCTACCCCTTATGCCTGAGTCTCCGTTAGAAATGGGACTCCAATATTAACTTTTGATTAATTAAATATTCATTTCTAATTTGTTCCTTCGTTAATCATCCTTAAAATAAATCATCTAGTCTACTTAACCTAATTTAGTGAAATTCTTCTTCGAAAGAAGATTTCATGCTACTATCATCTATGTTGTTCATGTAATCTTTATCAATCAACTGTTTTCATCATTTCTTATCATCCATTCTTAGTACTTCAAAAAGATCAATTTCAACTATTCATGGTCTCTCAATAAGATCAATTTTTTCATAACTTATACGATCAGAGTATCCTTTATAATAAGGCTCAATGAAGTAGTAAACAGATTCATTTACTCTTATACCTTGGTATATACCATTAAGATATCATTTCATATTATCTAGAGATGTATTTATGACAATTCACCAATTAATAACTTATGCTAAGGATACCTTAATCTCATTGATTTTGGACAACACTTCTCCTTTTACGCCTGACCTCGATCGTGGGGACTATGCCATGATCGTGCCCTTCTTCTTTTTCCTCAAATTCATCACACATAGTAACATCATTAACAATCTCAATCTATCCCCAATTAATCACTATAAGCACTTTCATGTATTACTCTAATTCATCTTAGACTTTGAACTATGGGAACCATGATTAACAAATATTTAATAAGTCATAGATTGCTTCCTATATCCTCTCCACATATAATATACATATGTGCTTAATATTGTCACTTATCATGGTGATCCCATTATTAGATATGTACTCACAAAACTTAACCTTGACAACTTTTACATATATCACTATCATTATCTCACCTTCCAATTACCATATATCATCATACACACATATGTTCGCCATCTAGGGTCTGATACCAAATTGTAGCACCTCATTCTCATAGTGCATATCCTCGAACTTACTGACGGTATTCGAGAACATACTCCACGAAAGTGGCATGTTAGAACAGTCGGTCAATCAAACTCATTACTTTTTTTTAAACAATGCACGAATATGCGAAAAATCAATAATCAATCTCAACCCTTTTTATTCATAAACATTTTCAATCACAAGAGTTACAATCATTACACAAATCATCATAATTTCAGTAGTCACTTGGGCTCATTACAGATACAAAACATTTTAGTCATAATGTCATTACATTACAAAATCATTCATATACACATTATACAGTATTTGTGAATATATATTTTGATACAAAAATAAAGAAATACAAATGCAGACATGAACTGAACCTACCTTTACTCTTACTCGAATGTAGTGACTTGACTCCAATTTATCTAACTGGAGATCTTCTCTAAGCTTGAAAAATATTGCAAATTTTAGGTTGGATTTTGCGAACTCAGTGAGTGGACCATCCTCGATGGCTCACTCAATCACATAACACGTCAATTCATATAATCACATAATTCACATCACTTTATCAATTCATCATATTGAATCACATACATTTCATATTCACTTAAAACATCTATCACATTCAGAAATCAATCAAACTATTTAAATCATACATATCAGATGTATATGTAGTAGTGCTCATGAGACTCACTTTCAATTGTTATTGTTATGACCGAGTGCCTACAACTGTCTCATATCTATTGTAGATACCGGGCTCATTGATAACTTTCTCGTATCCATTGGGGATACCGGGCTCATTATACATAGTGATCCTTTGGCTTTTCATCATATTCTGAGCTTTAAGCTCTCTTTCGGTGGCTACTCCGGTTACAACAGCCTTTATGTTATTATACATTCATGTAATGAAATGCATCAATTACATAAGATCAATCAGTAACTTTATTTTACTTTTCACATGTCTTCGGACCTTGGTCTGACATTCAACATTTAAGTTAAAAATCACTTATTTCATTCACATGCACATTCACATTTTTCTTCGGAACTTGGTCTAACATTCAACAATCAAGTTGAGTATCATATAATCAGTCCAATTCACATTCAACGAGAACTTTCAATATTATTCATGCATCAAATGCCTCGGACATTCAATGTCCGGAATCAGTACAATCACATTTACATAATCATTCAATACATAATTTAAATAGAACAATCATTAAAGTAAGACCACTTAGATCAACTCACAGTACGCTCCAGATTAGCATTAGCTTCCATGATCCGGAAATGTCTAGATGCTTATCCTGCACATCAACATTATGCAAAACACTCATTGCACACACATTAATAATTGCACAATCTTATGAATACTCAATCACATACATAAGTATATGTGTTGTGTATAATGCATGCTCAGTGACAATCCTGGGTATATTATCTAAATTCACATCTTATGTTTATTTTCATTTCATAATTCATATGTCTAATTGAACTTAGGTTCATATTTTATTTGTACATGATCATTCTAAGTTCACCATTCAATCCTTATCCTTTGTATGTGTCTAGCTTATTCTTAGACTTACACCTCAAGAACACTTGGTAATTCTAATATCATAATTCAATTTCTCCTCATTCCTTTTCTAACATTATATGCTCTCATAATAACCAATTCTCATTCACATTTAAGCACTTCATATATATTACTCAACTCCTTTGAATCATAACTATAATCATATGAACATCTTCATTCCCATTATACTTATGCCTTTGGTACTTTGATATTATCAATTCATTCACTAAGTTATAACCTCGATTATTACTTCAAACATATCACATATTAGTCACTTAATTGAAGCATCATTATAGGTTCAGTTCAAGCCCCATTCTAGCCTAAATTAAGATTAAATGGCCAATGAATGTCCACTGGGGGACTTCTATGTTCGTTGAGTGGGCCTTTACGGGTCTCTTATAGAAATGTTAAATTGTGACCCTTTAGACAGAATAATCTCTCCTTAAAGTCTTCATAGAAGTTGTAGAACTCGAAGTCCTCTTCG
>JAOTAW010000006.1:11874281-11890222 GCA_025629945.1 Erythroxylum savannarum | reverse complement strand
ACATTGTGTTTGCGTTCATGTTGTACAGTAAACTATATAAAATTTTGGTCGAGTTAAGAGTAAGTTATATTACATAATAAGTCCAAAAAGCTTTTGTCATCCTTGCATATTGTAATTTTCAACGTTAACCAACAATCACTTATTATGACCTATAAACTAAGATATTGAACAAAATAGTGGATTGTTTTTAATTGATTCTTTATACTTGTTTTTAATTGATTCTTTCTTAAGAGTTGTTTATATGCTTGTTAGGAATGATGATATTAATACTTTATTTATAAATGATGATATTCGCATTTGCTTCCATTAATCATGTTAAATGATTTAATTATTAGCTAATCTTTTTTCTTTATTTAGGAAAATTGTGAGAAGGTAAAGGTCAATACAGTAAAAATAAGAACACCTCACAATCAAGGGTCCAAATCATTTATAGTCTTTTGATATGAATATGGAAGATCTTTGTTTACAAGTTATAATTATATCAAAAAATACTATATTATTTATTGTGCCTTGTAATTTTCTTTCATAAAATAGAGTAAGAAGGAACTACATGGACAAGAATGTGATAGGATCACACTATACAAACTCACTTACTATAAGGAAGGTAAATGGTGGATGCCAGAAAAAGCAGAAAATAACTACGTAAGTATAAATTTTTGTTTAATATTTAAGTTTATTTATTCATGTAGTAGTAACTAATAATATTTGCATTAAATATTTGTTTCAACCTCATCAAGTGAAACATTCATTCAACAACTTCAAGAGGAAAATACGATGTTTAAGGCTGAATTACAACATACTTGAAAAAAAATTAGCCAAGCACGATAAGTTATTTAGAAAAATACCTGGCTCGGATTATAATAACAATGAAGATGAAAGTGAATGGTATAATTACACCTCTTTTTTTTTAATTCATGTTTATATTACAATTTAAATTTAACACTTTTTTCTCGAATTACAAAATTGGAGAAAATTCAACGGCTGAGTGATTATGTCATGAATAGTAAAGTTATGTGTTGTTTGCTTTAATTATGCAATATTGTTTCAATAATCACAATATTTTAACTATATTTTAACTAAGCTTTTTGGATTAATTCAGTTCATCGACATGTTGTAATTTTTTTGTAATCTTAGCATTTATAATTTGTAAATTAGCCTTTGTATTTATTATTTTGTATACAAGAATTGTTAAAATTATAATTAAAATCTTGTATACGGAGAAATTTAATTATATTTTATTTTTTTTATTCAATGCTTCAAATTATCAATTATTTTTGTACAATTTTTTGTATAATCAATTAACAATAAAAATATATCAATACATTATATACGATAATATATATTAAAAATATAACAAATAATTTATTTAAAAATTGTATAACATTTGGTTAAAATGTAGCTAACAACATTTGACTATGCTTTTAGAAATGTAGCTAAAAATATTTTAAAAACTTTTGGCTACCTTTCTAGAAACGTAACTAAAAATTTTCTTTCTAGAAATGTAACTAAATTTTTTTTGCTACGTTTTAGAAAACAAAGCCAATTATATTTATCTATGATTCTAGAAATGTAGTTAAAAACTTTAAGCTAAAATCCTAGAAATGTAGTTCATACTTTTTACCTACAAAAAATAAGCCTAGTTAAACTTACTGGCGATAATTTCTCAAAACTTATCTAATATTTTTTGGCCATGAAAATAAAACGTAGCCAAAAATATTAACGATGATTACCAGAAACATTGCCTATAATTTTCTATTATGAGAATTTGGCGACGTTTTGGGTGACGAAACTAAATCGTCGTCAATAACTATTAACGACGATTTTTATACCTTAATTAGTTACGATTTTTTGTTGTAGTATTAATAACATATACGTCTCAAGAGATGAAATAAACAAAAAAAGTAAGGCATAACTTATAAATTTTAAAACCAAACATATAGAAGTCATGCTCAAATTATTTATTTGAGTATTAAATGAAGTTCTTTAAGGATAAGGTGTATTTTATTAAATGTACTTACATTGTTTTGGAACTAAAAATATTTTGTAATAGCAAAACTACTAAAAAATTTAAGATTGTCCAACCATTTTAATATAAATTATTATGCAATTGATTATTGTTTTGAAAGGCTTATATATATACACCGCTATGCAATAAGTTTATGTGATGATTATATTAAAATAATTTAATAAATACATAATATAAGGTCTTTATAGCATTTTTACTATTATAAATGTATTTCTAATTATTTTCATTTAAAGAATGTATTTTTAGAAAAGTACAAGTTGTTGGGGAGGTCAAATGTGTGAGAACCCACGAGGGCTGTGGTGGAGCGGCTGGGACTCTTCTACCCTTAATCAAAGTTTCGAGTTCGAGTCTTGAGAATGGAGTCGCTTTAAAACTCGTGAGGAAGAGTTTTGCTGCCCAAATAAGTCCTACCCGACTTGAATCTGGACTAATCGGTTGTTCCTGTAATACCAAATATTGGGTGATTTAACCAAAACAAAGTCAAGTGTGTGAGTGCTTCTGGATTGAAGATCAATCAATAGTGGCAAACAAACTAAACAGATTACTATAGTCTCAACTTTTAGCTACGGCGATAGAGATCGAGACAATATAGCTAGCCTGCCTATCTACTTGTCTTGGTGAAAACCAGAAAGAGAGACAGCCGTCAAAATATTGGTATAAGTCTTGATTGGGCATTTTCTTGTATAAAGCGTTGAGAAGGGATTAGCCCATAATGGCAACCACATACGAAACTCGACTTTTTTCCTTGCACCCCAATTTAATTTTTCGTCAAAAGATTTGGTAAGACATGTGAGCTTTTCTTTGTTAGTCATGTACCTTTGCATTTATCCGTCTCTACCTATGAAACAATAGCTATTTAGCATTCGAGGCGGACGGGGCAAGTGGACCCATATCGGTAACCCTAATCCCACTTGATTATCAAGTATATAAAGTAGATTAATTGCATTTTTTCCCCTTAATAGAGGATTCGACGCTAGCTATGAGTGGCGAGCTATAGATGGGCAACGTCTCCAATGGCTCTGATTAAGGTGAAATATACAGTAACATTTTGGGACCACTTCTATTTCGCTATATACTTTAAGCTCAGTATGTCAATAAGATGTAAGGAGTAGCTAATAAAGGAGATTTGTTGTAGGTATAAGATCGTCTATTGTACTTTTTAAGAATATTTGATTTTCTTAGTCGAGTAACAAAAGAAATAATTCAAGTCTACACGTTTGCTTTTATTTATTTGAAACCCATACCAATTTCTCTCCTCGCCCGCATTAAAACCCGGCTGGGTCGTCCAAGTTAATTACAAATTTTGCAGTCGCATATATTTATAGTCTCATACACACGAACACGATGATGCAAAATGTGGCCCAGCCAAATATTGGTGTGAGGTGTACAAAACCGTCACCATTCGTCATCCAAAATTGCTTCAAAAGTCAACATTAACTGCTGCATCGCTTGGAGTGAATCTCGACCCTTCTATATGTTGTCGGGGTCCACACGCTATGCTCTCATTGAAAATTTATTTATTTTTCATTTTTTTTCCTAAATCTCAATTTAGTTGCTCATGATTTCATTCCGTATTGTTCGTTACATAATCGGATTTAGTTAAACAAGCTATCAAAATAATAATATTAACACTTATAGTCGATTCACTAGCAATTGAGTGTCTTGGGTCCAATTTCTTTAAACTGAAAGCCAATCTAAATTCTAAATTGATTTACAATTTTAAATATGAAATCTTAAACACTTATTATAGATGTCTGGCAAATATGTCTTAGTTTAGCTTATACACAAATGATTTAATTCATAAAACTCACACGTAAAATCTATAAAATGCTCCATCCATTAATCAAACAAAAAAAGAAGAAGTGATAAAAATGAAAAGTTAGGCATAAATAGGAACACGTAACAGATGATGTAATTTGGGAAGTAAGATCCAACTCGGCAAGAATTAGAATGAGAATGTGAAGACGTAGATAATGACATGATTGCTTCCCAAAACTAATTAAGAACAATTCTTTATGATAATAAACAATATCTCTATACATATATACTAACTAAATTAGTTAAGTCACTGTAGTCGCTAGGAACAAATGCAAAATCCGGGGAGTTATGGAGGTTTTGATATTCATTTTCTACTTGTCGGCGCCGATATGTTTGGCATTTGAAGCATTTGCTGCTAGCAGGTCAGACCTATCTGCTAGCAGCACATGCTTAATTTCCTTCAATTCAGACCTCCCAATACCTTGCATATATATATTTAATAATAGGCCAATAATAATGGTTAAATTAAATACTAACTAAGAAGGAGTTTGTATGATTGGGTGATTAGGACTCATTTCTAATAATAGTTTAAGTTTCACATTGTACATTTTAACTAAAAGATAGGCGGTATTTTGATTATTTTAATTAATTAATATTTTGAATGGAAGTATTGAACCTTGTAGAGACGGCTCTATAGTATAGGTCTTATTTTCAAATGCATTTTTTTATAGCAGTGGAAACCAAACTTACTCTTCTGTAATACATACAAAATGCTTTTGCTACCCGATTGGTTTGTTCGGGGGCCTTGCAACAAATTTGTTTATAATGAATTTGATTAGAAATAGGATATAATATATAATTAAAAAAGTTAGCATAAAACATAAAAATGCCCCTGGATAAAGGTAAGACGGGCACCTACTTCGAATCCACTCTTGATCTGCCATAATTTTGCCTCATTTTATTGGTCCACTTTTGACACTTGTAAAGAATAGAAAGAAACAAATAGGGCTCTTTTTTTACTCTAGCCCACTAAAATTATTTAGATCTTTATTCCATCACGAGCTTTTTTAATAGTCTCTAAAACGACAAGTGCAAAGTCTTCCATGATTCTAGTCTTGCTAAAAATAACGACATGCCTCTCATCGACAAAATCGAAAGTTGGTGGGAAGGATTATTATGGGCATATATAATCCTATATCAAGAATTGAAATGTATTGAGAAATTAGTCTAATAGGCCAGATGGATACTTCTGTGAAATTTCTTCGATGTCCCCTTTTTTCCTCACCATTTGACTTGCAAAAGTTTGAATGTCACCTTAGATTCCCTCCATATGGAATGCTTTGCATATTGCAGGGAATTAACCTATCTGCGTCAACTGGAAGCTGCATATCTGGTCATTACATGTATGTCTATATATATATATATATTAAACAAAAAACAAAAATGTGAGATATGGCCCTTGTCAAGTTGTTGAGTGGCTTAGGCTAACAATTCTAAGCTAAGCCAAGAGGAAGGAATCAACCCAATAAAAAAATAGATAAAATTGATGATATCAGACACCAGCAACTATTTTAACAAACGAGAGAGAAACTGCTCAAAAGCTTTGAACTTGGACTATGTTCAAGGACAGACAATTAACTGATAATACTGTGAAATCACCATCAGAGAACATGCAATGAAATTCTCAAAAAGTTAGGTAGTTTGAGCAGATAAAAAGGACTTCTTTTTGAACGAATTTATATGTGTAATATATACCCTATCATGTGAAAAACCAGGTGAGATATACACTTGAGAGCCCTTAGTTTTACCAGTTCTCACATTCATTTTCAATCAGATAGATATGGCCTAGGAAAAACCAAGTTAATTAATTTAGGAGAATTGTATATATACACAGTTACACACACAGTTAAACAAACTAAAAGCTCTTATTCGGAGGCTTCCTGCATACTTCAACAAGAGTTCCTTGCTTTCCACGGATCTTAGTCAGCCTATTCTGTCCTCAACAAGCTTGAAGCTCCTCTATTTAAGCTTCACTTTTTGCCTTTGCTATACTTTCGTCATAGTTCTCTCTTGAAATTCTCCTGCAAACAGCTATTCATTAGTCCTCTTTCTTTTCCCTTTTCTATTTCCTTAATTGCTTAATGTATGTATATATATATATACAGCTTGAGATTATTGGGTTCCATTTGTTTTCTCTGATTACTATATACAGCTAGAGAATTCTGCAGTTCGCCCCGGTTGTGTCTGGTTTGCAAAATTCACCATGGAAGAGGCTACCGTGGTCAACAAAGGAGATGATCTCATCGATTTGCCACCTGGCTTTCGGTTCCATCCCACAGACGAAGAGATCATTACTCATTACCTTACAGAGAAGGTGATGAAAAGCAGTTTCAGTGCAATTGCTATTGGCGATGTTGATCTGAACAAGTGTGAGCCTTGGGATATGCCCAGTATGCTTTCTAATTTGTCTCTTTTTCGACTTTATAATTGCCGCTCTTTTTGAACTCTAAAACTTGTTAGTGAAATCAACCTGTGTTCGGTCCTTTGTTCTTGCGTTTGTTGCAACAGAGAAAGCAAAGATGGGAGAGAAAGAATGGTACTTCTTTTGCCAGAGGGACAGGAAGTATCCTACCGGTTTGAGGACTAATCGTGCTACCGAGGCTGGTTACTGGAAAGCCACTGGAAAAGATAAAGAGATTTACAAGGGCAAAAACTGCCTTGTTGGAATGAAGAAGACACTTGTTTTCTACAAGGGCCGAGCTCCAAAAGGAGAGAAAACTAATTGGGTAATGCACGAATATAGGCTAGAAGGAAAATTCTCTTACTATAGCCTTCCCAAAGTTGCAAGGGTATGTATTTACTGCATGCACCAGTTCTTTTCTTTTCTTTTTTTCCCCCTTTTTACTTCATTCCAAAAGGAAAAAGTAGCTCTTATTTCTTTATCATATCTTTTAAATCTTTATCATTTTCACTTCAGTGATGGTAAGGAGTTTCTTTCATGGGGTACCTCTTTTTTAGCATGCCTTTTTGCTTTTGTGTCAATGAAGAATCAAGGATTAAATATAGGGGCCTTTTGTTGGCTATTGCTTTGTAGGATGAATGGGTTGTCTGTAGGGTTTTCCACAAGAGCTCAGGGATCATGAAAACCCCAATTCACGATCTTCTGAGTGTCAACTCTTTTGCTGATGGTTTCTTGGATAGTCCTTCGCCACCACCCCTCATGGACCTGCCTTACTCTAGCAGACCTGTCCCAAGATTCAGTGACGGTGACAATGAATTCAAGGAA
Source organism: Erythroxylum savannarum (assembly GCA_025629945.1). Lineage (NCBI taxonomy): Eukaryota > Viridiplantae > Streptophyta > Magnoliopsida > Malpighiales > Erythroxylaceae > Erythroxylum > Erythroxylum savannarum. The sequence continues at coordinate 11,883,152 of JAOTAW010000006.1, read as the reverse complement.
ATGACATCAAGATCGTCAGATGGAAACTACTTCTCTCACTTGTCCACAAATATCAATGGCAATACGCGAAGTTTTTTCCAGCCTTCAAGCTCCATATTGCACACTCAAATTCCAGTGTCTAACCCTCTTTTAACGTCCCCAAACATGCTTGGCTACTTGCATCAAGGAAGTCCTAGTCGTTCATTTGCAAGCTTGCCAAGGTCTAGCTATGGCGGAGAAAATCAAACACTTTTGAGAGCATTGGCAGTGGGGAACAGCAATGAAACATCTGGATCAGACAACCAGTGCAAGGTTGAGCATTTCTCTTCCAATCAATCAATGGTCAGCCTGTCACAGGACACTGGACTGAGTACGGACATCAACACAACTGAGATATCATCGGTGTTATCGAAGCACGACAGGGGAAGCAATAACAAGGGATACGAAGATCTTGAAACTCCACCAGTTGGTCCTATTGCAGATTTGGAATGCTTGTGGGATTACTGAAGATAGAATCTATTCTTCAACTTCTTAATTAGGAAAGACGATTTTCATCAGTCTTAATAGTTCTTTCTCTTTTTTTCTTTCAAGTAAATTATAAGACTTAGCTGGAAATTTGTTTAGTTTGGCATGTTCCTGGTTTCAGACATAGTTTGTACATATTAGTTCCATTGTATCAAAAAATTAAACAGGTTTCATTTTTATTCATAGACACCGTGTGAAAGATACCATGGGTATAAAAGCTCTCATATGTACGTAACTTTTTCACATTAGTACACTTGTATTGATTCTTGACTCACTTTTAAGTTCTTCTTCATACCTTTTCAATTAGTTCATTTTACTGATGGTTTATTCATTTTGGAATTTAGAGCAGTGCGGGTGATCGAACGTTTAACGTTAAGTATTTGATTACACCACAAACATTCTTTGAATTCCAATTCAACTGTTTTTTCAAGTTGAAATTTATTAAAATATATCTATGAGAACTCCAAGTGCACATCACTGAAATATTCTTATTTAGAGGAGCATTCACCTGGTGCAGCTGAAATAATCGAATCCCGTCTAACGTGATTTTTCTTATAATTGAGTGGTTTAATGGTATTAGTTGCCACTTATCAAACTTATAAATGCTTGTGTCAACGTGTTTGAATGCCTTCTAGACGTGCAAATATTATATATGTGTATTTATATATGGGTTTTGCAAGTTCAGATAAATAGTCGATTAATGAGTAACTATTCAAAACTTTAATAAGTATACAAATTAAGGTTTATTATCGGGAAATTTCCTTTATAATAAGGAGGACTTCAGTAAATTGTTTCTTGGTAGTAGATCATATTTCTTTGCCCTGTGAAACATACATTTACAGACCTTACGTACTGTTGGCTAATAGTTCATTTTATTTGTCACAAAATTAAAGTTATATGATCAAATGGAATAAGGGAAACATCATTGATGACATCAGAATACAATTTCTTCTCAAACCGGGCATGTTGAAACTGAAAATACAACAAAATCAACAACCCCTCTTTCTAGACACCCTGAAAAGCAATCCAATGAACTATGTATCATTCCTGTATACGTGTGCATCATATGCCTGATCTCACGACAGCTTAATTCGATCATATCAATTAATAGTCATAAGGTTTCTTCTAAAAGGGATTAATCTTGAATGGAACGCAAAAGATTGGCTTTTTTGATTAATCATGATTTTCTTGACAAAAAGCTGATTTGTTACACATCTAAAATTACATTTTTGATACATCCAATCAAACTATAGATGCATAAAACTGTACCCAGATACGGTTTCTATCAAAAATAGCATTAGAAGCACTTAAAAACGCGTTAAGTTCATTACATTATTATCCTGTCCTCCATCTAAGAAATTAACTCGGCGTTCGTCGGATTTATATTAGAGATATGGGAAATGAAGGAAAGAGTTAAAGGTAAGTGAATCGGCTATTGTAAGAGATCACGAAAGTTGACTGCATTTAGTTAGAGATAGCCCTGCAGGCCTTGTATGTAACCATTCCAACATGATTCATATTCCAGAGAAGGTTCTGAGAGAGAAGAGACTTGCAGGGAAGTCAACCGACCATTTTTGGTTACTTGATCCCCAATTTGTTGGTTCTAGCTGTACGGCTGGTAGTGGAAGCGAAATATTGTATGAATGGCTAGTTTTTCTTTTACAAGTAATTTTATGTTTGCGACAAATAATATTTCACTTTACGCGTTATAAATGTGAGAGAAAATGATATTCTAACAACTGTAAGGGAAAGGCCTTACTTGCTGCATGAAAACAAGGAAACGCGGTTGAACCGAGACTTCACATCCAGTCATTTATAGAATACACGTTGTTTACACTGGAAACAACGGCAAGCGTTCTCGGTTCTGTCATGCTTTGGCTTCTTGCTTCTTCCACCCTAATCTTACTAGAATTACTGTGCACCGTTTCTTCGCAAATTTTAGACCTATAATTATTATTTTATTAATATAGTATTTTTATTAAAATTTATGACTTTATTTATATTTTATTTATTATAATCACCACTATCAATTATTATAAAGAATGCATATCAAATCAGTAACTATAATGTTTTTGTAGAAAAAGAAAATCAATTTTATAATGTTTCATATAACATTTTTAATATCAATGATTATGAAAATTGAATTGATTTTATGTTAAATAATTATACTTTTTAGAGAAAGTTAGAAAGTTAGAACATATGAATATAGTCAAGTTTAAAATTATTTTATTTTATCATCAATGTTAATTATTTTGAAAGTAATTCTTAAAATTCTAATAAGATATTACAATGTTATTTATTCACATATTTATATTTAAATCTAATTTTTAAATTTAAACAAAACTAACATATTTTGAATTAAAAATTCTGTTACCTTTTTACTTATATTAAATAATATGGATACTGGATAAGTTATAACTATCTCAATTCAAACCTTTTTTAATCAATTTTTCTCCCACAAAATAAATATGAAGTTAAAAAAAAGAAAAGAAATTTAAGAATTACCAAAAAAAAAAGTTTAGATGTGTAACTATTATACAGTGTATACTTTAAAAAATACATAAAAATTATTTTTAATCTTAAAAGACTTATCTAAAAACAAGCAATATTTCTTATATAATAGAATAATTAAGATAATTTTTTGAATCTGTGAAGATATTATTTAAAATAAATTTCATTTTTATTAATGATTATTTTTACTTTTATATGTAATTGTTATAAGAAACTATGAATATTTTATTAAGTTTAAAATCAAATTAACTTTTTTTAGTACATAGATATGAAATGTAATTGTAATGATATTATTTGAAATACATATTTTAAATTATAAATATATATATTAAAATAATTTTATATCATACACATATTTTTAAAACATATATGCTAACTCGTAAAAAATTATTATTACTTTCATACCATAAAAGTATTTGATAAATAAGAGCACATTAAAAATTAATAATATTTTTTTATATGTGAATTCATTTTTTATATCTAATACATATACATATTAAATTAAGGATTGACTTCTCTTGGATTATGTTATAAATACTTAAATTAAGAAATAAGTTATGTGAAGAGATTATGCCTAACATAGAAAATAGTTAGCTTATCAAACATATATGACTCAATATTATCAAAGAGAATTTGCTAAAGTAGAACTCAAGGCACTTCACCAATTAATAAAAAATGGATAACATCAAATGGTTCACTGATTAGTCATGTTATCAAGATTTCAAATGCTCACCCAAAAGGTTCATTAATTATCCATGTTATCAAGTTTTCAAATGCTCACTCAAAATTTACCGAAAGAAGCTTATTTGGTGTAAGCATGTCTCTCCCAAGATCTCATTCATCCAGTTGTTTACCATTAGAGATAGGTTATTTGATAAAATTACAAGTTCTTTGTGTCTTCATCTAATATGCAGGTTATTAATATATATCAACAGATATTCACATAATCTTTATTCATTCAACTATCCTTTGTAATTAGCCTTTATTTTCTCCTGAAATCATGGATATTAATATTGTGTTGATTTATCACTTTAGATAGACACACTTAGAGTGTATAAATAGGCGGATATACATCATATTATCCACAAACTAGAATAAGGAGAACATTTATACATTTTCTATCCATTCTCTATTTTTATATAGTATTAGAGCCTCCTTTGTAACAAAAGGAATCAAAATTCTGGAGCCTTCTCCATTCTTTCTCTCAAGCATTCTGATTTCGTATTTTGGGTTCTTACATCTGCTCCAAAAACAATTTGTCATATCCCTTCCTCTTGGGCAGATCACAATGGTATAAAGTTCACCTCTAGAAACAGCTCCACACGACCCCATGCACCATCCATAACTACTAATCTTCAAAACATTAGTTGCAAGTTTTCTAGAGGAAGAAGACTACCTGAACGATGTAGTTTCACTCCAAGGCAAAACGACACCGTTTAGATAAATGAAGGGAGCACCACATTATTCAACACATCAACATCACATCATTCACCTCATAACCCAAAATCCTAGTCATTTGCCATCTCACTTGACATGTCATCTGACACATCATTTGCCACTCTAACTATGATCTTTGGGCTAAGGAAATGTTTAACTTTCTTAAGGAGAGACTCCTTTGGCATATTGTTACTAGAGAAACACCTAAACCCACTCAAAAGAAAGATGAAGACATTGACAAATTCACCAAATGATTAGTGGAATGGGATGGAATGAACCATCAAATCTTAATGTGGTTTTGGTATATATCTGCCAAAGCCATCAAACTTGACTTTCAATGATTTGACACAGCTTAGGAGGTATGGAATTTCCTAAAAATTTGTTACTCTATATTGGATGACGTCTACCAATTTCAATTGTATAGGAGACTTCATCGCATGCAACAAGAACCTGGACAGACAATACACAATTATGTGTCTAAATTGAAAGAAATTTGGAATCAACTAGCACTTGGTGATCCTATTGGCCTAGTCTTAATGCTACTATACTCTACACAAATCTTCGAGATCGTCAATATATATGGCATTTGCTTACGACTCTTAAGAATGAATTGAACCCATTTGCATTTCTCTTCTTTATAGAGGAACTCTACCTAATCTCGACACTGTTATTAAGGAGCTCATATTAAAGAAAAGTCAACTCAATATGCTCTGTATTGGAAAATCAATCTGATCTCTTAATTCTATCATTTCAAACTTCTCATATCTAAGGTAAGAAATTTTATAAAAGATCTTACAGCTACTGTAAAAAGCCGAAACATCACATCTCTGAATGTAGAAAACCACTCAAATAGAACTCTAGACGAGGTAATTCTTCCAAGTCTCTCCAGCTTGCTTCCACTGCTGTGTCTAGCACTAAGGGACTAACAGAAAGCATCTCTCTCAAATTCTCTTTAAAGGACCTCTATTCCCTTTTTCAGTAACTTCAATTAGATTCTGATACAATCTCCTCCTCTACTTTATCTGTCACTTCAAGTAACTCAAACTCTTGGTATCTCGATTATGCCTTTTGTAGTCATATGAACTATGATTCTTCTATTTTTGAATATTTAACAATAGCATCTATATCACACATTGTTCATTCTACTAATAATTTTACTATGCTTGTACAATATATAGGAACTATTCTCACATCCACATTACACCTACTTGAAACTTTTCTTGTTCCCAAACTCTCATTCAATCTTATTTTTAATAGACAATTATATGAACTCAGTGTTAACTTATCCTTTTCGAGTCATGGTTACATTATACGAGATCCACAGACAATAAGATACTTGGGACCAGATGCCTACTTGTGCCTACTGAAGCTTAATTTTTGCATTTTGGACCAGGTGAATATTGTCTAAAAAGAAGGATTTAAGAGCTGCTTTGACTTGTCTAAGTTTTTGCATGAGTTGATAGGAGTAATAGCCCTCAATAGGGTGTTACCAATAGTCACAAATTAGATATAGAAAGCTAACTTATTTGGTGAGTCTGTTGAAAAATTAAAAAGGAGCTCTTCTTGTGTCAGGAAGATTGAGATTACGAATAAGGATGTAAGAATGATCTAATAGAAGTGAATTCCCGAAGTAAGAAAACGATTGAGAATATGTCGACAATCAAAAGGGATTAACCAAAGCTCTGTCTAGCTTCCGTCTGATAAGGTAAGAATTTTGCTATTTATTGTACCAAGTAAGAAGCCTACCATTATAGATAAAATCTGTGAGGTGAACTCTCTGCAAAAAATATTCCAATTCTCTTCCATTGACTGTTTGGAGTCCTCTACTACGTTCAGTTTCAGAGTTATTTTTAATGCAGTTGAAATCACCGATCACAAGCTAAGGGACTGAGGTAGTTCTATCTAGTTGCTATGAATTGTTCCATAACTCTGCCCCTTGGAATTGAAAATTGGAAGTGTAAATGATAGAGAGCGTGAACCCTACGGTAGTACTAGCAAAAGGGTAAGATAGATGTAAATGTTAGTCACTTTCACCAAGCATTTGGACTAAAACCCTGGGAGTGTGATAAAAGCAAAGGAATAACAGACCAACCTTGACCCAAAAACTTGGAGACCTTATGGAATTGGGAAGCTTTAAATTTAGTTTCCAGTAACCCAACTATATAAGGTTTATGTTCCAAAATGATATCCTTTACCATATTTTGATTATGAGGTTCGTTAAACCCTCGGACATTCCAAACAAGGATCATGAGAGTGGGGGGCAGATCCCCATTTGAAGTGTTCAAACTCCTCTTCCTAGCATATTTTCTGCGGGTTTTCCTTTTGGAAGGCAATGTAGAGTCACAAACATCTTCTTGTGCCCCTAGGCTACAGCAAGTGGCTGACGTATAGGAAGGTGTTAATGGTTCTGAGCATAAATGAGTTAGTTGTTCAGTTGGACATACATGTAATGTATAATTTTGTAGAGTGTCAGTGCAGTCAAGAAGCAAGCTCCCAGCATCCAAGGACATCATGCCACCCCGTTTTGAAGAGCTTACCAGTAGGTTTCCATTGCTTATTTGTAGGGGATGGATTCCAAAGATAGGAGATAGGTACTTCCATATTGTGAAGCTCTCCACCCCCATCTAGCTTCCAAATGGGAATTTTGTCTGCGAATGCTAAGTTTCAGCTCCCTTAAATGCATATTGTGGCCTAGCAAATTCGTTTTATGTTGGCAATTTGTGAATCCATATAAAGAGGTTTGACAACAAAACTCGCTAGGTAACTAAGGTCCCCAATGGTCTAGAGTTCAGAGGGAATGTTATGAAAATGTACCCATATAGGGAAAGCATCAATATTGCCCTAGTCATAGTCTACGCCTAGCTGCCATCTTTTTTAGAAGAGTGGTTGCCTACCCATATGCCATGGTCTAGATTTCATAATGTGTAGCAGTTGCTCCTCGGACGAAAAGTTGAACAAAAAGTTACTATCTTCCATTAACAGCGTTTCTCAAAACCCTTGTTTCTTCAGCAAGCATCGACCTAAGCTTTGACTACTAGAAACGCTAGCCGTTTAGACTAGAAATAGCCAACTAGAGATGAAGACCAGACCATGATTTCGATCTGGAGCAACTCTTTTGGAGGAGATAAAACTCCATCCTTGAGCACGTTCGGATAGTATTTGAGTTTGCCTTTATTATGTTGGATGTTTAATTTGTTTCTCTACGCCCCTTGAGTTTGTGGAGATTTGTCGACACAGACTGGTGGATCTAAACCAGGGGGAGCATTCTCGGTTTTGTGCTTATTGTAGGAAGTTCAGGGAAGTCGTCCAAGTCCAGAGGGTAGAGCCTGTCCATTCCCATCCATGCTTCAGGCCTAGGAAGGCCTACACCTAGTAAAGATGAATAGTGTGTGGAGGAGGAGACGAGGGAAATCAATTTCAAAAATAAAAGGCCAGGAGGGGTAAAGGGGAAATCTAGAGAAAGGTCAGAGTAATTTGGCTTCTCTATGGATTCTTCTTTTTAAGCATTATTAATCTCTGCTTCCACTTCTATTCCATAGTTTTTCGTCATTCACGACTTTGTTAGTGCAGGCTTAAATAGGAACATCTTAGCACTTATATTGTTTATACTTTCTGAAATACCAACTAACAAACAAATGCAAGCCTAGAGCGTTATCATTTGATGAAATTAGAGTTTTGAATTGCAGTAATTATAGTATCAATAATGCAATTATAATCTAAATTGTTTTTGTAATTAATTGTAAATAAATTCAATTTTTGTAATTACATTCATATTATTTATAGTTTTGTAATTATTCGTAACTGTAGTATAGTTCTCATTACACATTACGAGTCCCAATAATACTTTTGTCCTTTATCACTTTCAATGTGAAAATATGCTCTCAAAGTTTCAATTTTAAGAAACTATACCTAATAAAGTAAATAAACATAAAAACCTTTAGTAAGAAACATTTTTTTTTCAGTATAAATAACTCGAAATAAAGGAATAGTACCAAAGCTGTTGAGGTATCAACTATGAAGACGTTAACTCCACCAAAATTTCTTTATCCCATTTTTTAACATATTTATTTTTATAGCTAAGCTAACAGTGAGATTATTCACGAAATTCAAGAGTTGTAATACAAAACCTTTATTAGTACCAGTTGCCTAGCTATGGCTAAGCTCTATTGTAACTATTAATTGTATCAGAATTCTTAGTCCACCAAATGGATAGCACTATTAAATTTTCCACTCCTATGTAATTAATATCACATGCGTAGACAACTGGTGTATCCGTAAAAACACTATTAACAAGGGATAAATCTCTTGTTGTTCTGGTTATGAAATTTTTATTATATTTTATTTACATATTTATATAAATATAAAAGTATATTAAATTTTCTATTCTAGTTATAGTATTTTTTATCAAATTCTATTAAA
>JAOTAW010000006.1:11846010-11858464 GCA_025629945.1 Erythroxylum savannarum | reverse complement strand
TCAGTGTCACTACCATGTAACGGTATTCTACCGTCTTAAACATTCTCATGCTTTATGCCCATCACTTTCAAGCTCCCACCTTTAGCTCTCTCTCTCCATTTCTTTTGTCTGATATTCCCTACATAAAGTGAATCGCTATACACTTTTTATTGGCATCTCCGCCATCACAAATCTCTTAGGGTTATTGCTGTTTCTCTTTGTCTTATTTGTCTCTGGAATCCTGTATTGTTCATTGCATTAAAAACCTATTTTGGCCATTTAGAGGTATTTACTTTTCTGCTTCTTCCATGTCTGATTTGTGGGAAAACTTGTGGCTTTGGTTCTTATTTAGTATGTATATACTTGCTATGTGTTATTTTGGTGAATTTTCTTTATTTATTGTTGATGATGCTTGACTTTTGCCTGGGTCGAGGTTCGTTTTTCGATTTCTGCGGTTTTCTTAGGGTTAAGACGGCGATAATTGATTCATAAAGAGAATTTTATGTTTTTGAAAGGGCGACACTGATGATCAGTTTTCACTTTTCGATATATTCATGGACGATGGAAGATTTTTTTTTTCTTAAAGAAGATTTGGGTTTCTTTTTTAGTTTAGTATGAGGTATTTTCATCCCTGGTTTGCTTGTTCGTAATGGGAAGAAATGATTTTGGAACCTTGTAATGATATGTTAAAATGTCACGAATGTTGTGTCCAATTGGCGAATGGTATAATGTACTTATATGTCGAGTTTTTAAACATAATCTTGCTTTTCTGTATGTCGTTCTCTTTATTTTATGAAATACCTTTTTTTTCTTGTATTGAATGATAGTCTATCTGTTCTTTTTATTTTTCTTAGTACATTTGAATGATTTTTTAACCTGTTGCTTGCTTTTATTTAATTCATCTATTGGGAAGAGTCTGTAACCTTTGGAGCACCAGTAGTTTTTTAAATAGCCTGCAACTTTTGTTTCACTGAGTTGGTAGGAAGAATATGTTATATGATTGGACAAAAAATATGTTGAACATATGTGGAGTCGTTGTTGAGGAAAACTTTTATGTAGAAGAGCCAATAGAAGCATGTGCGCTCTCAGTGCTTTTGAGGACTTGAGTAAAGCATGGATATTTGCTCAAGTTTTCAATTGGCCAGTTGCTGGAAATCTCATGCAATTCATCCGCTTCCATTTAAATTTCATAAAGTTGATATCAGGTTATATGCCTTCCCATCTCTTACAATGATGTACTTCATCCTTCTTTGTTGTATTTAGAAAATATCTGTCTTCTGGGATCAAGTGTTTACTGGTCATATTACATTTGATGCTTGGTTTGACAAATTACTGTTAGTTATGTCACTGTTCTATTTGTCTCTTTTTGATGTTATGGTGAGTCAGATATACAACATTGTTATGCTCTTGATAACCTGTTTGCAGTGAATTGCTAATTTGATGAAGTTGGGTAAATGCAGTGGAAAATGGCAAGCTTCAGGTGATTACAAACTGCAAGACAGTTTATGGTTGCCAACCGATCTGTTTTTTTGTAAGGTTTTGAGAAAGATATTTTGGATGTGGCATTATGCAGAATGGATGTCTCATGTGCTTCTGACACAAGTTCAAGCCGTTGGTGCCAGCCTTAAGTGTTTTAGGGCCTCTTCTTCCACGTTGATAATTGGTGGAAGTATTTAAGACTTCTGGTAACACTAGAGCCCACAATTTGTACCTATTTAAAACTTCTGGTAACATTGGAGCCTAAAGTTTGTACCTATCACGTCAGATGTGGAGCTTATTCCTTCTGTAGCTATATCTCACGATACAGGAGTACAAACCTTATTGTTGTCAAATAAAACATAGCGAACACGGGTGCACTTTGTTGTGTGGCCACCAGGCCACATGGAGCAAAATCACCTGCTGTTGGTGGGGACTCTACCGGTAATTGTGAGCCACATTGGCAAACAAATTCTAGCTTCTCTCCTCCTCCCTTGAGAATGTGGGATTGTAGGTTACAGTCAGATGGTTTACCGTGTGGATCTAATGGATTTGCTTCATTGACCTCTAATAGTAGAGGAAGTGGAAATTGCTTAGGCAGTGGGCGGTTTACCAACCATCACCATTCTGTGTCTGATGTTACACTTTCTTATTCTGATAGCCCAACTGCTAATATACAGGAACAATGCCGGACTTCACCTTTGCCAATGTTTGATCTAGGTGAACCATCTGCTTCTAGAGTGAGAGGTAACCTTTAGTTTCATTGTTTTGTAATTATTGAATGTTGAGCTTATATTAGTTTTGGAGTATCTTTTTTGCTAATCTTAATCTCACTTAGATGTCTTGCTTGTAGTCTAATGCTTCTGTTAACTATTCTTGTCTACATTAAGTTTACATTATTATATCTTTCTATTCTCCTAGTTATTATAGTGAGCTGTTTGATCTATTTGTGATTTTGAATAGAATTTTGACTTTTGACTCTAATTTTATTGTCTTAACACATTTCTATAAACCTGAAGGTTTCTTGATCTCCAATTCTTTGCTAGTTATTCAAATTTGAGTAGAATCTTCGTCATATATTTTATTCAAGGGCACGTTACAATAGAATTAGACCCAGACCCAGCGTATTCATTTTCCCATTCTGTTGTTACTTCTTTTTTGTTCTTTAACCTTTCCCGTTATGTTCACCAAACTATCTTAGACGACACATCTTAGTTTGTTGGATACAGGAAGTTTTATCTGTTGGGCTAGTTACTGAATAATGACATCTAATTTTTGTTTAGTTAACCCTCTAATCCTTTGTGGTATCTTTTTTCTTTGCTTTCTCTTATTGTCATCATTTTCTTGAGTACTGTTTTGGCACTATTAGACATACTTGGTAGATAACCAATATGTAGGGCTATTATCCAAACTGCTAACTACTGTATTTGAGCTTGCTTGGTCCTTCCTTATTCAGAAAAATTTGCTAGTCCTGCTAACAAGACGAGCGTAGAAAGAAAGCTAGGCCATCCAATAGGTAAGAACATGCCATACATGGCTCTGCTAGTATTGATATTCTGAAATATTTTTGAGAATGAAAAAGGTTGATAAGATACTGGAGCAAACTTATTGAGATAATAATTAGCGAGCATCTGGCCAGATGCTGCATGTAACATTAGGTGCTACAATTGCTATATGGAAAATTTATGTACATGTTGTGTGCCACTAGGTATAGTTTAGAATTACATAGCGCTAGAAATTTGATTAAAACTCTTTGATGTACTGTCTGTGTTGGACACATGTGACCACTGCATTCTGAAATATTCTTGTTTATTTCAATGAGTGTGCCATCTCTGCTTATCATTAGTTGAATATTTATGGGTTTTCATTGTGTTAAATATTTATTCATGTTTCTACTGTGTTGAATATTTCAATGAATATACCATCTCTTATCATTTATTCACAGGGCAATTCTGTTCATCAGGATCACAATGTCAAGGTGGTTGGTTTCATTCCTCTGCTGAGGTGATTAATATCCCAAATGTTGTTTGGTTAATAGAGTGCACCATGTTTTTGTTTGTTAATTTTTGGTGTTTCTCTCTGTCAGAGCGAATTTACTGTTAGAGCGTCTCTTGGATCTCCAAGTTTTAAGTCCCCATCCTCACTTTCTGAGTTTGGTCACGTGGAATCAGTTAGCAAGCGACCCTTCATCTTCTCCAGTCGCAACTTGGCTGCCCGGCACTCTTTCATGTCAAAATCTGTTTACCCTTTAGTATTCCAGAATCCTGTTTCAGAATGTGAAACCTCTGGTGATACCAGTAATATTGATAGATTGACCCCTGTTGGTGATAGGACATCACCTTCTTTTTGGCCTGGCAATAGTTCTAGCGGTGATTTCAAGGTCCATAGCACCCTCACTGAACTACAAAAGTTGGAGACTTCACCGGAACCTGGTGCAAGCTCTAGAAAAGATGGTTTTAGGTGGAGCAGTGCCAGCAGCAGTTATGACATGGGCCTCGATGGAGAAAGGTTCGACTTAGCAGGGGAAGTGGGCATGGAGAACCGAAGATCACCCAGTGCTTCTGTGGCAGATCCAAAGTGTGGAGTTTGTAGAAAACTATTGTGGCAGAAATCACCCTGGAGCTCCCATCGTATCATGAGAGGTGGTGACATGCCTACTGCCGGGGTATTAGCATGCAGCCATGTGTTTCATGCTGAATGCTTGGAGCAAGCAACTCCACAGACTCAGATTCATGACCCTCCTTGCCCTTCTTGCTTGAATAGTATTGGAGAAATTGAAGAATACCCCTCAGTTTCAGAGCCCTTGCAGATGGCCCTGAGATCCATTCGGAGAAACAGGCAGTTTGTTATATCTGATTCCCATGGAACTCACAATGGCAATGAAGTCCCAGCAAACGGGAAGGATGGGTCAAGAAGTAACTGGCATCTCATGATCTCACAGACAAGTAACAGTGGTTCGTCATTAACAAATCGTCTGAAAAGGCATTTCACATTTAAGGGGAAGACTCGTAAAGATATTTTTGGTACAAAGGCGTTTCAGAGGATTATCTTCTAGTTGGGAAGCTGTTCGACACCAGATGTTTCTGTAGCAATCCCCAGGATGTAATTCAATTTGCAACATACTTTTGAAGATTTCATTATTGGACTTCAAAAGATGTTCGGGTTCATTTCTTTCGGGACAATGTTTAGAACCCACAAATGCTCCTTGTTAAATATAAGAGTTCCAGCCTCTTTTAACACAGGATTTGTCGTATTAGTGTTGATAGTAGTTAAAAATACATTCTCTACGTTGCCTTTGAGTGCTATTGGAAGGTATGGTACTTAATCATTAGCTCTCCACACTATTGAGAGACTTTGGGGGGCTGGTCTAATGAGTTGCAGGCAGGATAGTCATAGCCCATGGTAAATGTAGGAATAGAGTTGATTTGATTGTTTCTGAGTCAGCTGTATGTAACAAATGGGAGAGAAAATTTGCAAATTGCTATATGATTATGGATAAGTTGAGAGAACAAGGATCAATATTCCAGCGCTAGCTACTCGTGCCAGGATTAGCGCTTGACAATGGCAGGAGCCAATGCGCATTAGTAATGTTGGTCTGATTCGTAAGGGGAACAAAAAGCATAGTCATTGTATATGGATGTTTTGCATTGTGGCCTTTCCTGATAAATAAATTATCCAGCTGTTGTCAGCCTGGACTCGGCAATCATTTCAAGGGAAAGTACCAAAATTAGTGTCTCCTTTTTAGGTCACTGCACATCCATTTCAGCTCGTGCCAATAGTTATGTTGTTCCATTGTTCTTGATGTATCCACGAGTTGTGTCCCCCCTGGAAGTTGGTTGAACGTTGTCGGCGTCAACTCTGAGTGGCCGTAGGCACAAGTCCACAGTAAAAGTTCGGTGGGATTTTCATGATTTGGACCAGTGCTTATCATATTCTTCTTGTAAAGTAGCTTTCTAGCTCCATGAGGTTTAAGAGTTGAGGCTTTCCCAAATGTCGTCTGCATAATATATGAACAAATGAGGCATGTATGTCTTCTCTTTTGGTCTTAGTCTACAGCTAGGAAGAAGGGCCATGTGATCCCATGTGCTTTTTGGGGTGTAGGACGTTCCAACTAATTCATATTCATCTATATTTCTCAACTTTCTTTGATATGTAATGATTGTTCCTTAAGGACTGGTATCCTTTCTGGGGTTTCTTTAAACTCTCCTTGTGGATTCATGGGTTGTCCTTATTTTTAGAATTGTTTAAGCTAATGTCTTTACCTAATGCCACTTCCTTTGGCATAAGACTGTTTCGTTATTCAAAGGAAGAATTCATTGCAATCTCGTTTGGGAAGGAAACGATCCATCTATAGGTTAATGAAGTTGGTGACTAAAATGTTTTCAACGTACATGTCAAAATTTTAAAAGCTTGATGTTTGTTTGTTCAAGCTGTTGAAAAGAATCATTTTTGGCTTTTATGCGACGTACTATCTTTTCGGCATCTGAGTCGTGTTCATCGTGAATAAAATGGAATGAAGATTATGCTAAAGTTAAAAAGGCAAACTGAACGATATCAGGAATAACTTGATCAATTGCATGCCTGAGCGACTGTTGTAGGTTCTTTAGTGTAACTTCGTACGTGTGTACTTTTGGATTTATCTGAAGAAGACAGCCGAAGGATTCAATACGCCATATCCTGTTTAAGAAAAATGAATAAATCTCAAGATGGTGATAGCACATTGCATAAATGTGTGACTTGTCAAGAAAAGAAGGTCAAAGAGATGATCGTTTTATGGAATAGCATCCTATTTTCATTTGTTCCTCCTGCACATCAAGACCTACTACATTCCTCTTATCCGCACAACATCAGGGATTCAGATAACAGCGTCAGTTTATTCTTTTTGGGTTCACTTTTTATCTTCAACTTTTATGTGTGGTCCAGTCATTTAATAACAGAAAGTCAGAAACAGATGTTCCATTTACACAAAACAATTTCTACACAAGTAGTGATGCACGCTTAGGAGAATCCTCTGTTCCATTCCATGCAGTAATTTAGAAGTGTTTGACAGCAACTAAAGCACCATAAGTTATGCAATGACAAGAAAAGAGGCGGAATTTGATTTTCCTTCCGGCTTTTGTTCTAGTCCTTGATTATCGTTTGCTAGTTCCTTCCAGTCACATTTCATAATTGCTGTACGTTCATCTTTCTCAATTTGTTGTCCCTTTGGCTGATCACTTGTAGTTTTAGGTCTTCAACTAATTTATGGAAAGTTTTCCAGGCTGTTACATGACACAACACTGAATGATGTCAAGCAGTTGCGAAAATGGGTCATCCGCTAAAATATGGCTTCTCGAACTTTTCTTTTTTTCTTTTTTCTTTTACTCAATCAAGCAATTTACTCCATCAGATGTTAGACACAAAACGAGGTCAATAATGGCTTTTCCATCCTTAGACATGTACATTGAGACACTACTAGATAACGTTAATGCATTCTTGATTTGCTTGCTGCTCGTGTTAGCCTAAAATAATCCCTCCAACAATTGTATATAAGTTTTCAATCCCAGCACTCTCCTCGTCTTCTGCTACTCATTGACATCTCTTGTTCCAGTTGGTTTCTATAACCAGTTAGGCCCTACAAGTACATATCCAATCCTCATTTCTTTACCTGGAAGCATTTCCAACGAACCATATTTAATAGCCAACCTGTGAACTTGACTTCCTTTGTTTTCCAGTGCAACAAAATGGGATTCCTTGGAATATATCTATTAGCTTTAGTAACCATGTCAAGGACAATTAATGGCCACGGAGATGGATGGTCTAATGCCCATGCTACCTTCTATGGAGGCGGTGATGCTTCTGGTACAATGGGTAAGTGCCCGAATCCAATAAAGATATGTACTAAACATGTCCATTCTTGTGCAGTTCTTGTTTCAACCAAATTTTGGTATGCTTTAGGAGGAGCTTGTGGGTATGGGAATCTTTACAGCCAAGGATATGGGACAAACACGGTTGCCTTAAGCACAGCTCTATTCAACAATGGACAAACATGTGGAGCATGTTTTGAGATCAAATGTGTAAATGATGACAGGTGGTGTCTCCCGGGATCAATCATTGTCACAGCAACAAACTTTTGCCCACCAAACAATGCCCTCCCAATCGCTGCAGGAGGATGGTGCAATCCTCCTCTGCAACACTTTGACCTTTCTCGGCCAGGTTTTCAACACATAGCTCACTACAAAGCAGGAATAGTCCCTGTTCAGTACAGAAGGTAACACCAAGTCATTTTCTTATTAGATACAGAAACCTCAACCATTTTAAGCAATCTATGTTTTCCCTGCAGAGTTGCTTGTATGAAATCTGGAGGCATCAGGTTCACGATAAACGGTCATTCATATTTCAACCTTGTTCTTGTGACAAACGTTGGCGGTGCTGGTGACGTTGTGTCCGTCTCTATCAAAGGGTCTAGAACTGGTTGGCAAGCAATGTCTCGCAATTGGGGACAAAATTGGCAAAGCAACTCCTACCTTAATGCTCAAGCTCTCTCATTTATGGTGACAACAAGCGACGGTCGCTATGTTGTCTCCAACGGCGTGGCTCCTTCCAACTGGGCCTTCGGCCAAACCTTTTCAGGTCGACAGTTTTCAAGTTAAAACTTTTCATAGACATGTCTAGCCAAGGCAGGCTGAGGAGGAGCTATCTCCCAATTAATAGCTTCCAGGATGTTATGAACTTGTATACTGTCTAATGCGTGACTAGAGCTGTATACTGTCTAATGCGTGAGTAGTTAACTTATGTAGTGTTAGTTGAACAGCAAAAGATCCCCTCGTAATGGCCTAACTGTCTTCTTTCTTTTCCTCGCACTCCGAGGCATGGAGAGCGAATTAGGGAGAACATTTTGTGAGAACCATCTCAGGTTTTAATGAGGTAGTTCGGAGTTGGACTCGTATGGTGAAGATGGTCGTTAAGTCACCAACATATGAAGATATCTGGATTTTTATAATTATCGTCAGTCGTCACATTGAATTGTACCGACCGTTAGTGGAGAATGAGGTTGAAGTGTTAACCTTCCAAGGATCTGGGCTAAATTTGAAGTCTGGAAATGCCATTCCCATATGTTATTTGATTTGATTATTCACTATATAATGTGAATCAGTTTTGTGATTATATCAAGCCAGCCACAAATTTGCCAACTGAATAGGTTTTGTTTTGTTAATCACTGGGCCAAAGCAATTTGCAGTATCATCTTTTGGGAGAAGCTCATCACCTTGGCTAGACGTCAATTATTAAATATATAAAGGATGACCCTCCGGCACCAGCTGATCGTGGGCTATCCAACTTAAACATAACGATGCGTCCCTCTGGGCTGCAATAGAAATAGAGGTGTGCACTTGCATCACAACAACAGTTCGGAATTCCCAAGGAATAAGCTTTTTAACGGACGTGGTCTTCCATCACACCAAGCCATCTTTTCAGGGTCATCTCGTACACTTCAAATGACCGATGCCACTTGGGACATCAATACATCATGTAGTAAACTCCAGTAAAAGAGGACATAAATGCTTTAGTTGCTCCAAATGAAAACGACATATGATTAATCACCTGTGGGAGATCAATATGATATACTGTTCGGAAGCTGTTCTATTACAAATTAGCAAATAGTTTTCGGGAACAAGGAGTAAATAAAAACTACAAAATCTTATCAAAGAATATCGGGAATAGATTATTCAGAAATTAGCAAGGCAATTTTTGTAGCTCGGACTTACAATTTCATGGACAAAAGGGATGAAAAGAAGTAATACAATTACCAGAACTACACTAGAAAAGAAAAACAGAACAAGGAGCGTTCCACTCTATTAACATCCCAAACTACAAAGATCACAAACGATCTCTTTAGGGTGATCTGCATCTATGGTTTATTTTTGGATAGAAGCAGAAGATTGAGTTCCATTTCACCACTCCTCCTGCAAGTTGCATCAAATATTTGAGCAATGTAATTGACCAGCAGCTCCCAATTCCAACATCATCAACCTTTTTGCTGATGATGGTACACTTCATGATTACATCAATTGTAGCCAAAACTCAGTTCACCACAAACTGGCAATTGAAATGAAATCTACAGATCATTAAACTAGCGACCAAGTTAATCCGCAAACATGTCACAACACAGAATCATATAGAATAAGTCAAGGTACTTAACAAATCAATTACTTTCCTCAAAAACGTTATATCAATCAGTTTCTGGCATAGCTTTTAAACTGCGCATATACGATACAATCAAACCCATTAATTCATCTAAACGGGAAGGGAAATCTAATATACCAGAAAGTTACATATTTAATCTAATACTACGGGAATAAATAAGATAGTCAAACGTGAGCATCAGCTCCAATTCGCAACTGGAAACGAGGAATAAACAACCAAATATTGGTAAAGGCACACTTTCTGACATTACTACCAAAACCAAGACAAAACAACACGCATAAGACAAACAAAAACAGAGTATAAACACGCCCGAAAAAAGGCGTCACAAGTAATCAATTCTGATTTGGGGATTCGTACGTACATTACAGCCTGATTTCTATAAAAAAAGAAGGGGCTCTAACCATGGGCAGCAATAAAACAAACAATGTCATGAATGGTGCACAAGACGTATCTGTCTTCCATTACCATACGGTCTTTTATTTTGTTAGCAACCTCGTTACTGGTCAATGAATGCTTACAGTTCTGAGCTCTGCGAAACGTAATATTACATAACAAGCTAGCTAAAACCATACGACTAAAGAAGGGGATCTGTTGAGTCTGTTCATTCAAGCTGGATTCTAATACAATTAACATAGTGATCAAGTTATTCCACAAACAAAAGACGTTCTTAGATTCATAACATTTAAATGAAGATACTTCAGAAAACAAATACTTCCGTCGAAAGCCTTAAATCTCCAACTTCAATTTCAGATTTTAAAACTTGAGCAACTCAACAGGATCAAACCTGTCAAACATTTAAATATGAAGCCAATGATCCAGAAGGTTGCAATTGGAGAAATTACTTCAACTCCATTCATCAATTAAGAATAAGAGAAAAACAAGAGATATTGGTATAAGGCAATACGTTTAACATTAGTACTAAAGTGGAACAAAAATATCAACGAAAGACAAATAAAAAACCCAACGCATACAGACAGAGATAACCTGAAATAAAAAAAAAGTTATGGTGTTGAGGATTAGCCCGAAGGACCATCACAGCCCGATCTTCAGGGCTCAGATCCCGGGCAGTCGTCATCACAGAAAAGGAACTCAATAGGGTAGCAATAGGATCTCTCTCTCTACTAGTAGAAGAGCCACCGGCGGCCATAAAGCATGGGAGGGCAGCTCAGGCACAAGAAGAGAGGGAGAGGAGCTGACCCCACCAGAGACTCCTATATCTGCTCTGATAAGATCAAGTAATGGGTTCTCTACGGGGGGCTTTGAGTTTATAGCGAACTAGGGTTTCCTAGATTGATTTGTTTGTGAATTTTTTTGGATACCCTTGATAGTATCTACATATTGCCGGTCATCAAGTGAGCTTAGTATTTCCAGGCGAGGGTATTTATGGGATCTAGGATTTATGGGAAAAATTTTAAAGAAAGGAAGTAAATAACCTTTTGGTGTTTATGTATTCATAAAAATTGGTCCTCTTATTATCTTGTACAATAGAATGTGGAGATTATTATTGAATCATAAAAGTGGAAACCAAAAGAAAACTCTTTTTTTTAAGAGGGAAAGCAATTACAAAAAGCATCTAGGGAAACAAAAACCTGATTGATCCTCTCGGAGGATTACACGGTTAGGATCAACCAGTCAGCACATCGGTTACTCTCACGATAGATATGCCGAGGCATCACAGTCCAATTTTGTGCAAACAGTTCATGAATCTGAGTAAAAATGGGATTATGTAAGTATTATAACATTCTTTCGTGTCATACTGATCGGTACTAGTTGATATGTGTGATACCGACTAAAAAATGGTACGAAACTTATGAATAAAATCGAACTATAGTATCGACAAAAAATGTAAATACCAATTATTTACTGATAAATTTAGTAAATGTTTTAAAAATGTGGACTAAACTGAAAAGAAAAATCCAATAGCCAGCTCATGCTAGAATTTCTCTTCTCTCCTCAGTTTTCGCTGATCTGTCATGCTCCACTCCACTGTTGCCTTTTGTTCTATCAGTTTTAGGTTGTTTTAAACTTGTGTTTGTAAAATGTTAATTGCTTGTGTTGTGATTTGTGTGTGTTTGTGCTTCAATTTAGATTTTAAACAATTACTCAATTAGACTGAATTTGTTTAGCAAAATTAAATTGTGAATTTGTTTACAAGTAATAAAAATAAGCTTTAATGTAATGATTTTAAGATTATGGAAAATTTGTTAATTTAAATTTTGAGATAAATTTATCATTCTAAAATAAATTATTGATTGAGATTTTGAGATAATTTTATCATTCTATAAATCATAATAGCTGAGATTGATTATTTGAGATCATTATGGAATAAATTATTATATATGATTTGCTTCCATAAGATTGTCATTATGAGAGTATAATGATGTTTTTAATTTTTATAATAAATTTGTTTTTATAATGTGCAATTTTATTGCAAAAAAAATGTAGGATACAAGAATTGATTGATGCTATAAATGTACTAGTAGATAATTTTTTCATGATATGTATGGTAGTTATACTAACAATTTTTGAATTTTTTTTGGATAGAACGTGCTTAAATATTAAATTTTCTTAATGCTTCATTTTTATAAGTTCTTAAAATTCACTTACAAGTCTATACCATATGATTCTTGAGAATTGTTGCTGATCTATTTCTTTTTCGTTATTTTACATAGCTTATTTCATTTTTTCATGTCACCAGTAGTTGGTAATAAGTATTCTTGGACTATTAACTTGGAATAAAAGATGTATGTATGTTTTTAGAGTTCAAGTTGTGTATATGTTTTTAGAACCTAAGATGTGCTTTTGTGTTTGTTTT
>JAOTAW010000006.1:11795304-11808488 GCA_025629945.1 Erythroxylum savannarum | reverse complement strand
ATCAGATTCTAAAACTCTTAGAGGCCGAATTAGAATTTAATCTCTTCATACAACTTGTAGCCTTATGTCTCTAGTGTAATCATAATAATCATCTCATTCTAAGGTCTACAGATCAAGATATAGTCCAAATGCCGAAGTATGTTCAGTAAAAATCATCCCAATTATCATACTTCAGCACAATCACATTTCCATATTAAATTCATCAGCTAATCTATTTTAGAAAGCTATTATTTTTTGTGGAGATGTATATCAATGTCTTATGAATCCATTGGTTCAAGAATCAAGTCATTTGGACATCAGATGAAGAAGTTATGCCCAAAAGAAGCAAAGGTGTTCAGGGTGAGTCAACCTTTTGGGTGACCAACAAAGTCACCGTCGTGCTTAAGCATGAGGGTGACCTGCAATCATGCTAGCAAAGTCACCATCGTGCTTATGCACGAGGGTGACCCTCAACTTACTAGCAAAGTCACCATAGTGCTTATGCACGAGGGTGACTCTCAACATACCCAGAAATCGCAATCTTCTTCTCTTTTTCCTTAATTCTTTTTCCCAGATTTTCTTACTTTCATCTTATTCACAAAACACGTATAATAGTCAAACTAATTCTTCTACTTCCATTTTAGCTCATCACAACTCAAGCAAATCAAATTTATATTCAAACACTAAAAATTGATGCATGCACATGAAATCATTTTCAACTTTCTCTCTCTACTGTATTTTCATTCTTACTGAACTTGATTCATTTTTCTGCATTGTTTCAAATTACACAACACTCAGTAAACTCATATTCAATTCCAGATACTCTCACTGCTATCTTCATACATCCACGACCTCAAATTCTCACCTAAGTCATTCAATCAATTCATTCACCGAAACTACACTGCATAAACTTCTTATGCATGTGTATATTTCCAACATAAAACGTCACCCAACTTATGCATGCGTTTATTTTCCAACACTAATACATCATCCAAATCATTCACAGAACTCATAAACTTGAAACTTTACTTACTTGCTTCTTCAGAAAAATCCCAGCAGTGAGAGTGAAAGGCATAGTTTGGTGTTGATGAAGAACCAAGCAAAATCGAAGAACAAACAAAGTTATAGATCTGGTTTTTTTGCTTTCTAACACACGTATATATGTGTCTTATTATCCTAATGACATGTGGCTCTTTGCATGTATACCTTCTGTCAACATCTAAGACTGCCACACGTCATAATACCATTTGTCTATTTTTTCAACATTTTCCTAGTCCATAAATACCCCAAAATTTTTAGAAAAATTTTCTAATATTTCCAAACATTCTGAAATAATGCCAATAGTCCCCGAATGAGTTTTTCGAAATTTTATCGCATTAAAATCCATTTTATCCGAAAAATGTCATTAAAACGTGTACAATTTATTTGTATGTGTCAAAAATACATATGCACTTATCAGCGAAAACTGAATTATGCAAAGCATAAAGTGCACCGAAATTCCTTAATTTTCTAACCCCTAACTTGGGGTGTTACACTTAAGACCATCAGCTTTAGTTTGATGATATGAAGTATGATTGGATCTAGTCATGTTCTTGTGCTGATGATCCATGGCTTGTCTATGATTGCTTGATCTGTAGTTCCTGAATGTAGATCTGCGCTAGATTATCACTTGGTTTTGATAAAAGATTCTGCCTTTTGTTTCATTTCATAATCGAGTTCCTTAGCTGATGTTTATGTGTGATTGAAAGTGAAGTAACTTGTGCAGAATCAAGATTCAGATTTTGCTTTGCTGGGTGATGAATTGTTTAATTTTTTATTATTTTGGAGATAAAAGTAGTTAAGTTTTGTGGAAACTTTGGTTGGCGATAGTGTTGATTTGTAGTTTAGTTTTTACAAAATACATTTAAGATATATCGAGAGTGTTGCGCCCTTTTATGCAAAGAGATTGTTAAGATTATGGTCAATGCTCCTCCGATGCACGGATTGAGGAAAAGGTTCTACCCTCTTCTTCGACGAGGTATGTAAGCAGGCGGTTCTTTTTTAGGATTGAATAAGAGGTATGTAAACGTTGCTCTCCCTCTTTTTTGGCGCTCTCACTCTCTTCCTTCTCCGCAGCCTCCTCTTTTTAGGTATGGTTCTTGATTAATCAGTTTCTTCTGCTTTGGTGTTTTCTAGGTTTTGTTGGGTTTTCTGAAACTTATGTTCTTTATGTTTTTTTGCTTTTGATATTAACTTCTTTGTTTGATTTAGTGTTTAATGCTTTCTGGGTTTGATTAAGTTGATCTCTTTGCATATGATATTATTGAGTTTATGTCAAGACTGAATTTTTATGCTTAATGATCTTATGGTTTCGGACGTTTTGTGTTTCTACATGTTGAGTCAAAGTCGAGTTCTTTGATGCTTTATTGTTCTCTTATCATCTGGGTATTGGTACTTTTCTACAGATAAAGAGATGATATATTTCGTTATATTTTAGTTTTAAAATATATTTTATTTTTAAAAGTCGAGTTATATTTTATTTTTTATTTTTATTTTTTATTTATTTATGTATTTATTGTAATTTTATTTATATAATTTTTTAACGTGTCAGTTTTACTTATTTACATTTTGACCTGCATCACTCTTTTATTGTCACATCTGCATATAGGTCTACCGAAAACAGTCTCTCTATTATGTAGGGGTAAGACTGCGTACTATCAAACTTTCCCAGACCCCACTTCATTACGAGACTTCGGACTGGGTGTGATGATGATAATGATGATGATGATGATAATGGTGCAGTTATGAAGGACATGGATTTATCAAGCCCCCAATGCACACTATCTGCATTGGACTGGTCAGGCAAATAACTTGGCAAGTTTTTCATAATGCTATCAAAGCCTCTTGAAGAATGGAATGGCCAAATCTAGCTTCCATTATTAATCAATGCCAGGAGTTTTGTATTAACAGGTGCAAAAACCTTTTAACAAGGGATAGTCTATAACCATATATAATGGGTCAAAGGAGTACCAATTATCAACCCAGAAATTACTATTTCCCCTACCTCCATTTCTGTGCTTAATGTGAGATTGCATAAATTGTCTAGAGTGTAATATCTATTGGATTGTATCAGACTGAGTTGTTTTAGTCTGGAAAGTTTTCCTTCTCTACACAAAGTCTCCAAAGTCTCTTTGCCATTAAAGTTTTATTTTGTATGCAGATGCAATTCCAAGTCCTCCGTATTGCTTTGGAAGATATACTATGCTCTATTCAAATTTTGGGTCCTTTTTCTATTACTACTTTTGCCATTCCAAATGATGATAAGTATGTCAATCTTCTTCAAAACACTCTTTGGAAGAGCAAGATAGGAGCACCAATATACATACATATTGCTAATAATTGAGATTGCCAATTGTAACCTACCTCTATAGGATAGAAATTTGTTGCTTCATAAGGTGATTCTCTTTTCTGTTGTTGAAATTAGAGGAGCACAGTCTACTCCCTTATATTTCTTTGAAGAAATGGGAACTCCAAGGTACTTGAAAGGACCCTATTGGAGTTCCAAAGATCACATTTGTTCTAGTATGTGTAGAGAAATAAGCAAAAAAAATTACTAGATTAAAGCACAGTCCTGAAATAGCTTTGAATGTATCCACTGAAACTAACTTCAATCCAATTGAAGAAGAGTTAGCTCCATATAGCATCAAAAGTTTATCAGCAAAAGACAATTGTGAGATTTCAGCTTCTCACATCTGTGATGGAATTTAAACTAAGGAGCACTAGCAATGTTTAGTGATGTGATACTATACAATACTTCTATTGTGATTGGAAAGAGATATGGATACAAAGGGTCTCCTTGTCTCAGTCTTGAGCAAATTTAAAGAGGTTTGAAGGCTCCCTATCGATCAACATTGCAAAGGATACTGAGGTAATATGGGTATGAATCCATTTGATAAATATGCTAGGATATCCCATGACATGGAGAGTGTTTAGTAAGAAGGTCCAATGAACATTATCAAAAACTTTGTAAAGTCTATTTGCAATGCACAATTGTTGATGTGTTGATTGGTGCTGTACCCCCCAAAAGAGTTCTTGTGCAAACAAGATGTCCCCTATATTTCTTCTAATAACATAAGCTCTCTGAGTAGGGTAAAGTTTGGAAGTCTCCTTCAATCTGTTTGCTAGATTCTTTCATTATAGCAACAATAGGTTTGTAACCATTGAGACTAACAAGATTTGGAACTTTAGGAACTAAGCATAAATAACTTTTTTTAGTCCAATGAGTAACCTACTGAAGAATTCCTTTAACTATTTCTATAATCATAGCGCTAGTTTCTTCCATGTAGCTTGAAAAAATGTTGCATTGAAACAAATTCTGGGGAAGAAACGAACATTAGATGATTTCGTACAAAATTGAAACTGGGAATGAAATTAACTGTAGAAAAATGGTACACGAAAGTCATTATTTGTAGTCTGAATTCAATAATTGATTAAAAATAAATAGCTTCAGTATTTTGATTTATTACAATTTACAAGGGAACGGACATCAATCCCAGCGTCTCGGGTGGGAGGGGTACAGATGTCCCAAAGCAACAAGCTTGTCCTATCTGTAACTTGATTTGATTAGGATGATCACATGACCAATCCACCGTTAACCCTAATGACCTGCCCATTAATCCACTCGCCGCCATCACCGGCCAAGAACCCCACCACCTTATCTATATCCTTAGGCTCCCCTATGCGACCTAGCGGGCAAGCATCCGCCATTCTCTTGATGGTTTCCTCAGTTTTGCCAGCAAAAAACAACTCTGTTGCCACAGGTCCTGGAGCTACGCAGTTAGCTGTTATTCCACTGCCCTTCAACTCCTTCGCCACGATCTTTGTCATGCTCTCAATCGCCGACTTGGATGCCACGTAAGCTGAATATCCTGGCAGAAGTGACCCCACAAGCGACGTAGATATCATTATGATTCTTCCACCGCCACCACGGCTCAGCCTGTTTGCTGCTTCTCGACAGCATAGGAATGCTCCTCTGGTGTTGACGTTAAATGTCATGTCCCAGTCCTCCACCGTGGTGTTTGCCAAAGTTGGGTACTTTGGATCCAACACACCCGCGCAATTCACCAGGATATGGATCTTTGACTTGAACTCTTGCTCAGTTTTGTCGAAGAGCTCCTTCACTTGATCTGGGTTTGAAACGTCTGCTTTCACAGCGATTGCTTGCGGGGTATCAGAAGAAGATGCTGAGGCGTTGAGCTCTGATGCTAGTAAATCAGCTTGCATGGACCCCGAAGCATAGTTGAGCACGACTTTTGCACCAAGAGAGTGAAGGTGGATCGCAATGGCACGACCAATCCCACGGGAAGCACCGGTTATAATAGCAACTCGGCCATCAAGTGGAAGAGGAGAGTTCGGTGGTGTCTCTTTGGGAACTTCATCTGCCATTATGGAGACCTTGAAGGAGGTCTATTTGGAGTCCTGGAAATTGGAAATAATGCGATTATAGCTATGTTATGAATCAAGGTGACGATCCAAACAGCTATAAATATTTTCAAGTTGGTCAACGCATCTCGTGAGCGATCATCACACAAGATTCTGAGAGGACCGATGAACGCATATGCTATTTCTCGAAAATGGTTCAAAGAGGATATAAGTATTGATCTTTGAAAATGGTCAAAGAAAGACAACTGGCAACACTAGCAGAAAAATAAACACAGCTTGTACATGTAATGCGTAGCGAGTGACGTACTCATTGGCAATGGCATCAAGTGTGGAAATAAAAGCGCCAGAGGAGTAAATAATAAAGTCTGATGTAATGACCTATTCAACGGAATCAGTAGAGCGTAAAAAATTGAACAATTTAAGGAAAAATAAATCAAGAGTTCATATTGCTCATCCCGACATGTATCCAGAGAATAATGATTAGAATTAAAACTTTAGTAGTGTTTTTACAATTTTTGATATTAAAATAGCAAGAATAATGGTATCCATAACATTAAGAAATAAAAACAGATTATGAAGTTAGCATCGCTTAGAGCCCATACAGTGAGCAAATGACTCTCAATATATTCTCTATCCTTGATAAACCGGACTTGATTGTTTTTGTATCTTGTTTACAATTAAAAGATGGGAGCGTCAGGTGAGGACTGAATTCAGGGAAAAAGTTTTGGAAATTCAGAGTTCTTAACAAACACTAATAGGAGAAGACACATTCAGATGCGAAAAGAGGTAATGTAAAGATGAAAAATAGGGAGCTTACTCTTTTTTCTTTTTTTTCCCCCCCATTTTCGAGGAAGAATTTCCCCAGTCCCGAGTCAAAACTTAGGCAGGCTGCAAAGGAAGGTTTCACTCAGATCTCTCAGGTTAAATGTGATAATTTTGCAATTGTCTTGGATGAAGTAAAGTATGTGCAAGACAACTAGTGATACAAGTTAGTTCGCTACATTTGATGAAAAGGATAAAAATCTTACATTTTAGCTTGGACATGGGGAGGAAGTCAGCTGAGCCTTTCTGAAGTCATCTTTAGCAAAATTACCAAGTTTCTTCAATCAAAATAAGATTTCATTTCACATCAGTATACAGACTTGAAATATTCTGAAGGTGAGAGGATAAAGTACTTCCCCTTGCACCTTCTAAGATGTGCAAAATATTGAGATTGGCAGTCAAACCAGAAAATTTGCAGGTTTAAGCAAGATGAGCAAGTGAGGCCTCAGTGAAGCAGGATCTGAAGAGATCTGGAGCAGAGCTCAAGACTGCAGATTAAGCAGACAACCAATCCCTGCAGTCATATTACTTTACAATTACTCTGAACCCAAGTTTATGGACCAACCTTATTATTGAATGGAAGGTTGATTCCGTTGTCTATGAATAAGGACCAACCTTATTATTGAATGGAAGGTTGATTCTGTTATCAATGGATAAGGAACCAGTCATATTTTCACCAATTCTTTATTAATTTACTATTTATGGCAAGAATGGAAAAACATAAAGAAAGCATAAATTCCAGAAGCCAAATGGTCTGAAAATTACGAGTAATCTCTGCACAAGCAAACAGTAGTGTCAGACAAAAAGATTTGAGAGGTGTCGAAAGAGTTCCAGAATATTTAGTAGTTACTAGATAGTAAATGAAAGAAGTTAAGAGACGGTAGAAAAGCTTACCTATTTGAGGGAATCTGTTTAAAAGAACAATTAAAAGGTGAAGGATAAAGTTCGTTACCACACAGCAATGGATGGTATCAACAAGAGAAGTCCTTTCAGAATAACCATGCTCTCACCATGCCTTGGAATCGTGTCTAACACAGTTGCTCCAGCCAAATCTTCTTACCAATAATCTTTACATGAACAAACCCCCCCCTCAAAATGATGAAAGCGGTATGCATCTCGGACACTTATCACTCGATTGGAAATTTTTGAGACAAACTTGATCCATGTATGGCAATCATTACAGACACGAAGATTCTTTATTACATGCAAAGGGATTGTCTCAGACAAACTCAGAAGTCCAAAAGAAATAGCCAATTTCTCACTATGTATATACGCAGTCAGATCTTTCTGCTCCTGCTCTGTGTCATTCAGAAGGCTATAGCGATCTTGGATGTAACCAATTTCAGCAACACGTTTATTAAGATCAGCCAAGAATTCATAAATTTCATCTGAAAGTGGATGGAGTCGATCTCCAACAAAGAATGCATGAACTGTGTTCTTAACCTCAATCCAGCTGCGACCTGGTTCTTTCTTTACGCCCCTTTCTTTCATCATTTTCCTTGCCTGATCTCTGCAATACCATTTTCCAGCATTTGCATACATATTTGACACAAGAACATAGGTTGCTGAATCTTCTGGTTCCATTTCCAGAAGATGGCGTGCAGCAAGCTCTCCAACATCCATGTTTTTATGAACATTACAAGCACTTAAAAGCGTCCTCCACATCATTGCATCTGGTTCAACTGGCACCTCTTCTATAAATTTTCTTGCTCGGCTCAAAAAACCAGCTCGGCTAAGAAGATCCACTACACAAACATAATGTTCAGGCTTAGGCACTAAGCCATGCTCCTTGCTCATGGACTCAAAGTGGCCAAGGCCCTTATTAACCAATCCCATGTGGCTACATGCTGATAATACTCCCAAGAAAGTGACATGGTTTGGCATCTCACCAATTTTTTTCATCTCCTCAAAAAGGTCAATTGCTTCATTTCCACATCCATGCTGAGAATACCCTGTGATCATGGCATTCCAAGAAACTTCATTTTTCTCAGACATTTCAGAGAACTCTCTCTTGGAATCAATAATGCTACCACACTTGGCATACAATGTGATTAAAGCATTACAAACTTCAATTTCTGAATCAAACCCTTTTTTAATAATCACAGCATGGATCTGCTTCCCTTGCTTTATGTTGGCCATGTTGGCAGCAGCACTGACTGCAGAACCAAAGGTGAATTGATCAACTTCCCATTTAGTTCTATTCAATTGAGCAAACACCTTAAGAGCTTCCTCACAGTATCCACTCTGTGCAAGCCCTGATATCAGTGCATTCCACGATATGCTGTCTTTATCATTAATTTTTTCAAATGCCAAAAATGCTTCTCGAATATTCCCACATCTAGCATAAAGACTGACACATGCATTGCCAACTGACAGATCATCTGAATACCCAGATACATAAGTTTGAGCATGAATTTGTTGTCCTTGGTCAAGTGCTTGAATGCCAGCACATGCACTGATTGCACTCGAATAGCCAATGTTATCTGACTGGATCCCTTCATTTAGCATTTTTTCAAAAAGTTTAAGAGCTTCAGCAAATAAACCATGTTTTGTGTACCCTGCAATCATAGCTGTCCAAGAAACCACATCTTTCTCTTGGAGTCTTCCAAGGATTTCCAAAGCTGTATCCAGTTTTCCAAGCTTAGCATACATATCTATAAGCACACTACAAACATATACATTGAACTGAAAGCTACTCTTTATGACATGTGTATGGATCTGCTTGCCTAGTTCAAGAGCTCCCGTTGAGGTACAAGTTCTAATAATACTTGGATAGGTGAACTGATTAGGGAATAACCCTTGTAAATTCATTTGTCTAAATAGCCAAAATGACATGCTCAAATTATTTAGCTGTCCATAAGAAACAAGCATCACATTCCATAAAACAACATTCTCTGTCTTTACTGTGAGAAAGAATTTGTGGGCCGTCTCCATATCAGAGCATTTCACATATAGATCAAGTAGAGAAGCTTCAATCATGATATCTTCAAACATTCCTGCTTTTATCGCGTAAGAGTGCAATTGCTCACCTTTACATAAAGCTCCGATTACTGCACAAGCACTTAAGAGACTTGCAACAGTAACACAATCTGGTTTCAAGCAATCAAGTTGCATCTTCTCAAATAATTCCAACGCCTTAACACTCAAGCTCTGCTGAGATAAACCAGAGATCAGTGAATTATATGAGATTTCATCCTTACACTGCATTTTCCCAAAGATTAGTTCAGCAGATATGAAGTCACCCAAACGGGAGTAGAGCGTGACAAGAGCATTGCAAACATATGTTTCTGAAGAAAAACCCCACTTGAAAACTAGGGCATGAAATTGCTGCCCAGTATCAAAAAGCATTATCTTGGTGCAGGCACTTAATACACTGGAAAACACATAGGGAGTAGGGAGAATTCTTGATACATGCATTTGGCAGAAAAGTTGAATAGCTTCTTCTTCAAATCCATTCTGTGAAAAACCAGAGATCATAGCCACCCAAGAAACACTATCTTTGAAACTTAACTCATCGAAAACCTTTCTAGCCGAATTAATGAACCCCTTTTTGGCATACGAGTCAATCAATGGGTTGCAGA
The DNA here is from genome assembly GCA_025629945.1 of Erythroxylum savannarum. NCBI lineage: Eukaryota > Viridiplantae > Streptophyta > Magnoliopsida > Malpighiales > Erythroxylaceae > Erythroxylum > Erythroxylum savannarum. The sequence goes on along the minus strand of JAOTAW010000006.1, from coordinate 11,798,685 downwards.
CAACCGGATTAGTGGCAAAACCATGACGAATGATCCTAGCATGAATCTGCTCAACAAAGGGAAGACGGACATCACTGTCACCAGAAGCCCTTAAAACACTAGCGAATATGAATTCGTTGGGATTTACATTTTCGTCCAACATTTTCAGAAATAGTTCCAATACTCTATTTTCCCTTTTCTCTGCCAACAAACCAGATAATATCTTATTCCAGATAAGCACACTTCTTTCAGGCATATCCTCAAAAACTTTAACTACACCATCAAAATCAACGTCAGCAAGATAAATATCAATTAGCTTATAACACAATACACTATCTTTATCAAAACCCAGCTTCAAAATCTTCCCGTGAAGCTTCTTGCAATCTATCAAAGACCCAAAATTAATACAAGCATCCAGAAGCCAATGATATGTTTGACAATTAGCTCGAACCCCTCGACCTTCCATCCAGTGCAAGAACTCCATTCCTTTTAAATTTCCCTGAGTATCATGGTTAGGGACTTCATCATAAGCATAACGAGCTAAACCCAATCTGCTTAATTTCCTGCTAAAGCACTGCACAAAGAAGAGAAAAGTAAAAAGAACTTTCCATCAAAACATAAAAAAACAGAACATTGAGTTGAAAAAAAAAAACACAACAAAGAGTGGTGGTTTGGGTTCAACCTTCCAGTGGTTTGAGGAAGGTTTAAGAGGGACATGTCCTTTGAACTGTCGCGGGAAACGCAAAGGGAAGGATATTGAGAAGGGCCTATGAATGGCCGCGGGGTTAAAAATCATGCGTTCTTGGATTTGATAGACCATCTACAACCATATGCGTTGAGTGCAGACGTGTGCTTTGCTTGATATTTTGGTGATCGAGCATTAAGCTGTAAGATGTACGTGGAAAAATGACATTTTCCATATAATGAGATTTGATTCAGTTTTCCTTAAAATGAAAATTAATAAACAATTTGCTATTTGCTATTTGCTATTTGATATTTGCTATTAAACAATCTTTTTTAAAAAAAGTTAAAATTTGATTAATAGAAATAATAATAAAAAACGACAAAACGTTTGGGGAAAACTCTCCTGCATCAAGAGTGAGACAAAACAACCACGTTATGGAACACAATTACAATAAATTAACATAAGTCTGGATCCTCTAATCAGCGCTATTCTGTCTTATTCTGTCTAATAACAAAACGACGTCGTTTTTTAATTAAATTAGACAGACACTATTAAACTTGGATAGACAGATATGGGACCCACCTACAAGTGCCTATATTGAGCCAAATCCAAAGCCAACTTTGAATTTCCAAAGCCATTTTGTTATTTCTCGTCGTTTTTCCAAAGTCAAATCCAAAACAAAAAATTTTTATTTTTTGGTTTTATCCTTATTCTTATTAAGAACAAAATTAATAATAATCAGGAATTTAATTGTATCATTTAATATCATTAATAATTAAATAAATTAATAATAGTAAGAATAATAGTAAGTAAAAAATTAATAATTATCAAAATTTATAACAATTAAACTAATAAGAATAATTAAATAACCATAATAATTTTTAATAATAATATAATGGCGAATAATAATAAGGAATATAAAATTACCACAACTTATAATAATTTCTGAAATAATTTCTAAAAATACAAATTATAAGGAAATTATAATTATCATAATTGAAAACAATTAAAATAATAAGAATAATTAAAGAAACTAAAAGTTATTATAAATTATTATAATATAATTTATAATAATAATAATTTATAAATTCAAACTGATTATAAGGAATTAGCAAAAATAAGCATATAATTTTTTCCTTATTATTATCAAGAACAAAATTAATAATAATGACGAATTTAATCATATTATTTAATATAATCAATAACTAAATAATTTAATTATTCTTATTAATTTAATTGTTTAAATTTTTGATAATTATCAATTTTCTACTTACTATGATTCTTAATAATATATTTATTATTATTATTATTATTATTCGTTATAATTATTAAATTTATTAATTATTTTAATTTCTATTATTATTATGAAATTTGTTATAATTACTAATTTTCTTCTTCTTATTATTAACTTTATTATTTTGATTAATTTAATTATCCTTATCATTTTTAATTATTATTATTATTAGTTTCCAACTTGAGTATATATACTTATTATTATAAATCTTATTAATTTTTCAATTATATTTATTATTAATATTGTTGGAACTCCACCCTGGTGAGACACGTGTCCGACGTCCTACGTGACACCTAGACGCGCAACCTACGGGGGAGGGATTCCTCACCACAAAAGAAACTCAAATCAAACTTAGTTCACTTACTCCCGAACGGGTCTTGATAAAGTTACCCTAATCTTCCTCAATAAAATTGATCTGCTTAGGGCCCACAATTTAATCCGATTCCTAAGCTAAAATGAAATTTCATGTCTCTAGATTTATTAGAATCAAAAATCTCCTCAATTGGATCTCTATAGATCGAGAAATCGCCAAAATACGAAAATATATGCAATATCTCCACACAATTGACTCTCTTTGAGCTAATCCGTAATTTCAACTTAATCCCGAAGGTTCTAGAGTTTGCATGAAAAGGTAAATTTTCTTTTTTTTGAAAATCAATGGTTCAAAAATCGAGTGAATCGGAGGTCAAACGAAAAAGTTACAAGCAAAAGAGTGAGAGGAGATTGAATTTGAAAAAAATAAAATCAAAAAATAAAATAAAAAGTGACGCGAGCACCTCGCCTTGCTCGCGAGGGCGCTCGCTGAGCGAGACGCTCTCGCTGGGCGAGATGCTCACCCTCGCTCGCGAGGCGCCTGCGAGTCCGAAAAATCTATTTTTATAATAATTTTTTTTAAAACACAGAAATTCAAAAATTCATAACTTTCTACCTAGAACTCCAAATTTTACAAACTTAGTATCAATAGAAAGCTAAAAGAAAACCCTACAACTTTCATGAAGGATTTAAAAGCTAATTTGGTCATTAAGGGGGTCAAAAGTCACTTCAAAGTTACTTCCCAAATTGAGAATGTCCTACACAAAGCCAGAAGTTTGAAAAATCATACCTTTTAACACAAGAGCCTAAAATTGTCACATTTTACCTCAATGGAAAGATGTAAAAATGATTTACAAATTTCATGAAAGGCGCAAAAATCAATTCAGTCATTAAAAAGGTAAAAACTCACTCAAATGTACTGCTCATATAACAACCAATGAAACAGTAAAATTGACCAAATGAATAGTAACTGAAAATTTCCCAACCTTATAACTTTTTACTCCTAACCCCAATAATTGCATATTATACATCAATAGAAAGGGGGAAACATTTTCTATAAAGAATGCAAAAATCAATGAAGGCTCTAAAGAGGTGAAAAACTCTTCCAAAA
>JAOTAW010000006.1:11741637-11753628 GCA_025629945.1 Erythroxylum savannarum | reverse complement strand
GCTGAGAGTGTGGTGCCTAGAGAATTGCGATCCAGGACACCTGTCAGAGTTGGGGTGGGTGTCATATGAGTTGAAAATAAAAAGAACCTTTTTCATTGACTGAGATTCTCCTTTTTTATAAGCATTTGCTAAGTCACTATAATGAGCTTTTCTGGTGTTTGTGTAGGCTACTGTAAGCTTGAGGGCATTGGGAGGTGATGCATATGATAGATTTTGCAAGCAGTGAGTGTATTCTTTACCCACACCATTCCACACCATTCCATGTGTACTTGCACGATTTGTATTCATAGTAAATTGTTTTTCTTCCTGTAAGGTTAGGGATTGTCTAAAAGATAGAAGCACCCTAAAATCTGATCTGAATGGGGTTAGGGTTTTGGATGATTCTCAAGAAGGCTCGTATTAGTGGGTATGTTTTGTTAACTTTTGTAGTTGGCCCTTAGATTTCTAATACAACTTGTAATAGTTTCTATTCAGTAAATTATTTTCAGTTTTTTTCTTTACTATAATTGTTTCTATTAAGAAGGAAAGGTATTGATGATGGTAGTGATTGAAGCTTCATAAATTGGGTACTTTTGAATTAGATGATTAGATGTAACAGGCTTGCAAGAAAAATTACAATCATTTGTATGATGGCAGCATTGCTTTCCAGATGATGATAAGTGTGCTGAAGATGGATGAGCTTAGTGAATCTAATTTGATAATAGCGTGCTAAAGATGGATGAGCCTAGTGAATCTAATTGGATAATGGATCCTTTGGTGTTTCAGGAAAGTTAAGTCACACAAAGGGAAATGAAAAAACACCAAAATGAAAGATAAAGAGTTCTCCATTTGTTGATTGGTGATTTTATTTTTTCATTTGTCTTACCATTATGCATAGATCCTTTCTTAAACTGCATGTCAATTTGCAGGTGACCATAAACTATCTATTAGGAAATCTGGGGAAGGAATATTCAGGTACGGTTGGAGTAGTTGATCTGGGTGGAGGATCTGTCCAAATGGCATATGCTATTTCTGAGAAAGAAGGTACAAATGCTCCTAGGGTAACAGATGGCGAGGATACATACGTGAAAAAAATGCATCTGAAGGGAGCCGATTATTACCTCTACGTGCACAGGTTTCTTCGCATCCTTTGCGTAACATTGATTTCAAGATAAGGTTTCCGATGGGAGCCAGTTATTACCTCTTCAAGTTATCTGCAATTGTGTCCTCACTTGTTTGAAGCTACATATGACCCTATTTTGGAACCTTGTGGCACATTCTAATGTTCTGTACATTTTGTTCTTGTGGGATAGTAACCCGATGTCTTTGGTTGATATTTTCTTCGAATCTTCAATATTTCAGTTACCTGCATTATGGCTTGTTAGCAGCTCGAGCAGAAATGCTAAAAGTTTCCGAAGATACTTTCAATCCATGCATCTTGGATGGTTTTGATGGTAAGTTAGTGGAAATCTATCAGCTCTAGGCATTGTGCTTTAATGCTAGCTCCATTCTGCTCATCTTTTTTTCTTTTCTTATCCTGATGTTATGCAATAAAACAAAGTGATTGGTTTTAATGGAATTTGGTTTGGCATCGTGTTATATTTCACACAATAAGAGTCTCTAGATTCAAACAGCGTATAAGAAAATGATATTGATGTCAACCATTAGAGTATGTTTGAATTCTCAAAATTTCTTGAATGCACCTTTATGTTTGAATTCTCAAAATTTCTTGAATGCACCTCTTGTTATATGAAAAAGTACAATGACTCCCTTGAAATGTAGGATGCTCTATGTGCATGGTGATTTCATTTCTTTGTATCATCTCTGAACAGTATCCAATTCATCTCATTATGACTACAATAGAAGGACAGTCATGTTGTAGATGAAGTGGGGCTTCTGCACATACTAAGCTGTGCTGTCATTTTGACCTTAGAATTGTGATCAATGACCATGCCATTATTGTCTTGTGACTGGTTTCAGATACATATTATGTGATCTGAATTGACTTTTACCTTACTGTTATATGTTGGTTTCAAATGTGATCGTTGACTGTTGACACAATTATAGGGCACATGGAGTTTGAAATTATTTTGGTTCAAACTTTTGTGTCGACTTTGCCAATAGATTGGACTACTAAATATTCTGTTGTTGAAGGGTTCTACAAATATGGAGGACAGGAATATCAAGCATCAGCTTCTCCTTCTGGTTCAAGCTTAGAAGGATGTAGGCGGATGGCTTTGAAGGCTCTCAAAGTTAATGAATCAACCTGCACACACATGAAATGTACAATTGGTGGAATCTGGAATGGTGGAGGGGGTAATGGACAAAAGAATTTATTTGTTGCTTCATTCTTCTTTGACAGGGCTGCTGAGGTACTACATGTTTTGAAGTCCATGTCGTGGGAAAATTTTTGAAGTTTGGGACTCCTGTGTTTAGAATGCTAACTAGATGATCATTATGTATAGGCTGGCTTTGTTGATTCCAATGTCCCTGTTGCCCAAGTTAGTCCTGCGGACTTTGAGGAGGCGGCTAAGCGTGCCTGCGAAACTAAGCTAAAGGATGCAAAATCCACCTATCCAAACTTGGAAGAGAGTAACCTGCCATACTTATGTATGGATCTTGTATACCAGTACACCTTACTTGTAGATGGATTTGGTAAGTCGCATCCTTCTTAGTTATTTCTCAAAATCTATGAAGCACAGACAAGCACACGGACACGAGGACACACCAATTTCTAAAATTTGGTGGACACGGACACGACATATATATATATATTATAAAATTTAAAATTAAGAAAAAAATCCAGAATTCATAATATGATATATACTGATTGATGTATTTCAAGACTTCCAACATCTTGATAGTTCATACATATTGATACTTTATAAGCTCCTCTAAAAAAACATGAAGCATATATTCTATGGAGCATATATTCCATTAAGCAATGTCCGAGCGGTCTCCAGACGTGTTCGAGCTGTGTCCACCTTGTGTCAGTGAGTGTTCGACACGCAGACACGGCTTACTGCATGCTATTCTGAATATTCTGCGAAATCTTTATCTTGTGATCATTCTTATCCACAGCTCTTGATCGCTGGCAACAAATTACATTAGTGAAGAAGGTTCAGTACCATGATGCCCTTGTTGAAGCAGCATGGCCGTTAGGCAGCGCAATAGAGGCCATTTCATCATTAGCATGACTTTTTAAGAAAAAAGTGTCAATGGAGATTTTCAGTGCCACGGCAATCTCTAGGGCTGGTAGGTTTGGAGATTGTCATAATTTTGTCTTGTAACATTGTAATAATGCAGGGAGGAAAAAGAAGAAAGCTCCATTTACCTCCATTTGTAATTACAGTGGCGCGCGTGCTCTGATTTTATATAGAGTTTTGAGAGAATGATTCAATTCTATTGGTTCATTTTTATCATGCGACTAGACACAGAACCTTGTAATGGCAATATAATATGGTCTCCCGTTTTGAAGTTTTTCTACAACTTGTTTGAGCTTTAACTTTATTGTTGATTTATAAATTCATTGAAAAACTCACTTTTAACAAATTTAATTTTCTGTCATTTTGCATACTCGAAGGGCAAGTATTTTTTTTAAAAACAAAATTGAGTTTAGAGCTGCTTTTTTTTATTATTTTTTTTATATATATATCACATTTGAGCAGTAATTGAATAATGTACAATTTTAGTGAAGTTTGCACTTAATTATGACTCCTTTCAAGTTTTGTTTTAGACAGCAGTCTAGCTTTCGTCTTTTTTCTTAGCCATATTTCATACCCTAAAACTTTTATTTTTAACATAAGACTATGTTTAGTTGATGGTTTATTAATAAAATAGAATGAAATGTAATATTATTATATTTGAGAAGACGATTTATAATAGAATAGAATGAGATGAGATGGAAGATATTATATCTCATTTTATCTTAAACAGTAAAAATAAGAAACCTCTTATTTGAAGAGTTTATGATATAATGTAAAATGGTAAACAACTTTTTACTATATTACTTTATAAATTTATCTTTCAAGCAACATTTTATTATATTAAATAACAATTTTTTAATATTATATCTATTTATATTCTATTCCGTTATGAATCATTTCATCCCATTAAAATTTTTACGTCTAATAAAATATTGTAAAGAATTCTGAACTACTAATTAATACTACGATAAAATTCCCAAAGATCGTAAAATTTGATAATTTAGAAGATTAATTTTGATCGAGGATGTGTTGTATTCGTTTTTCCAATATATACGAAGCGGTAAGAGAACGGGGATCGCCGCCTTCCCTTCTATTAAACTCGCTATTCCTAAGTTCCTAGCCGAATTCGTGATTCAATTTTCTTAGCTACATAACACACGTCAGTGGGTCATTTCCACAAACACTTTACGTTCATCTTGAGTAAGTTCAATGTTATCTCCAGTTAGGCGAGGAATCATATTTCTAAGACCAACCACAAGTTCGTATTCTGTTCTTGCTCGTAATTTTTTATATGCATCCGATATTGGTGTTCTCCAAGTTGGAATTCCAGTTTTTGGTACCCTTCCTACTAGGGCCATCAGTTCTCAACTTTCTTCTGTGTTTTCTTTCTCCATCTCCCTGAATATTCATACTCGTTGTGCCTCAGACGACGACCCACAAATGCGCAAAGATGGTTCATATGATACTGACTATGAGGTTAAGAAGCTAAGTATTAAAGATGATGAACTTGTTGAAGATGCGAAGTCGAGTATTAAAGATGATCAACTTGTACAAGATGTGAAGGTCATTATGAACATACTGCGTGGATTGCCTGTGGAAGTGAAAAATAAGATTGAGCAATGCGGTGTTAAGGTGACACAAGTTTTGGTACTTGAGGTGCTTTCACGGGTGCGGAACAATTGGGAAGCTTCATTTACTTTCTTTCTGTGGGCTGGAAGGCAGCCAGGTTATTCTCACTCTATTCGTGAATACCATAGCATGATATCTATTCTTGGCAAAATGAGAAAGTTTGATACGGCATGGTCCTTAATTGATGAGATGAGAGGGGCTCAGACCAGTGTGACTCCACAAACGTTGTTAATTATGATTAGGAAGTATTGTGCAGTGCATGATGTAGGTCGGGCTATCCACACCTTTTATGCCTTTAAGCGTTTTAAATTGGAAGCTGGAATGGATGAGTTTCAGGGCCTTTTATCCGCTCTGTGCCGATACAAGAATGTGCAAGATGCTGAGCACTTGATGTTTTGCAATAAACATGCGTTTCCCTTTAACACTAAGAGCTTCAATATTGTGCTCAATGGGTGGTCTAATGTGACTGGTAGTCCGCGTGAAGCTGAGAGAGTATGGAGGGAGATGCGAAAGAGGGGTATAGCTTATGATGTTGTGTCCTATGCGAGTATAATATCTTGCTATTCCAAGACAGGTAATCTTTATAGGGTGCTTAAGCTTTTTGACAGAATGAAGTCAATGGGGATTGAACCTGACAGGAAAGTTTACAATGCTGTCATTCATGCTCTTGCAAAGGGTAGGCATGTAAAGGAAGCCTTCAAGCTCGTGGAAACAATGGAGGAGAAGGGTATAGCTCCTAATGCTGTCACCTATAATTCACTGATCAAACCTTTGTGTAGGGCTAAAAAGATAGATGAGGCTAGAAAGGTCTTTGATGACATGCTACACCATGGTCTTCCTCCAAACATAAAGACCTATCATCCATTCCTCCGTATGTTAAGAACAGAGGATGAAGTGTTTGCATTGTTGGAGAAGATGAGAAAAATGAACTGCTGGCCAACAAATGACACCTACATCATGTTGATTAGAAAATTTTGTCGATGTCGTCAGCTTGATAGTGCCCTTAAGTTGTGGAATGAGATGAGTGAAAACGGGATAAGTCCTGATCGAAGTTCATATCTGGTTCTGATACATGGTTTATTCTTGAATGGAAAGTTGGATGAGGCCCACAAGTATAATAAAGAAATGAAAGAAAATCACCACTTACCAGAACCAAAGATGGAAGAGATTCTTCAGAGATGGTTGTCTAATAAGGAAATGGTCAACTATCGGACAAAAGAACCAAATGGCAATCAAGAGATAGGAAAGCAGATCAAACCTATTTATAAGAATGCTAATCACGAGAAACATTTCCTCCGACAAGCTGAAAGTAGGAGAGTCTCAAGATAGCTCGGTCTTTCCTTTTGGAAACGTTCATGCTTAAAACTTAAAACCAGGCGACTGTGTATCCAGCAACCTAAAGGTCCATCATATCAGCCGGAACTACCGCATCCACTGTTTTAAGTATGTTTTTATGTGACAGGTTACAGTCATTCAAATTTTCTTCTCACAAAACATACTATACAACTGTAGCAACTCCAGCCTGTCCAAAGGTGAGGTTTAAGCTATTGATCACATATATATGTTTACCCTCTCCTGAAGTAACTTATTGTAATCCAACAGATGGATCTAGTGCACTGGATCACAGGATTGTATACTAGTGCAATGGTCTAATAGTTCCCCATCGGTGGCTACATGGGAATCCTTGATGGAGTTGCAGAAACACTTCTCTGAAGCGAAGTTTGTGGACAAGGTTTTCGAAGAAGGGGGTGTTGTTACAGGACAATGAAGAAGGAGAAGCGCGGGAAGCAACGGTCTAAGTAAAATAAAGAGCATCGACGTTTAGCAGAATCTAGTGGCTACGTAAGTGACGCCGTTTAGGGAAATAGCATAAACTAATTTTCAACGTGTGTAAGAACTAAGAACAAACATTTCTGGTACCAAACATACTTGTTTTGTTGGAGCGAGAACCATTTTCCGCTAATAAAATTATAATAATAGGGCGAGCAAGAGGAAATTTATTATTAAAATAATAATAAATGATGGAAGCGTTTGAATTTTCCAGCAAAAGCTATTCCAAGACTGCTGAACTATTTATTCTACTTGGGATATAAATTATTCAGATCTTGCCCTTTAACAATAAATCCGTAAGGCTACTACAATCCATCCCAACTTCTTTCAAATCTTGTTTGAAATATTTCCATTCTCACTTTTAATTGCATAATGACAGAACATCCCATTTTCTTCTTCTGAGAAGAAGAAAAAACATGCACTTCTAATTGAAGCGCCTCTGAGGAAGGAATCATGAAACTGCTTAAAAAGCATATCACTAGCTTCAAAGCACATACATTTATAGGATCAGATTTGGTTTATACCAAGTACAAACTAATTATAGATCATCTTCACGGCCTTTCTTTCACCAAACCACAAGTTCAATGAAAACTGGCCATTACAAGATCAGAAGTAAATATTAACTTCACACCTATTTTATGCAAGTTATCTCAGTAAGACAACAAACAACACGCACTAGTTACTATACATACGCAGAGAGAAGAAAACAAGGAAACATCTTGTTCACATTAGGAAGCGCTCGCAGCAAAAGAAATGCTCCCATATCAGTTTTAAGTTGTCTTCAAGCATGTCACGGATGGAATTACTTTCAGCATTTTGTCCCTGACAAAAATAGTGTAGCAAGCTTTACACTCATCATAGATTACAATATGAACCAGAGAAATGAGATCAATTAAAGAATTAAGAAGATGATGTGCTTGTACGTAAATTATTAACTTCTCTGACTCGCACATAGATTGAAATGCAGCAACAACTATAAGTGAAACTATAAATCATGTTATGCAAATGCAGATGTTTAATTAAATGTTAGCCCAACAGACCCTGTTCCTGTTAAAAGGATCACGACAATAACAAATACAAAGCTCCTATAGTCTAGCAATTAAGTTTGTTCTTTTATCCAATAAATCAGTTTCCACACAATAACAACAAAAATATGAAATTTACAAGAAAAATGATGTTCAAAATGAATATGAAGACGTATAAAACTTGTATCTTCTCCTTTTTGTAATGGGGGAAATTATATTATCACTGGGAACCCATTACTCGTGTAAACACAGATCACACTATAAAAGGAAGAAGAGAGAAGTTAACCGCACAAAAAAAACTTACCTGCGATTCTATAACTATTCCTTTTAACTTGAGATACATTTCTCTTGTAGCTTCCCCAGTTGCATTCCTAAAGTCAAATCGATCAGCATGTCGAACTTTCAGCCTAAATGACTTATTTTTGTAGGCTTTAGAAATGGTGTGCCAAACCCCTACAACAGTATATCTATCTCCAGAAGATTCCTTCCCCAGTGGCCATCTCAATCCACCTTTCACATTCGAATCCAAAACTGCAGAGTTAATCAGGTCTCTTATGCCATCCATTTCATCATCCTGCAGTAATACATAAGACCAATTGGATCTCAAAATTTCACATACTTATCTTCATTTTCTTCCAGACCAACATAACATGGTAACACATGCTCTTGCTATTTAAAGTGATTTGACCTCAAAACTCACGTTAAAAGTTCTAACAAATGTGCTTGCTGTTCAAAAAAATATAAAGAAATATAGTATTATATGTTTTAAGCAGGAAGGACCAATCATGTCTTCTGTTTGAAGTAAATTGACTTTATGAAAGACATGTTTTTTATTTCATATCTTACAAATAAGAAAACTAGATCATTTTCATCAAATGGAGTCACATTAGTTGAAAAAGGAACCACTTCTTTTTTAACACAGATCTGTAATATGCCTAGAGAATTCTCTCTTCCAATTAAGGAAAAAGTGAAAACCATCAATTTGTTTTTTGAGAGGGTAACATAGAATGGAATAGTGTTTGAATGTTTCCAAATTCATTTCCCAAAACCCTCTCCGGAATCAATAACTTGAGTCAAGTGACATCTAGCCTTACACAAGCTCCCATATTGTCTCATAAATCAACATGGGAAGATATCTTCTTCTTTTGTGTAGCAGTGAATTTGTCTCATCATCCTTTGCATCAGAAAAATGAACTCTAAGGACAGTCTAATGATTATCAAAAAGAAAATAAAGAGGGCCTAAATTAATGTATCTTTATAACAAAGGTAATGCATTTACTTGAGGTTTGGACAGTATATGAATGTTTACTACACAGTAGTTAACAGTTTCCGGTACAGCCTAGCTATTAGCAGTTCCCAGTAAATGATAGTGAATAAACTTACGGTTAAAGCGGTTAAGATCCTCTTAGCACATAACATGAGCCTTAGGTCTATATTTTTGTCAAGGCATGATACATCTGTAACCATATGGCGCACTTGGTTCAATTCAACCTGCAAGCATGTGCCTTTTACTTTAATCAAACAGTCATAAAATAGAACAAAGTAGATTATGTGAACATTGCAGACACTAATTCAAAATCAGGAGGCTGGGAAAAGTTTTTTCAATTCCCTACAAATGACAGAAAGGTTTATATGAAGAGCCATCTTGATATGATAATGAAGTAGCTTTATAACCATTCAGAGACAGTCCAGCTGTGCAACAGAAAACCTACCTTGTAGAGTTGAAGTTTTTTATCCTCCTTTACACTACATTTGCATGAAACTGTTGAATCTGGTCGTGAATTATCAGACAACTACAACAAATGTTAGAGGAACAAGTCAGTACCGAATCAGAATTATGGAACAAGTTGCATAGCTTAAAAAATACCTTAACATGGTATACGTCCTTCTCATCTTGAAAATCAAATCCAATCAGGGGGGCTACTTTATCTTTGATGTTCTCCATGTATGAAGAAGGAACACTCGTGTAAAATGACTTTTTCAATTGCCTTAAAATGGTTTCTGTAACCAGACCTTTTTCAACACTTGGTAGCCTAGGTGAAGGGCTCCTGAATAAATAGAACAATTTGATTAACTAGTTGTGAAAATAGAGTGCATTCATCAAAACTTTAACAATCATAGACATCAAGGACTCAACTCAACTTTTTTGCACTAGGTCCAATTAACATATACAAAGAAACAATTCTGTTCAGTCTCAGTTAGGGTTAGCAGAAAAAACAACGACAAACCATTTAATAGCCAAGTAATAAAAAGCAAATATTTGGAAGTTTACACTGGAGAGCAAGAGGAAGCAACTTAAAGTAATCAAAAGGGAGAAAAATCTAACACACACCAATGAGGCTTGACAAGCTCATCAAACAATAACAATCAATGACTACTAAACCACTTACCCATGAAAAACAATTTTTCCAAATCGGGCAACCAATGTTGGCTTAACTTTTTCCACCCCTTGATCCTCCATTTCATTCCTTAAAATTTTGAAAGAAGAGAACAAGTTTTCTTGTACATTTTCTGCTATAATAACCCAAGGACTTCTTGGGACAAGCTGTCTCAATTCAGTATCCTCTACAACACGTTCAAAACAAACAAAAGTCAATGCCAACTGTTTGTGTTCAAGTAAGAAAATTTAAGAGATAGGTACAAGAAACATAGAATGCCAACCTGCAGCTGAATGACTACGAACCAAGATGAGAGGTTTTTCCCCTGTTCTGCGCTCAATGTTCTCCAAAGAAATTGGATCGAGATGAATATAGGATGGAAACTGGCCATTCTCAGCCAAACCAACAGCAAACCATGTAGATATAGCGTGATTGGCATATACTATCTTCCCAGTCCTACCTAAGTTAGAGACATTCGATTTAAAATTCAGATTTTTCCTAAATTGTGGAACAAGCAACTCAGGAGTTGGTGATGCCCTGCCCTTGTCCTTTAAAAGCCGCTTGTGTGGAGGAACGTAAGCCATGAAAAACAGTAGCAATTCTATGCAACCTGATCACGTCAGAAACAAGTCATATTGAAAAGGTATCATGTATGTAGTACTTGGAACAGAACATACAACTTGTATAGTTGAAACATGTCAATAGCGCAGCCAGTAATCGCCAATATACAATTGCAGACAATGTTGGGTCGTTTGGTTTCAAAAGAGTGACAACCCCAAACGAACCCATCAACCTAGTCGTACTCTGCTGAGAAATACGGTTACAATTGAAAGGACCTTATAAACAACTGACCAACCTAACAATTGATCAAGTTAACTTCTTCCACATGTCTTCCAAACACCCATTATGATTTTTTACAAACGTGAACCAGTTAAGTGACCACTAATTGAAGTAAGAAAAGAAAAACCCAGGAGCTACAAAACCCATAACTGTAATAATTTGAGATTCTACTCACGATTAAACTAACGAAGTAGAAAAAATGTTACCTTGTCGAAGAACTTTAAATCTTCAATTGATCTATCAAACTGAACTGAACTAGACTATTTATATAGAAAAACGGACAACAAACTGGGATTGAAGCTACTTCACTACAAAGTCATTAATCAACAACTTGGCGAACAAGGTGAAACTACGAAGTCATTAATCAACAACTTGGCAAACAAGATGATTTTGAGCTCCTTGTCCACGCGATTTTTGAATTCCACTAACTAATACAGTTCAGTGACGTGGACTCCATCTTTTTTGCATACGGTGTCAAGTAAATAAATTCTACTCAACCGCCTTACTTGTATGATTTCATATGATTAATTTACTGTTTTCAATATTTATTTGGCAATTCATCTTTCAAAATTTCATATTTCCCTCATTTATCATTTAATTAAAGAATTTTTTTAAATCTTTGATAAGCCTATTCATATCCATTAAACAAAAGATTTCAATGACTAATCATTTCATTTTTCAATTAATCCACCTCACTTTATGATAAATAATTTTCATAAAAAATGACTTTAAACTCCATTTTAAAGTCAATTCAAATTCCTTACTTTCTTTAAAGACTTCAAATGATTCTTAATTATGAATTAAGGAGACTGTTCTTGAGATGCCTTTAGTCAAATTTGATGTGATTTATGAATGAAACAAAACACACATCACAATAGTAAACAAATCTCACAAACATGTATATATATATATATATATTGTTACTATAGCATCTAATATAAGTGAGTATATTGTCCATCCCACAAAGATTGTGACTACTAATAAATACTATCTTCGTTTTATCTAATCTAATAAAGCAAATGATTGATTTGAAGGGAAATAAACAAGCAATTCTAAATTACCAATTTAAAGCAATAAACAAGATTAAAACAACCAATGAATAAA
>JAOTAW010000006.1:11714786-11728465 GCA_025629945.1 Erythroxylum savannarum | reverse complement strand
AGATCGTATTATGTGACTTATATACACGGACAAGTAATCTTAAAGTTTAGGAAAAGATGAAAGTTTTTTGAAAGTCTTTTGGGTGAACACCACCGTGTGTCAAGACTTGTTCTTCTATGAACTATGGAGATGAAGACACATCCTATAACATAAATAAATTGGTGTGACAAAGGATTTTTCAACGAAAGACATGGCCTGACACAAGATTATGTTAAATTTCGTATCGATATGAAAACATAGACAATTAGAGCGTGTCGGTAGTTGTGATTGTATGAGCGAAGACGAAGTGAGTTGCACAAGTGTGTTTATGCCTAAATCATACATATTGTTAGTCCCCCAAATGAAGGAACAACCTTTTCAACGAATTTTGATGAAAATAAGTGCTCTTTCAACCAAAGAAGTATCTTCTGAATACCCATATGGCAATATCCAAAAACAAAACGCCTTATTCTTTTAACTTGCTGATAAGATGTAAAATGAAAAATGTTATAGATTCTCTTGCAAGAGAGGAACTACCAAATGAAGAACTTTTCAATGCGGTACTTTCCTTCTCTTTACCTTAATCTAACAGGAAAGAGCTAATAAGTTATGACAACACTTCATTTTTTTCAGTAGGCTATGTTTGGTTAGGGGTTTTATCATGAAATAGAATGTAAGTAATATTATTCCATCGTTTAGGAGGAGGTTTTATAATGGAATGAAATGGAATGAGATGAAAGAGGGGAGATGAGAGTAGTAGAGTGAAAAAAAAATCTGCTGAGCTGGAGTTAGTTACGTAGGGAGAGAATAAGAGCGGTGAGGAATAGGGAGAAAGTTTAGTTTTTGGAAAAGTTTTCTGTTATAACAGAGGAATATTCTCTTTGGGAGGAGCTTAGGCTCTGGACACTCTTTTGTTGGAGTTATTGGCTTTTTTTCTTCTAAATAATCAATTCTATTTCTACTTTTATCATTTGGGGAATCCATCAATTGGTTCGACCTGTCGGATAGTTCACCAATACTCCAAAAAATGACAGATAGGATGGATTTATTAGAGAATTGAGTTACAGCATTGGAGGATTCTGTTAAGTCTTTGTTGGAGGATTTCAAGCAATCTTTATTGTTGGAAATCAACAAGGTGTTAGGACATGAGACTGGGGGAAGCTCCGGTGGTGGTGGTGGTGGTTCCCATTCCGGTGGGAGTAGAGGTGGTTTTGACGAAAGCAGTGCTTCCAAAATTTTAGGGGATAACTCCAACAAGTACCGTATGGCAGTGAAGAAGATAGAATTTTCATTGTTTAATGGTGAGGACCCGTTGGTTGGATTAAACTGGTAGAGACCTATTTTGAGGTCCAAAACACTACTGATGATGTCAAAGTAAAGCTAGCTAAGTTCAGTATGGAAGGACCAACGATTCACTGGTTTAACTTGTTGCGTGAAACAGAGGACCATCTCACCTGGCTCAGGTTGAAGCAAGCATTGATTGAGAAATACAACAGTCGTCGGTATGACAATCCATTTGAGGAGCCTTTTGATTTGCGTCAAACTAGGAGTGTAGGGTATATCGTAGAGTTTGAACTGATCTCGTCGCAGGTTAGTCGCTTGCAGAGGCACAATATCTCGGGTACTTTATGGGAGTCTCTCTTCTGAACTATGTTGTAGGGTGCATATCTTTAACCCACAAACTTGCTCACAGATGATGAAGGTTGCTCGCGATTTGGAGGTAGAGATGTCACCAAGAGATCGTGGTGTTTGGAAACCATGCATTTCTGGTCATTCTTATGGGTTTCATTTGAACAACCGAGGTAGCCTGATGGTCAGAGAATAGGAGAGGAGGACCCAATCGGGTTGCGCCGGATCCATAGACTGGGGATTAGTAAATGTAAATAGCGCTAAATCACATTTGGGGAGTTCCCTTGGGTCCAATGACAAGAGGAACGACATCGTCGTTCTCTGTTTCTCATTTACGACTAGACAAGAAAGGGGGAGCTGGCGGTGATCGGAGTAGGGGGTTAAAACACCTTACGTACCTAGAACTTATGGAGAGGAGATCTAAGGGGTTGTGTTTTTTGTGTGGGGATAAGTTTCACCCAAGAGATTCGTCATTGTCTTCTTCGTGTCTGTATGTGACTCTCATCATCCCACAAGGCTATGGGTTTGTGTGGAATCACCAACAAAATTATGAAGTGAAGACATTGAAGTTAGAAGGGAAATTGAAGGGAGTTCCTGTGTCGGTTTTGGTGGATAGTGGTGCCACTCATAATTTCATCTCTCCCCAGGTGGCTGCTGCTTTGAAGTTTCCAGTTACTCAGACTAGGGAGCTTGGGGTCAGATTGGGAGATGGTCACAAGATTTCTGTCAAAGGTAAATGTTCAAATATGCTGCTTCACTTTGGAGAAATTGATATGACTGTGGATGCTTATGTGATTGATTTGGGAGGATTGTATGTGGTGTGAGGAGTGAATTGGTTGAAAAGTTTAGGGAATGTAGTTATGGATTGGGCAGAGCTGTCTATGTCTTTCCAGTACCAAGGGAGTTCAGTGTTGCTACAGGGTCTAACTAAGAGTGCAGGTTCTTTGCG
Organism: Erythroxylum savannarum; assembly: GCA_025629945.1. Lineage (NCBI taxonomy): Eukaryota > Viridiplantae > Streptophyta > Magnoliopsida > Malpighiales > Erythroxylaceae > Erythroxylum > Erythroxylum savannarum. Next base: position 11,725,908 of record JAOTAW010000006.1, on the reverse strand, counting down.
TAACAGAAAAGGGGACTTGACCTTCCTCCTCTTTTCATGGACTGATACAAGGAATAGAGGGTGTCGATGATGAAGGAGGGGAAGTTTTTGCTAGTGAGTTACTAAGCAGTGAGCAACAAAGAACTCTCAACAAAATTATAGAAACATTTCCAGAGGTATTCACTGAAAGGAGGGGTCTCCCTCCAATAAGGTTAATAGAGCATGGTATTGAACTGCATCAAGTGGTTGGTCTAGTAAATGTACGCCCATACCGTTACCTGCAAAATGAGATCGAACGGCAGGGTGGGGAATTGCTTCAACAAGGGGTTATCCTTTCTCAAGCCCAGTAATTTTGGTTAAGAAGAAGGATTCTACATGGCGTATGTGTGTTGATTACGATGCCCTTAACAAGGTTACTATTTCGGATAAATACCCAATTCCACTGGTGGATGAACTACTTGATGAGTTGAATAGAGCACACTACTTCTCTAAATTGGATTTGAAGTTAGGTATCATCAAATTATAATGAAGGAGAAAGATGTTCACAAAACCGCTTTCTGTACTTATGAGGGTCATTACAAATTTCTTGTGATGCCTTTTGGATTAATGAATGCGCCCGCCACTTTTCAAGCCACAATAAACTAGGTTTTTAAGCCTTATTTGCGACAATTTGTCCTAGTATTTTTTGATGACATACTCGTTTATAGTAAGGATTGGGCCACTCACTTGTTTCATTTGGCACAAGTCCTACAATTATTGCAGCAACACTGTTTTGTGGCCAACAAGAAGAAGCGTATATTTGGGAGGGAGCAAGTGGAATACTTGGGTCATGTGATTTCAGGAGTAGGGGTGTCAGTAGATTCGATCAAAATTAAAAGTGTTGTGGAGTGGCCGGTACCTCGCAATGTTAAAGGTGTTAGAGGGTTCTTGGGCTTAAATTGGTTATTATCGTAAATTTATTAAGGGATATATGGTCAATTGGCCAAGCCCTTTACTGAATTAACAAAGAAGGAGGGTTTTTCATTGGGGAGAGGAAGAATGATCTGCTTTTGATAGATTAAAAGTGGCCCTGACTTCTGCATCGGTGCTATCTCTGCCTGACTTTACTCAACCTTTCCAATTCGAATGTGATGCGTCGGGTAAAGGTGTAGGAGCAGTGTTGATGCAATACAAAAAACCTATAGTTTATTTCAATAAGGCCTTGGCTAATCAGAACTTGTCCAAATCGGAGTATGAAAAGGAGTTTATGGCTTTGGTTTTGGCGGTGCGACATTATCTCTTGGGTAGCAGTTTTGTGATCTTTACTGATCAAAAGAGTTTGAAACATCTGTTGCAGCAGAGGGTAGCTAGTTGTGATCAACAGAATTGGATTTCGAAGCTGTTGGCATACCATTTTGAGGTAATTTATAAGCCAGGCCCTGATAACAAAGCTGCAGATGCTTTGTCTCGCATACATGAAGTAGGGGAGTTTCACACTTTGGTGTCGTCACCAGTTTGGGATCAAAGGAAGGCTATGGAAGTAGAGATTCTACATGATGCATTTTTGTAGAAAATTGTGGTAGATTTACATGTCGATACGCAGCCTCGACTCAGATTCAACTTGCGTAGGAATGTACTGCTTTATAAGGGCAGACTGGTTATTCCTTCTTCTACATTTATTCCTATACTATTGGAAGAATTTCATTCCTCTCCAAGTGGAGGTCACTCTGGTTTCCTTAGGACTTATAAACTCATCGTAGGGAATGTGTATTGGGTAGGTATGAAGAAGCGAATTCAAGAGTTTGTGAGAAGTTGTGATGTTTGCCAACGACAAAAGTATGTTGCGACTTCTCCACTTGGGTTACTGCAACCACTGCCGATTCGACAACAAGTATGGGGGGATATTTTTCTTAATTTCATTATCGGGTTGCCAAAATCTAAGGGGTATAATGCAATCTTAGTTGTGGTGGATCGTTTGTTGAAGTATGCCTATGTTGTACTCCTTAAACATCCATATACTGCTAGATTTATGGTTGTCATTTTTGCTAAAGAGATCATTCGCTTGCATGGCATGCCACAGTGAATCATCAGTGACAGAGATCCCTTATTTGTCAGTAACTTTTGGCAAGAGTTCAAGCTCCAAAGAACAACGTTGAAAATGTCTTCTTCTTATCATCCTGAAATCGACGGCCAAATCGAGGTGGTTAATAGGTGTTTGGAGACGTATCTACATTGTTTTACATCCAAGCAACCCAGGGAATGGCAAGGTTGGTTGTCTTGGGCAGAATTGTGGTATAACACCACCTTTCATATTTCTGTGTATTATACCCTTTGAGGTTGTGTACGGAAGAAAGCCTCCCACTGTTGTGAGGTTTGTGTTAGGGGAAACTAAGGTTGAGGTTGTGAGTAGAGAATTACAGGACCGTGATGAAATTTTGAGACAACTGAAGTATAATCTGTTGAAAGCTCAAGAGCAGATGAAGCGTTATGCTGACAAACACAGAAAACTGCACGTGTTTGAGGTAGGAGAATGGGTCTTTTTGAAGCTACGCCGACATGGACAGCAAACCGTGGTGAGAAGAATTAATCAGAAGCTGGCACCTTGTTATTATGGCCCCTATCAGATTTTGGAGAAGTATAGCGATGTGACATATTGCTTCAATTTACCACCATATAGTCAGAGGTTTATCTCGTTTTTCACGTATCGCAATTGAAGAAAGCAATTGGACAATATATACTGCCAAAGCAAAATTGCCTGCAGAGTTGGAAGTTGCCGCTGATGGAGTTATTGAGCCTGTTAAGGTTCTGGCATTCGGTGGCAGGTGTCAACCAGCAGCAGTTACTGGTTCAGTGGAAGGGAAGTGCGGAGGAAGATGCTACTTGGGAGGATGCTATGACTTTTAATAGCCAATTTCCTAACTTCAACCTTAAGGACAAGGCTGAATTTCAAGACAATGGCAGTAATAGAGACCAGTTATTAAGGCCAATATATGTGAAGCCCAAGATGTGGAAAGTTTATAAGCGGAAGAATAAGAAGGGTAAAGAGGGGAGATGAGAGTAGTAGAGTGAAAAATAAATCTGCTGAGTTGAAGTTAGTTATGTAAGGAGAGAATAAGAGGGGTGAGGAATACGGAGAAAGTTTTAGTTTTGGTAAAGTTTTCTGTTGTAACAGAGGGATATTCTCTCTGGGAGGAGCTCAGGCTCTGGACACTCTTTTGTTAGGGTTGTTGGCTCTTTTTCTTCTTAATAATTGATTCTATTTCTACCTTTATCGTTTGGGAAATCCATCAATTGGCATCATCCATCTTCTCACTAATGGGGTTCTAGGGTCTTTTAGTGTGATGTCTGGTCTAGCTATGAATAAGAATAAAAGCCAACATTTTATTGTTGGGGGGTGTTTTGGAGAAAGTCGATTCCCTGTCTACCCTAACTGGGTTGGATTGGAATAAACTCCCGGTCAGTTATCTGAGAATTCTTATCACCACTAAGAGACCAACTATTTTAGACTTCAAACCTCTTATAGATAGAACTCATGGGAGAATAGCTGGAAGAGTAAGATGTTATCCATGGCTAGAATAGTACAACTTGTGAAATCCGTTCTAAGAAGTCTCTATACTTATTGGATTTCACATTTATGGTTCTTTAAAGAGTTGCTTAGGACCATAAACAGAAATATATTCCCCGACTTTGTGACTTCTTGTGAAGGGGAAGTTGAATACGAAAGAAAGAATCAAGAAATATATGAATATACCGATTACATGCGCCTTATGCGAGAACGATTTTGAAAACGGGGATCACCTATTTTTCAATTGCTAGTATTCCAAGAAATTCCAAGTAACTTGGCTTTGCACACATAAGCATCGAAAGGATCCGACTTGGACCATAGCGAACCTAGCCCTAAGTCAGACAATACACTCTCTGGTTGGAAAGGAACAATAAAATTTTCAAGAACGAGGCTAGGAAAGCTGAAGAATTAATTTTGTCATAATAAATTGGTTAAGAGAGTACTTGCCTTCAAAATTTTGGAGAATCCAAAACTTTGGCTTAGTAGAGAGGATAGTTGAATTTGGTATTCTGCCCTAATCGCGTATCCACCAAGAGTAATTTTTTGCCTCTTTTGGAAGTCACTTGATGCTACACGTTTGTCATCAAACGATGTCATGGCCTCAACCTCATTGTTAGGAAGCAAATGCTGCCGGCTCACCTATTAAATCTATGTAATAATTAAGGGCAGGATAATCATCCTGGGGAAAAACCATATGTACCTTATTTCATTTTCATGCAATCTATTATAATTTAATTTTTCAGAAAAAGAAAAAATCCTTTGCTTTTTCATGACTTTTAAATTGCTTCATTTGATGCTAACTTGTCTTCTGCTTAGTCTTGTCCCCTCACGTCAGGTTTTATCCTATGCTCTCTCTTTGCTTTCTTGTCTGGACTATGATACACCTTCAGATCAATAGTTAGAGCTTTTTTCTGCAATCTTTAATTCTGTTCCCTAGAACTTTCAATTGGCTTACGTAGAACTTCCACTTGGAAAGTATTGTAGCTGTGATTGAATTCTACTTACAGGGTGGCTGAACATGTTTGTATATCACAAAGAGCTGATGAAGAACGGCAGAAGCGTGGCAATTACAGGGCTGTTATTGAGCATGATGGTCTTCTTCGAAAGCAAACTTCTAATCAGGTACAGGATAGTTATTTACATGTACATGTGACTTAACTGAATTTGAGTCCTTTATATAAACAGAAACATTAGGAGTAGGAATTATGGTGTCCCTAACTGGCATTGCCAGTTACATTTATTATTGTTTAATGAGAATCATTCTTTTTCCACACTTGAACTTGTGCTACATTGAATAAGTGATAAGTAGAGCATAATGAAGCAGTTTCTTCATCAATGTCAATCTAGTCAAAAGTTAGAAAGTACGAGATTTGTATTCTTATTGGTGTTTGATGCTTAACATAAACAAATTTGGTTATAAGTTCAAGGAAATGTACTTCTTGAGTGCCTTTTTGTATGCAGCAATTTGAACTTTTAACCAGTTAGTTTGGAGAGGGCATGCATGAATTTTAGCTTCTTTTTTGACCTGAAATCTTGCAATGTGAACACCGGAATTTTATTGTTGATAGTTTTCAATTGGGTGTTTGTCTCAACTTTTTTACTCAGCAAATGACAGCTTAATTGTTTTTGGCTCAATTATCCCTTGTTTACTTTTTCTTGATGAGGCTTTATTACTATAAGAAATAGCCACCTTATAAGCTCTTTATTCTTAAATTCTTTTTGGTCTCTGCATAAGGACTCAAATAAGGCCAAGACAAAAGAAGAGTTATTGGCTGAAGAAAGGGATTACAAACGCCGAAGAATGTCCTATCGTGGGAAAAAACTGAAACGAACAACATTACAGGTGGAAAATTGTCATTCCTTTTGAGCTCATATGCTGTGATTGTTTCATATAACATTGTCTAATGTTTGATGTTCAGTCCTTAATGATTATTAACTGAAATGCTGAGATTAGTGATGTTTGAGCTGAATTCTGTCTTTGTATGGATTATCATTTCTAGGATTAAGAAAATATCAAAAGGTGCTGGGTGTTCTTTATCATTTCATGACAAAGGGATCTTGCAAATTGCTGCTTTATGCTCATAATTTAGTTTCTTTCACTTGCTGAATTCTTTTGCATGTTGATAGGGATAACAGTTCTTAATAAATCTTTATTTCTCATCTGACTTTTTCATTTATTTTCTAATACATCTGAATATTAATGTGCACTTGTGCAGTCGTGTCAGAATCATTGAGTGCTTGTTTCAGTCTCATCTTATGTTCATGTCACTCGGACGCATAACCAAATTTCTCAACATCTTTCTTCATATGAAAACAGACTGAATATTAGACAGGAGTTGCTATAACCAAGAGGTTTATTTTTTATATTATGATCTTAACAGTCGCATGGTCTGAAGTACCTCTGTGCATATGTTTGCCATGTCTTCCTTCGAAGCAAAACTGTCATGATTAATTGAAAATGATATCTGTTTCTTGCAATTATTCAATTTCCCATTGTTCAAATTCCTAATTGTGGTTAAATTGCAATACATCTGGATCTGAACGTTATCCTTCTTGCTCTTCAAATTCTATTTGTTGTTGAAATGCTTGGTGTCTGTTGTCACATTCTCTCTCTGAATATGATGAGGCTCACCACTAGCTTATATTTTTGTTATGATCTTATCGTAGGTGATGAGGGATATAATTGATGAGTATATGGAGGATATTATGCAAGCTGGAGGGATTGGCTGCTTTGGAAAAGGAGATGAACACAAAGGGAAGTCTTCTGAACCAATATTCATCCATGACGACACTATGGATGTTAATGAGTTAAGAAAGAACAATAGTAACTCTGATGAAGCAACGAGAACTGCTTCAGCTTTGAAGGATGTTCCTTGTCGTGATTATGGGTTTGTGCAGCAAGGCAATGATGAATACCATGAGCATCTAGGAACTCGGACACGAAAACATGGTAAAAGGTACCATTCTGGAAGTCCAGAAGGACGTAGGAGTCACAGTTGGACGCATAATAGAAGCAGTTACAATAGGGAGCGAGATGCTTTGGAATATTTGAGAGTGGAGCATCCTGAGAATAGGATTTACAACAGGTCGAATCATCATGTGGACAAGTCTTTAAAATCTGTGCCAGATTCGACAAATAATGTCAATTCAGAAAAGGATGACAAGAAATTAGTTATCAGAAACAGGGATCATAGGAACTCAACTCAGAGTCATAGATCAAATTTTCTGGCTGAGAATGCATTTGAGGACAGATATGATCCTATGAGATCTCTCGACATGCAGGAAGAAGACTATTTGTCAGGGAGCATGTAATCGGGGGATAATTTTGTGACTAAATTATCAACTATTTCACAGAGAAATTCCCTGATTCCTTTGAAAAGTTCTGACTAGGTTTACAGTGTTGGGTAAGTCACTTGGTTATTTGTTTTCCTTGTTGAAGAGATATTGGATGGAATATGATATGCATTATTTTTAACTTTTATCTTTTTTCACGAAACTTTGCAGTATGAATTCCCCAGACTTCAGCAATTTGACTACATCTGTATCCTCCTTTGTATCCTTGATATTTTATGTTTGATGTTAAGCACCTTTATACCTACTTTCTAAAAAATACTAAACAGAGGGCATTTCTTCCGTTCTAGTTACTATGCTCTTTGTCATTCTTGTTCAAACAAAGGCCTGTACCAATTTTATCATGAACATACCACTGTAGTTAGATTGATGGTTATAGTCTCCTGAATTATGTGTTAATGGGTTGCTAACTACGCTTGTTGACACTGATTTTCATTCACTATGTTGAATGTGAAATCTAGGATAAAAGAGTATCTTACATATTCTCTCCAATGTTACAGTTTATATAGTTTGAGTTATTTTTCTCTGATGTCTATATTTTGAAACTACAACATTCAATTAAAGTTCTGGTTGAAACAATGCTTAGATGGTTCCTTCTTATGGTTATGAGGGAAAAAATGTCAAGCCCAATTAGCTTTATTTAAAGGTTTAGCTGGTGTTGCGATACTGAGAATTTGAATGAGGTATTATTTAGCTATTAACATGATCATTTGTCTGCGGAATTTACTCGTGAAATTTTAATGTGATTTGACCTCGCCTGCATTCTTTTTGACTCTACAGGAAGGGCTAAGCGACGAAGAATGAGTAGTTTTGTGGGCCTTGCTTCTGAAGGGGATACAGACTTAATGAAATGAAGGAATATGTTATTGAGGTATCCAAATCTGATTTTTTTCGTGCTACCACCCAGGAGGGAGATCAAAGGAAACTTATACAATGGACTCTTACAATGCTCTCTCTCTTTTTATGTGGGATTGGAAGACAAACTTATATTTTGAGGCTTATTATTAATTATTAGACCTATGGACAAGTCTTAGTCTGAAATGAATGATCTTAAAATTTTAACACGAGGTTGCATATACTTTCTATAAAATATAAACGGGGTTGTAAATTAATGATTCTCGTTATGTTATAAGATTGTATATGGTAAACACAATTATGAGGACTTCTTTCCTGCAGAAGGTCACTTAAGGGGTTAACAAATTTTCATGCTAAAAGGATTTTGATTCCCCTTCTCCCAGCTTGTGACTGATGCTCAACCTGACATTTTCACTAAGCTTAAGAGTATAAATCATTGTCTAAAAAGAATTCTTCTTTGGCCTTATGCACCAGAAATTCCCCACCTTTTTATAATAAACGATCCATTTAAAACGCAATGATTTTTATCCTTACTCCAGATCCTCTTAATAAGCTGTAACTAAGTAGTGATTTTGACAAGTAATATCCTTAACCCACATCTTTGGAAAGCGAAGTTCACGCCATTTTACTTTAGCCATGGAATTAACAGTCGCATTTTTAAACCATATAAACCTCCTTAATGTCTACTTTATGGTCTTGCTAATGCTCTAAGGGAACCAGATATGCAAAGTCCAATATACTTGGATGCTATTTAACATTAAGTTCAAAGGCTACACTCTTCCAACTAATGGCAAACTTCTATTACATTAGCTTGTAATTCTCAAGTTAATTCTTTCAATGAGTAGTTTGAACTTATTTTCGGAATGTCTCTTAGTGGAAATTGGGATCCTGAGATAGATTTAGGTGGATTTGGAAGCTTTCAGACCTATTATACATTTTAGACAATTGGCATTATCAATAGTGCCCGAGCAAAGAAGCACTCTTCTATTTATTGATGGCAATACTAGATAGGACTTTAAAAGAATTTATAGGAGTCATTACTGCACTTACTAATTTAGTATCCAATTTGGAAAAGAGAATGAGGTCATCTATAAATGATAAATTTGTGGCTCCCACATATTTGCATTTAGTGTGCCACTTTATCTTTCTTTCTTAACTAATCCTATACTTAACTAATTTGATTTGTACTTCCATGCTAAGAGTGTAAAGTTAAGGAGAAAGAGGGTCCCCTTATATCAATCCCCTTTCTCCTTAGAATAGATTGGTCAACTCTGTATTAATTAAGATGCCATAAGTAATTGTGGTTATATATTGATCAATCTATTTAACAAAGTTAGGATGGAAGCTAATTCATGCAATATTTTCAAGATCAAGCTCTGATCTAACAAGTAAAATGTTTTATTGTCACAATTCTTACTTGAACCCTTCCTGATGTAATTTTTGAGGAGTTTTTGACCAAAAAGATGTTATCCTCTCTATCTATGTGCCTTTTATAAGTGTTTCTTATGACTATTTTAGCAATAATGGTTTCTAACCTATTAGTTATCCCCTGTAGATGACTTTGTATATAGTATTACATCATCAAATAGGTCAATAATCTAGGAAAATGTTCCTTCGGAATAAGGCAAATAAATATTTTATTAATTTGTTGACAGTTTTATGTAAAAACTTTGATTAAGGTAATAACAGATCGATTAAATTAAAATAAATTAACTGAAATTGAAATAACTAAGAAAAAAAATCAATTGAATAATTGAAACAAGCAATAAGAATAAAGTTAATTAATGAAGGAAACTTATGAATTATTTTATCCTTATTTTGTCTTCCTTTTTCTTATTAATTCAGTTTATGCTTAATCCTAGATATCCTAAGATTTTGATTACCCTCTCTCGAGATCTAATCAAATAATCCCATTTGAAATTGATAATAATAGGATTGCAACCTTTTGATTCACAAAACAACTTCTAACTATTCAATTGAATTTGAAGCAATCATAAGGATAATTAATTCACAGTTAAGATCCCTTTACAATTGTTTATTAATCTGATATTTGCAGGTCTATTAAGCTACCAACTCTCATTGCGCTCCTTAACATAAATAGCTTGATTCAATCTCTTAATTTATTACCAAGTATACGTATAACAATTATCACAAAGCATTGATATATCTATTGAATTCAACAAGAATAAAGTTTAACAAAACAAACCAAGAACAATCCCTAATATGGATTTAGAAACCCATAATCATGTTCAACATCCTAATAATCCAAATCAACATCCAAGACAATGAAATATATGAAGAAAAAAGAAAGAAAAATAGTTATGTGCCTTGATCTGGAAATCTGAAAAATTTGGAGTTGCTTTTAATGTCGACTAAAAGTCCAAATTGGGGCCTAAAATTTTTGAGTTTGATCAGTTTAGGACTTAAACTTGTAACTTGCTTAATCAAGGTCTAAACTTTCACAAGTCTGCTCAATTTAAGGTTTTTTTGGACGAAAATTAGGACGTGTCATATACGCGCCGTTATATGCAGGTCAATTAGTCTTTAGATGCCACGTTAAGAACACATGTACAGTCTAGGCCAGGTGAATTTTCATAAAACAATTTTTTTTTTAATTTCATTTAAATTTTTACTCTTAAACCCTAAATCAACATTTAATCCCCCAAATTTTCATCCTGTTTCTCTTGCTTGTGCCTTCACTCCAATCCCTGCACACATCATCACTTCACGTATAATCACAGTTTTATGTAGTGTGAGCTTTCTCTTTTGAAGTTGGAGGTGAATGGTTGGTTGGGTTTTTGGAGATTTGAAACATGCATGTACTCTAATTGAGGACCCAAGTTGGTAATGACTCATGTCCCTTCTAATTTTTGTATATAATTATGGTGTTTGAATCTTTACTTTATTCCTTTCCCCTTTTTCCCTTTTTATGGAAAATTTTGTTAACAATGTAATTTAGGTAAATTACTAATCTTCTTTAAATGGGTTTGATTATAGGGCTGAATAGCCTGTATAATAGAATTGTTTTCATGTACAATTGTATTATACATTGTATGTAGGATATGATAAAGTCTTCTCTTCCCCATCTACTTCACATTATATGTAGGATATGATTTATGTCACTTGGTTTAGCTTCTTTGGTGGTTATCCATGTTTTGTTTATCTCATATGACATTCATGAAAGAGATGCAGATTCTTAGCATTTTCTATAGACATCATTTAGCTATCAATGGGTGCATAATCAACATTGTAATTTACGTATTAGATGAAAAGGTAGATTAGAGGATTGAACTACATTTTCGAAGACATCAGCTGGGAATACTTGAGAATGAGCTCAATTAGTAGTTCTTCAAGGTAATGAGGTTGATTAGAGGATTCAGTTTGTTGTTTTCT
>JAOTAW010000006.1:11616286-11626566 GCA_025629945.1 Erythroxylum savannarum | reverse complement strand
AAATTACAATTTAATCTCTTTATATATCTGTGTTTTAAAAACATAATAATATAAATTCAATATAATTAACAATATCTTCATTTCTATTAATAAAGCAACACTAGTCAAAAATTGAATCATTATATTCATATATTACTCATATAAATAAATTCTCATTTATATTTAGTAGCTAACAATAACTACATGTAATATAATAAAAAGTTCATTTAGTTCTCATACATACTCCTATATAGATAAGATATGATATGATAAGAATGTGGTCCCTCAACAATTCTTGTAAACTTTGTTTAAGATAAAGTAACTAATAATTATGTTATATATTGATGCACTAACTACAATACTTACCTAAATTAATTTTCCTTACCTCCAAAATTAATTTACAATTGTATTTGAATCAAGTGGAAATTTTGTTCCATGTTGATTACATATGTGTGAGACAACTATTAAAAAAAAAAAAAGTGAGACAAGACATAACAACCGTAGGATTCTTTTTATTTGATTCTCGCTATTATAATTGGCAATTGATAACACACTGGCCCATCATCCACTCCGTCGCAATCAGTCTCCCTGATCCCAACAGAATAACAAACAGTGCCCAAAACCCAAAATCCTCAAAAGGAAGTCTCTGGAGTGACAAAGAGGCAGAGAGTGGTGTTTGATGGTTGCGGAAATGGCGTCGTCAAAGGTGATGGCGTCGTCCAAAGCGAGAAATTCGGATCTCTCATCATCATCTTCGTCTTCAGCATCTCGATCTCGATCTCGATCCCAACGCGCTTCTACTTCTTCATCTTCTCATCCTTCTATTACCTCTACAAACCCAAACTTACTATCACAGCAGTCGGGTCACATCCCATACACTGTTCTTAACTCATCCTCGCCCTCCACTATGACCGTCGACGGAATCCTACGCAAAGTCTACGCCACTCCCTCCTTCTCCGACTCCACTCTCCTCGATGCTCAAATTACCCTAATTGACACTCCCGTAGCCCTCCCTAGGCCGCCTTCCGTTGAAGGAAGTAGCAACAACGCTGCCGGTGGGAATGATAATAGTAGTCAGGAAATGGGTGTGGTGGTTCCTCAGGGAAGTAGTGGTAAGACAGTCGACGACGTGTGGAGGGAGATAGTGGTTGGGAGGAAAGAGATGAAGGAGGAGCCCGACGAGATGATGACGCTGGAGGATTTTCTGGCGAAAGCTGGCGCAGTGGAGGTTGGAGGAGGAGGAGGAGCTAGAGGTGGAGGTGAACGAGGAGAAGAGGAAGAGGTGGAGATGGCACCGTCGGAGAGATTGAGTGGAGGAGTTTATGCGTTTGACGGAGTGCCGCCACCGCCGAGTTCCTTCCAGATGCTGGATAGGGTAGAGGGATCAATTGTAGGTTTTGGGAGTGGAGTGGAAGCGGTCGCCGGAGGAGGAGGGAGGGGGAAGAGTGGGAGGGCTCCGGTCTTGGAGCCGTTGGATAAAGCGGCGCAGCAACGACAGAGACGGATGATCAAGAACAGGGAGTCCGCCGCTAGGTCTAGGGAAAGGAAGCAGGTATTCTAAAAGTTATTCTTTTGGATTCTATTTCCTTGGCTGTTCGTTGTAATGCGTATTGATACGTAAATTTGGGGTTTTTTAGGCTTATCAAGTGGAATTGGAGTCATTGGCACTGAGGTTAGAGGAGGAAAATGAGCAGCTACTGAGAGAGAAGGTACTTCTTGATTATATTATTCTTTTGGGTTGTTTTGGTAATTTTGCTTTGCCATTTTTATCAATTTTGTTTCATCATCTGGCTCTTGGAGTCACCATATAAAATTTCCTTGCAATCAGATTGTTGATGGTTAGGTTCCAGAATTATTTACATTATTTTCTTTCCAGTTCAATTATGGCAGGGAAAATGGCTCGAAAATATGTACCATTCTAATTAGGTTTGTAGCGAAATAGGACATATATGATCAGTTCTGACTAGGTAGCTACTGAGGTTCAATTAAGCTCAGCTTGACATTGGAGAAGCATGTTCAGTTATCAAACAAAATTTCAGAATCTAAAAGTCTGACTATTGTTATCTATGCTTATGTTTGGCTACATGAAGCAAATGGTGGGTTGTATGTTATTCTTGTGTTCTTTATAAATAGATCGAATCAACGGTAGAGTATCCCACTATTGAGATGAAATAGGTCTGTGGTTTTCCCAATTACGATATAAAATGTGAAGTTCTTCAAAGATGCATTAGGATCACAGCTTATTTTCTACCATAATTAATGTAAAAGAGCTTAAATTCTTTAAAAGAAGTAAAAGAGAAAAATTAGTCAACCACAAGCTTTAATTTGATGGGATAAAGGTTGGGAATTGAGCTGACATTAAAGACAACAAGGGCTGAAATTTAGATTATTTTAAGATTCCTTATTAAATAAGTAGTAGTTTTATGGTAAATATGCTATTCTAGTTTGGATATGTTATCCTAATTGTTTGAGAATTCAGAATTTTATTAGAATATGATTTTAATTTGTTAGGAAACCTTTCATATTAGAATAAGAGTTGTAAAAACTTCTCTATAACTATGTATGTACTTAGCCCTTCAATAAGAACATAATCTAGATTTTTTCCTAAAAACTTGATTTTTCAATTAGAAGGTATGATACTTTCTTCTAAGAGTGTTTCTTAGACCTCCGGAATAATTTCTAGTTCCTACCGTCTATTACTTGTCTACCTCACTAAAATTCCAGCTACCAAAACCCTAAATTCCAACCATATCATACCAAAATTCAAGTCACATTAAACGCTGAAATTTCAGCATCCCAAAAACCAAAACCAAAAGACCCAGCTATGCCAAATCTAAAATTTCGGCATCCCAAATTGAAATCCATATTTGAAACTTGAATTCCAATAGCTTAATATCTATCATATTTCCTAATTTTTGTGAGTTTTAGCTAGTAGTTAATATTTCTTTTGTTTGTCTTACATCAATTTGGTATTAGAGCTCAAGTTCACATTGGTGACACGTAGTGGAGGGGCATATAAAAGAATACTCAACGACCAAGAGCAAGATGAAATGTTTTTGAGATTTATGAAAAAATTGGATATCGAAGATCCTTGATCACAAAGTGCTTCAAAAACCAATTTACATGTAACAACTCCAACAAGAAAGTATGTTTGACAATTTTTGTAGTCGTTGGACAGCCTTGACATGCATTCCTTAAAAGTCAAAACTCTCACATAAAAAAAAATCTAAACCAATAGCCTACACTTGATGCAAAATATGGAGAAAGTGGTAATAAGCAAGATGAAGGGATTGATATTTGACCAAAAGCATGCAGTGTAAGGGAAAATCTTTGTTGAAAAATCATATTCCCATTTTGATTCCTTAATTTTAATGGGCACTACATCAGAGCAAGTGTTTGTTATGGGTGGTGAAACCATTGAATCCACTCCTTCAATTGATAAGTTAGAATCTTCAAGCCTACATGTAGGTGCTCAAATACTTGATAACATGGAGAGTTTGACAATGGAAGATGATCATGATATGGATAGTTTGACAGTGGGAGATGATCAAAGCGCTAAAGATGAAGAAAAACAAAACCAGGTGGATTCTTTGACAAACCCTAAAGCTGAAACAACTAAACAACAGGTTGAAATGCTTGAAAAACAAATCAAAACACAAGAAAATAGATTGAAACAACAGGGTAGAAGGCTGAATGAATGGGACAACAATCTAAGGTAACATAACAGGGAGATGAAAAGATTAATCAGTAGCTACTTGGTTTTTGGAGCTTGTTAGCACAAAACTTGATTATATCTTTTGTATTGTTGATGCAGATTATGTTTCTGTGGGTTATGAAGGAGAAGTAAATTTAAATGAAGATGAGAAATTAACACAATATAGGAATAAAGGAGAAGCTATTAGTGCACTTGCTAAGTCAAAATTTAGTAATGATAGAAAATTTATTGATTTTGACTACAAGAAGCAACAATATGTATGTTCTTGATGCCTATATCGTAGAAAAGTCATGCTGTTTTTTTATGAAATCATATGCAAATGTAATGGTCAAGACTTATGATGTTGTCCACACCGCTAAACTATTTTTCAAAGAGGTTATACATTTTTATGGATTATCTTTAACTATTATCTTGTGATGTGAAGTCTATGAGTTATTTTTAGAGAACTCTATGTAAGACGTTGAACACTAAGCTTTAATTTTCATGTTCTTTCTATCCCTAAATCGATAAACAAATAGAGGTGGTAATTAGAAACTTGGAGGAGTTGTTAAGATGTTTGGTTGGAGACAATGTGAATAATTAGGACTTAGTAGAATTTGCATATAATAGTTCTATAGATAGGTCAATTGTAAGAGTCCTTTTGTGATAGTTTTGGATGTTCAATTAAGAAAGCTTATTGATTTGGTTCCTTTACTACATACAACACTACTGTTGAAGCTGAAGCTTTTTGCACTACACATAAGGCTATCTTTGATGAGGTACGAGAAAATATAACAACTAGCAATTTGACTTATAAAGATCATGTTCAATATCATCCAGAGTGTTTTTCAAGAGGAAACTATAAGCAACTTCATCCAAAGCATGCTGGTAAAGATTTGTCCAAAGCGTTTTCCAAAGGAAAATATAAGAAACTTCTTTCACAGAGTGTTGGACCTTATAAGATCCTTAAGAAGATAAATGCTAATGCTTTCGTTTTGGAATTAACGAGTGACATGTGAATTAGTCCTATCTTTAATGTTGCAGAATTAACTATATATCACGAACAAGATGGTATGCAATCTCCTACTACAAAAGTGAGAATTCCAACCATTCCTCATCTTAAAGAAGAGATAGAGGATGTTCTTGATGAACAAATTGTAGCCACAAGAGTTGGAGGATATTGATGGTTTCTTGTCAAATGGAAAGGGAGATCAACTTCTGACAGTTCTTTGATTTTAGAATATGAGTTTCAAAAGTTGAATCTAAACTTATATGATCAACATTTGTCACATTTTATGTTAAGGATGACTTCAGACAAGCAGGGGAGAATTGATTCAAAAATAGGTTAAACTCCACAAAAGAAATAGAAGAGGAAAATTCTATAAGTTTAGGGGTTGAAATTTAAATTATGATGATATTAATCCTTATTAAATAGGAAGTAGTACAAAGATAGATATGTTATTCTAGTTTATATATGTTATTCTAGTTGTTTAAGACTTATGTAGAAGTTTTATTAAAATCATATTTAAATTTGCTAAGAACACTTTCCTTCTAGAATAAGGATTCTAAAAATTTCTCTATAACTATCTGTATACTCAGCCCTTACAATAACATCATATCTTGAATTTTCTCTACAAATAGTTGTCAACTAGGTGTGATGTTTTCTTCTAAGAGTGTTCCTTAGACCTTAGTAGTGATTTTTGGTTTCCTACCTTCCCTTGTTTGTGTTCCTCACTAAATTCCAGCAGTTCTAACTCAAAGTTCCAGCAACCAAAACCGTGAATTCTAGTTATATCAAACTTAAATTCCAGCCATATTAAACTCTGAGAACCTAGCCTAAATTTCATCCCATCAAATCCTTAAAACTTGACTATTGCAAATCTAAAATTTCAGCGTTCCAAGCTGAAATCCATACCTGAAAATTCATATTCCATATATTCTAAGTTTTGTGAGTTTTAACTACTAATTAATATTTCTTCTATTTGTCCTATATCACCCAATACCTTGGATGTTGAGGAGAAGTGTGTCGTCATCAACTCTGTAAATGGTCCTTGGTTCCGTCAACTTTGTTTGATTGGAATAATATTCGTATATGGTTCCACGTGGTTTGGCAAGAAAGTTGATACTATAAACTTTTATCTGCTTATTACCTATTTAGAAGAAGGATATCTGTATATGCTACAGTTAAAAATCTGGTTACCTAAATGACGTATAAGTTGCCTTTTCTTTTACTCTTTCATTTTGGATTTATTTGTGACGTAATTTTTTGATCACTCAGTGTATAGATCAGAATGTACTCGGTCAACTTAACTTCCCCTATTGTTGGTGGTTGTCGATGTGTTTGGTACATTGGCTAATTACTTTTTCCACATCCAGCATATGTCCTTCACGTGTTTGCTAACTAATGTTCTATTATGCAGGAAGTGAGGACTAAAGAAAGGTTTAAGCAGGTATGCATTTTGACCTTCTTTATAAAAAGCTTCCCTTAGGGAATTGTTAATCTTTCGAATTATCCATTTGTTAATCTTTCAAGACATTAGGGTAATGGAGTTTCTAATGGTAACTTGGACTTTTTAACTATAATATCTTTCATTTTATCCTCTGCCAACTGTTACCTTCCTTTCCAGAGGGAATGATTTTTGCTAGATCACTTTCTTCCATTTCCTTCTCACTGTCCTCTAGGAATAAGTTGTTTATAAACTGAGAGTATATTGTGGAAAATGGAATAATTTCTATTATAACTATGTGGTTTGGTTAACTTTAAAAAACACCCACAGGACTTCCTAAATTATAGGTACAAAAGCATATTTGGATAGTGAGTTATTATTTTTATATGATGTCCATAAACTGAACTAAAAATCATGAAGGAAAATTTTCTCTTTCCATAGTGGAGAGGATATAAAATAAGTTGGCACAGGATGGCTTCTTTCCTGATACCTCTTTTTCTTAGAGTTCATACATTTTGAAGCATGAACTCTCAAAACTTGTGTCTATGGAAAGATAATTGACACAAAGCATTTTCAACGAGCTAAGGGGATTGGGAAGCAAACATGTTGAAAAGGACGTAAAAATGATTCATCTTGACTTAAATCAGTTTATAAGCATAGGGCGTGTATTTCTTATGATTTGATATACATCTATTTCTTTATGTGATATTATGTTATTTCAAGGTCTTTGAACATCCAATAGGATAGCCTAGATAAATGGCCCTAAAGAGCAGTTTGACCATTGGTAATAATTGTTCTTAATTATTGAAATTCAATGGAATCGTATCTTATTGTAGTCTACAAGTTGTTTGCATGCAATATTTTTTTTCCAAAAAAGGAATCACAGGATGTCACTTAAGTATCAAAGTTATGGTCCCTTTATATTTGCTTCATTTTGTTCTATATGTTAAAAGGATATGATTGCTAACATTTGAAGAACAAGTAATCTCATAAAAGTTCACTGATTTCTTTGTTAACTTTGTGACTATATGAGATCTTCTGATGGGAATAGAGGGAGTAGGTAGTAAACAAGAGAGAAATGGGTGCTTGAAAACTATTTCACCACTAAATTTTGTGTTGTTTCTCTGTTGTAGATCATGGAGAGAGTTATTCCAGTTGAGGAGAAGCAAAGACCACCACGTGTACTCCGAAGAGTTAACTCCTTTCAGTGGTAAGAGTATATGGTCTTTTCATTTGAATTTGGAAACAAAACGCCCGTTTCTGATATAGGGAGGCAGGTTAATATATAGTCATTGGGAAGATTCCATTTTCTTTTGTATTAGTTGTTTGAACCTGATGGTCATAAAAAACCAATCTTGGTTTCTAGTATAACCAGAAGGAAAGGAATTCCAGTCTGAATGCGGGGAAAAATTTGTTAAAACTGAATTAGAAGGAAGTTCAACAGAGGAACATAGTTTGCACAACTTCACTTATTAATGTAGGTAGCTGATGCAGAGGTGTTGCATTATTTACACCAATTGCTTGTGAAGGCATTCTAGACTGGTATAATGTATTTATGTGTTGCCTAATTATGAACACTTCGACGGAATGTATATTCGTGGTTGGTATCTGCTTACAATAACAAAGCTTTTTCTGCCATTGTTCTAGTGAAACAAAAGATGACTTGTATTAGATGTGTGTATAATTAAGTTTATTTTGGTAGAATTAGCTCTTTTCTGAAAGTAGACTTATACCTGTTGTGGAAATATTTGTTTGAAGGAACGAGAGTAATCACTGCTCTTTCAAGAAAGCTTCGGATGATAAAACAAAAATGTAAAATAGAAATAGCAAGAGTAAGAAAATGTTTAAATAAAAAGTTGGTAAAGACATTTTACCTTTATAAACAATAAAATAATTGCCAGATCTTTAGTGTGGAGAATCATGCATGTTATTGGCGAGCGTTGGTCAATTTTTGTATGTGAGTTGATACGGCGAGAACATGTCGACAGAGAAGGAAGCAAAAGTGCTAAGCAAGATGGGAAAGTATGTGTGGTGGTTGACAAAAATTAGTACGTAGGCGGTATTCATTGTACACACAGGCAAGAGGTAGGTGCACGAAAAATCATACCGATTCGGTCTTGACCTGCCCATTGTCTTTTTGGTACATGGGCAGAATGGAATTCGAATAAATTCAAACATAATAAAAAAGTATCATTGATAAATATATTTTAGTGAAAATGAATATGATCTCAAGTATGAGCACGTCAAAGTGCGTGTTTTTTTTTGGAACATAATCTTGAACACGAGTGTGTTGTATTATGTGTTCTTGTTTGAATGAAAAATTATCAATATATGTATTATTTACTTATAAGGACAATCCACTTGCTAATATTTAGCTAGTAATAATTATTTTTTTGTTGACATTTTTACTTGAACTTGCATAATTTGTTGAAGGAACAATGCCACTTATAATTATAACTAATATTCATTATAAATTAAATTCGTCAATATTTTGCATCACTTGTACATTTAAAAAGTAATTATCTAAATTATTCTCAAATATCATCATCATCAAATATTTCTTTGAATAAAATTCCATAATGATGAGTAGTCTCCTTTGTGTTCACATTCTCTATGCTTGTTACAATATAAAAAAGAAAATATAAGATTATATAATATATAATTATTAAAATTACAAAAGTAAAAAGTTAACATATAATAAAGTATACAATTTAGCTCAAATATTTTTTTAGTTTATAATTATGGTATACATCAAGACTCAAAATTTTTGGATAAAATCGACTGTATTAAGCAATCAGTATTTGAGCACTAGTACTAGAAATAGAATTAGATATCAAAATCCTTACTAGTTGTTCTATAAATATCAGCATCTAAATTATTGTCCATGGTAAAAGAAAGAGACCTTCTCTATAGTTTAATAAATTTTTAAAAAACCCCTTAATCTTTAAAATTCTTGATAAAATTCCTTTCATATTTCAGTCTCTAAAAAGAACCCTTCTTTTAGAGTTCGATTAAAAATAAAGACAAAAAATACACACAACATGAACATCACACTTGTGCTAATCAAATATTGCTTATATGACAATTCAACTTATCTTTTAGAGTCTAATCGAACTAATTAAACCAAATCCAAACAAAAAAGTTATTATAATTATCTTAAGTTACTAATTTAGAATGAATTACTTGGTTCGAGTTGGGTTTAAGAGATGAGTTATGTTATCGTATTGGTGATATTTAATTAGTCTATGTCTAATGTTCATTACCACATAGGTTTTATAGTTAATTTTTAACCGAAGTCTAAGAGGAAGGGTATTTTTGGAAAAAGAAAACTAGGACTTTTTTTTATATATAATTTTAAAGATTAGGAGATTCTTCTAAAGTTTCTTAAACTACAGGAGATATCTATATCTTTTAGCTTAATTGTCTAATTATGTTATACTATATGAAATCTTAGTCTTTTTTCCTTTATTAATTCCTTTAAATTGAAACCCAAATTGAAAACTTTCTAACTTGACGAGGATGTACTAACAAAAGTTGAAGTCGATATTGAATTGATGTGATCAAACTATTTACCAATTATTGATTTATAATCATTAAAAACTCATATAATAGCTGTAAAATGGTGTAAATATGTACTGAAGCTCAATCACCATAAATCTACTAAAAATTAATAGTCAATTGCAACAAATTTACACCTCATATCTAAAATAGTAATAACTATCATAGTGTTAACAAGCCCATTCAATTAACTATCATCTTGTCTACCATTGTTGGAATCACTTTATTAGAAGAAAGGACCCACTTAGATAATTCTAAATTCATCACACATATATTGGTAAAACAAATATGAGCAGTTGGATATTTTGTCATAAAATAACTTGGTAACAATGTTAAATACCTCTAAGTTCTCACAAATTTCTTTTGCCAACTCCCATTACTCATCTTTCAACAAACAAGTGCATTGAGAATCTCATTATCTTAATATGGTAAACACATCAATATACTTAGTTAAAAAATAAAGTATTTTGAATGTTGAATTCTACACTGTTGGATAAAACCAAACACATTTTATTACTGTTGTAACACCCAAATACCCCCTGGGAGGATATGTGAATGCCACCCAAGACAGTACAATCAAATCAGACTGTCAGAAACAGAAA
>JAOTAW010000006.1:11429496-11451366 GCA_025629945.1 Erythroxylum savannarum | reverse complement strand
TCTAACTTACTCTCCTAAGCAAGCAAAAAGACTCTAAAGCCCTCCCACTTAAGCCTTAAAACCCTTAGACCTAAGTGGTCTTCCAAACTTACCCTTTCTTTCATTTAATCCAATTACTCCTACTTAGGCCAAAATTTAATACCTTAACCAAACTTGATAAAAATTCTAAACCTTAGCAATATTCAATTCCAATTACTGATCTAATAAGACTTCAAAATTAAAACATGCCAAAAAATAAACCGATTTAGGGTCCAACACAATACCTCTTATCCTTCCTATCATGTAATTTCCTCAGTATGCTAGAATTCAAAAATCCTTCCCTCCAATCACCAAAACTCCTTCAACCACATTAGAATACATTGTTGTCTCACATATGCTAGCCGAGACATAATCCCCTTTTCGCTTTTGGGTGTCAATTATCAAGTTCTGCCTTTTAGAAATCTATACTGACCAATCTTTTTCTGTATAACTTAAACCTCAAACAGGATCTATAGTCTAAGACATTCTGATGCACAAGATCCTCATGAAGAGGAAAGTGTAGAGCATACTTGTCTTTCTTTATGACTGTGGCTATGTTATTCAAGAATCAAGATTTCAGGGGAGAGAGAAATTAGAAAGAAGCGATAAGATGGCAAACACACATATTTTTGTTGATACACCCACACCTTACGGGATCCTCTATCACCTTTATAATTTCCTTTAGAGCCAACAATGTGTTATGGATTCTTTTGGAATTAGCTCCGCTAAAATCATGATTCTTGAATAATGTAGCCACAATCATAAAAAGGGACAAGTAAGCTCTACAGTTGACTCTTTATGAGGATCCTGTGTATCAGAATATCTTGGAATATATATCCTATTTGATGTCTAAGTTATATAGGGAAAGATTGTTCAGTTTAAATTTCTAAAAGGCAAACCTTGAGAATTGAAACCCAAAAGAGAAAAGGGGCTTATGTCTCGACTAATATATCTGAGATCTAAATTACAGTTAATCTGTGTTTATCTTTGATCTATTATAGAATTTGTTTTATAAATCAGTTAGTTGGTATATAGGTTAGAAACCCATGATGCAGCTCCATTGAGGCTTATCAATGATATATTCCATAAGCTTAGGAGTCATGGGGAGAAGAGTTTTTCTCGATTCATGTGGTCTAACAATGTTACGTACCTTAGTGAAGTTATTCGCATGTGTGCCCTCTAACCAAGGTTAGCTCGTGCAGCATCAAAGCCAGTGAGTGTTATTGACTATGTTTACATTATTTCGGATGAAAGTGAGTAAGGAGCTCTTGTCATATGCCATGAGTGACTATTTGCCTAATGATCTTATTCATCTTTCTTTAGCTCTCTCTATCACCAAGCTTTCTTCTAATGTTAAACGTACTTTCCCATAAAATTGAAAACCTTCTAAAATTACACATCTTCTTGAGAAAATTCGTATATATGATATTTCTTTACCATTGTTCAGTCCTTACAGTATATATTCCTGCAATTGTTCTTGGACTAGAGCTATCCAACATTTAAAGCACATGTCAGAATCCATATGCTTTAAAGATTCCTGATAAAGGCCAACGCATTTTGCAGACAGATGCTAGTGACCATTATTAGAGTGCCATATTGATTGAAAAGGTTAATGGGAAACATACTACTGGCCAATTGAAAGAATAAAATAAGCATTACAATACTCTTTCCCCTTCTAAAGAAATAAATACCTCTCATCCTTCTTGTCATGGAATTTCCTCAGAGCTTCTAACTAGGATGAATGCGCTAACTATGGATATGATGCCGAAAATAGACTGATTTTATATCACCTTTCAATTCAAATTAGCAAAAGCAATGTCTCATTGCATAATATGGATTCCAAATATTCATGATCTGGATGTGAATGAGTCGAATTACTTATCCCTCGGTCTATTAGTGAACTATCTCTCCAGGGATTGTGAAAGATGTTCAACTAGAAATATTCTTGTTTTTACTTCAACTCATATTCCCCAAAAAGTGGATCCCGCTATAATAGCTTCAAATAAATTAAATACATGCATTAAGATACGAAAGCTTCTTATTCTACAACAACGAAAGTACTTTTTTAGCTCTTTCCTATACTAGGGGTTTTCACTTGGAAAAGAAAATGTTTCATACTAATAGATTTGGGTGTTAGGATTCAAAAATCTTTCCCTCTAACCACCAAAACTCCTCCAACTATATTAGAAGACATTGTTGCACTCCTTAGAAAAAGACCGTTTCATTATCTCCTTCATGTTCTTTCACAACTCTGAACATTCCACCACACCCCCCATCACTTTGATACAACCATACCTCACCAAATCCTCTATCACCTTTATGATTCCCTCTTAGAGCCAATAATGTGGCACTTATGGGTTTTATCTGCCCAGTACACATGCCCCATTTCCCTCTCTCCTTTTCTTTTTGTACAAACATCTTACCAATCCAACCAATACTAACTATCTACATAAATGGCACATTCATCTTGCACATATCCTTTAACAGATATTAACTATGGAATATTCCTTTGATGAATCAAAAAGCTCGATCTATTTTTGTCATCCACCGACTATGTAGCTTAACTATGACCGTATATATATGCACCATTAATCATTTCCAACTCTAGAGCACTTTCAGTGAGTGGCCAAAGTAGCAAAAATTGTTATAAATATTATACTTTTAATTCTATAAAAAATTAAAAAAATTTCAAGACCAGTCTTACATAATTTTCATAAAATCAGATTCCCTACCATCATATTTTATTCACTGGTATAACAGTTTACGGAAATTTTTGGAACTTGAATTACTTAGGTTAAGACTATTTGCTCATGTGCGGATAGTTAGATGCTTATTAATGATTTTACAATTTGTTCAGAACTTCCATTATTAATTTCTTTAATATTTAGTATAATTTCTTTAAAACATAGGCCAAAATAAAAATTAGGTCTAAAGACGAAACTGGTCCTTCAATTGTTCGTTCTGTTTTATTGTTTTTAATAGAACTGAGATCTGATTATTTTCAGAATCCAAAGTTGACGATGTTGTCGAATCGAGCCGATTCAAAAGTTGAGAGCAGTTCTAATAATCACGAGCAATATGACGAGCTACCAACGCATGCCATAGGAACCTCATTCACTAGCATATTGATACTGTCGGTGGCTTGTGATGTGAAAGGGATTAAAACGGATCGTTTATTTTTATGTTTGCTTGGTGGAAACTTATATTTTAAATATTTGAGTGCTTAATTAGAGAGAGCTTTCCCTCGATTCAAGGTGCTTAATCCCTAACGGCAAGAACTATCATATGGTACAACGTTAGTTCTTAGACAGGAAAATGCAAGTCCATCTATGTGAATTAACACGAAAGCTGGATTAAGACAAGAAAATGCAACTCCTGACCCTACTTACCATATATATCTCGTAATCTATAACCGAAATATCATACCACACTAATAGGAACATTATGTAGACAGACATCTTTAACGTGTAAATAATGATTGCCGTCAATACAGCTCTCTTAACCGCGTAAAAAATGCTCCATCCCCCAAAAGAACAAAAACATGAGAAACCAGAATACCAAACATCTGGAATATCTTGCACTTGGAAAGAAAAATAATTTCACCGCATGTTACAAACAGTGCACATGCATATAATGAGAAAACGTAAAGACAAACTTGAAATTGCAAATACTCACTTATACACCGATCATGATCGACGTCTTTGCCGTGAGAAACCTGGGGATCCCATGGTTTGTGAGCTATTGTAGTTTCTGCTGCGAGATTCCATTGATCCTTTGAAAGCATAAGTAGCTTTGGCTGGTTCTGGCACCAAGTCCAGGGGCATTGATTCAGCAAAGCACGCTGTGTTTATCCGTGTCCTCTCAAGCTCATTTGGTAGCAATTCACTGCTACATTGCTGCGCAAGAGCCTGAAAAACACCCACAACAGTATAACATGGACTTCAATATCACAGAACATTGATTATGGGTGTCTCATGAACGGCTAATTTACTAATTTCAATGAGGGAATTAACTATTATCATTTGCATCAAATAATGTGATGCCATTTTTATTTTTCAACTTGAGATCTCTATTTGTTTGATAGCCATTTTAGCACCATTGCTTTTAGTTTCTAGATTTTTTCAGAATCATGTTGCTTATAGTCACATGAGGCCACCATCAATTAGATATCAATCACTTAGTCAACTTGATTGTTTTCCCAGAATAAAAAATCTCTAAACACACAATAATCATATCATAAGGGACATGATTCTTACAATCAAGTCATCTGGAGATACAGTCAACCCTAGCTGCCTGTCATCAGCAAGTGCATCTTCACTCCCACGGGTTGATCTGCGCTGATGCCCTGGATTTTCAATTACTTCAGCCACATTCTCAGTGGCTTTCTCCAACAGTATTCCTTGTAAAGATTTTAGAGACTCCCTTGCATCGGGTGTGAAGTAGGGATTAAATACGGCCTCAAAATATTCAAGCTGCAAAATATATGTTACTATGGGGATTCAATCCTTTCACAAAATTACACAATACCTTCTATCATTATAAACTATTACATAAGCAAATAAGTGAACACAATCAGCATGCATTCCCAGAAAACTAGACAATGTCGATGTCTGTACGACATGGAAATGAAATAAATTGATCATCTCTACCAGGGGTGCTTGGAAAGAATAATGCAACATGAAATAGCAGTTTAATTGAAAGAGGAAATAAACAGATCAAACCAAGAAAGAAGCTATGACTGGAAAAAAAAAAAGCATCATCTGCAGTACCTCCAACATGAGCTGACAAAAACCATTTGCATCAAGTGATTGGAGATCTTTGCTTTTGTTTTCATGGACAAGGCTCAGAAAAGTATCGACTAGACCTTCAATAAGAATGCCAAGTGTCTTGTCTAACAGGGGCTTAGCACCGGTAAAGACCTGTGAGAGGTAAACTATAATATCTATAATTTGGAGGTTAACATGATGGAATGTAGAAGCATTATTGTGCAGTGCACATGGCCTGCGTAAGTCTGGCATTGATGTCAATAACAGATATAAACTATAAAGTATGAAGAAAATGTAGTTTACATTAAAAATAAGGAAAATATCAACATGTCTATACACCGTAAAAATTACAAATTAAGTACCTCCGAATGTACAGCTACTAGAGTATGCAACAATTCAACGGCTACATCACGCATACCCTGCAAGAGAGGAGCATTGGTTAAACTTATCCACCTCAAAACTGCATCGGGGACCAGTGGTACTGACAAAAAGAAATAGAAGTAAAAGAAGTAAAAAAAAACCAGCTATGCACAATTAGATTCTCACTTTAACAGCAGGCGCTTCTCCCCATTGAACACCAGCATTCAGCAAATAATTCACAGCTGCTGTTCTGATAACATTTGCCTGATGAAAGAAAATACATTCTCATAGACACTAACAGGAGATTTTAATGGGTTTTAATATAAGTGGATTCACGCAAGCACAACTTTGAGTAAGAACTTCACATTATGTTGAAAATAACCTCGAGTCCCATGCCACCACTACCATCATCCTAGGAAGTAGGCAAATGAACACGACACGAATAATATTCATACAAAAATTTCACAAGAGTTACCTCCCATTCCCTTTCATTTCTTTTCCTGGCATGATCAATTACATTATTTTAGAGGTTACAACATTACCAACCCACAACTCAGAAATCAAGAAATGGACTAGGGAAACACCAGGAAAACTATTTCCCTTGCAGACAGACCAATATCGCACTTGCTATTGGAATGTGATATCCATAAAGTTTCTCATCAAATATGAACCATAATAAAATATATCCTTTACCTTGGCGAAAGTATATTGTTCGAGGACTTTCTCTTCAAGCCCAGAGAAAGAGGTCACTAAATCTTTTATGTCACTGTCTTCATCATCATTGTCCCTGCAGTAGAAAAGGCATGTGAATAATTTGTCATAGCAGTGAGAATAAATATAAAGCCATTTTGAAGGGGAAAAACAGCGAGCAAGCAAAGATGATTAGCATGGACAATAGCATTCTACTAGAGGAACCATGACTGACTTCATCAGTCTATGCAATTTAAATATAACAATTCCCCCCACTCATGGTTACATGGACCAAACAAGAACAAATTAAAATATATAAGACTGAAAGGATCCAGGTTGGTATAACTAACATAGCACAAAACATGTCCACAAACCAACTCAACAAATTGGGCTGCACTCCCAGGACTGGTCTAGACGTAACAAAATACATCAAAGGCTAGGGACCGTAGCTTGACCAGCTATTGCATTGCAACACAACGATACACTTCCAATGAATGATTCATGCAATGGCGATATGTCCTTCCATGGAAATTTGTTTGTGCTTTATGAAAAGAAGGGAAACTTAATTACTGACCTAGACTGTAGCCAAATACTTTTATACTTCTTGTACAGCTCGCGAGAAAGGTATTCCTTACAATACCCTATGTTACTTAATACCATCAGCAATTGTTGATGTGGATCAACACCTCTTCCTGAGATGTTAGATGATAATTTTTCATTGGATTCATTAGAAAAGCCATTCTGCAAATGGAGATTATCTCCTGATTTCTCATGGACAAGTTCAGTCCCAATATGCTCCAGGTGACCTGATCAACAGATACAAAACGGAAATGTGACAAATAAATTAATTTCAAGTGGTTACTAACATCAAATTGAAAATGGCATCTCCATACCAGCAAAATCTAGGAAAGAATTTAAAAAGGCAACTCTAACAGATTCTTGAATTTCTTGAAGTTGCAGAAATATATCTTCTGACTTCCTAGCTTCACTCCTTAATGTTTGAATCATCCTGGAATGGAACATATTATGAGACAGTTAAATATGTAAACTTGTTTATCCAAAAGTAATACTTTTCAATTTGATGGCAACAAGAGGAAAGTTTAGTCCTGTTTTTACTTGGTATTTATTTATTTTCAACCCTAGGGGATAGTATTCGAAAAGCATAAGAGGGATAGAATACAACAAATGAAACCTCAAAATCTGCCTCATCAAATATGACATTACAATCACTATATAAAAGCTGGAGAGATGAGGTGGTCCAGATTTGAACTATGCTTGGACTGTAGCACTGAATGATCCTATTTTCCAACATGAAATGACTTGAATAATATAGTTAACAAACTTTCCTGTGAAATTTATTGTTCAGTTATGGCACATAGCTTTTGACCAGGTTTAGTATTTTCAAAAAGTTTGATTAACATTTATTATTGGTCAATGATGCAATTAGCACTATATCATAATTTTTTCACCCCCATTTCAAAGGTCCTAACATCCCTTGTACGAGTGGATTCAGCCTCGTATCTTTTGACATGCAGGTTATACAAACCGAAAAAATGGCTGGAACTAATCGTGCTTAGACTTGATAGGATTTGAAGCAGTAGCACCATACGACTGGTGATAATCAACTTAAGTAATAGCACACTAAGTTGCTCAACATAAGGTGAGTAAGTCAGAATGTAGTCATGAGTTCTAATATTGAAGAAACTGCATAACTTCCAAACTAGGAATCTAAACTCACATAAAGTCATAACTTCGAATGATCAAGCCTTTAGTAATAACACTAAGTATTAGATGATCAAGCCATTAGTATTAACACTAAGTACAGCCTTGTTGCATCAGATATTAACCCCATTAGCCACTTAAAATAATCACATAACGCTCCAAGATCATTAAGCTCCAGCAACTTACAGACTGATCTGGTCCATTGCTAAGGATATTAAGGAGCGGAAAGCAAGAGGTAAGTAAGAGATTGCATATGGAGATTTATTTCTTTCAAGAACAGACACTGGGACCAATGTTTCTTCTTTTGATATCTCTTCAGTCATTGCCCGCATCCACGAGCAAAGTCTAAAGATATATAACTTTGAGAGCTCTGCCTGAAGAGTTCTGAGTGCCATTACTGTCACAAAGAAGTGAAAAACAATGAGAATTTGACAACTTGAACACGGCTACTTCAGTAAGAGTTTACACACCAGCACTAGGTGGAGCCGATTCTTTAGCTTCAAAAGCTTGGCAGGCTTTGGCCACATCCTCAATAGCATCACTCATATAAGGCTTGAGAATATTTGATTCTTCTAGATCGCGAAAAGTGCTCTGGACCTGCAGCAACAGTAAAAGTCTCTGGCTGAGTACTGCTAACTGTTTGTACATATCAAGTATAGAAAGCTACAGAAGGGAGACAATAAAATCACAAACCACAAGGTAGGAAAAAACATGCTCTCCACCAGATAGAAAACTACGATGATACCACCAAATGAAGATTTACATATGTCATGAAACTAATACTATCAGTTTGTTCCTCAAATTGCAGATAATTTTGGGAATGAATATGGCGTCAAAGTCATGCTTGAAGAATTATTGGCCTCTAATCTATCTTTCACACTCATTCAACAAATAGCTGGTTGAACTTGACAGAATTATTTTTGAATCTAGTACACATTTAAAATACAACTGAAGAGATTGAAAGTACAGGCTTCAGAAAAATTGACAGGAAATGGATAAAACGGACAACCATGAGAAATTGAAAAAATCCCATGTGTCCAAGAAAAAGGAGTTGTAGATACATGAACATCTTAATAAGATAAAACAACAATGGGACTACTTGCCCCGTGATGCAAGTGGGCACAACCCCTTCTGGAACACATAAGGGAATAAAGAAAGAGTTACGTTTTCCAGCTCATACATATAACAAACCCAGAGTATTAAACATTTATACAACCAGTGGATAGAATTTACACTTTGTCTCCTTACCATGCATCAAGTAATTATTGACTATATTAGACTCCTACATACTCGAATAGGCTTAAGCAAATAAAGTTTATTGGATACACTCCCTAAGTAAACAACCATTTGAGAACAATCTCTCTCAAGCAATCAAAACCCATAGAACATGTATCCCATAACATGACGATGATGAGATAAATCCAAAGAAACCAAGAATTTATATAAACTGTAGATACTTTAAAATTTAAAGAATTGCATTCAAAATTACTGAGTAAATTGTTAAAATAGATACCGCCACTCTAAAGAAGGTTCCATTTATCGTCTACCTCTGCAAGCGCATATCTGTTATTCATAGAATCTTAAAATATTAACTAAATTCGATGCAGATAGTATCACAAATGCAACTCACCTTGACTTCATATGCAGAAATAGTGTTGCAGATCATCACTGCAACTTCATCAACAGAATGTGTTGAGTACCTCCCATCACCAACTTTTTCCTCGGTCTTATTTGCAGAATTGTTGAGATTGGATTCAGTAGTAACATGGGAAGACTGAAACCATAAGATCCATCTTCAAAATGGGTAGCAAACATTATACAATTTAGAACAATAAATAGTTACATGGACCATTTCCATGCAGAATAATAGGAAGAGACAACAAGATAGTAAGGGTTGGCTCAAAACTTGGAGAAGAGGTCAGGTAAAAATGTGTCCTGTGAATCTTCTTCATGCTACAATCAAGTAACGAGGCATAGAGGGGGAGATCTAGGGAAACAAATGAAGTTAAATTTATTAAGCTCAAGCTTTTACGTCTCCCAACCTACTTTAGATGCCAATCATTAACAATACGTACTAACAGAATAAAGTATCCATATGCAAGTTAAGAACTAAGATGAAGGCAACACAAGAGTACCTTGGCAAATTTACCACTGAAAACAGAAACCACTACTTTCCAAAAGGCCGGAATGTGATGAATAAGTACAGCACTTAGCCTCCAAATGTATCTTCCTAGAAGAACATCAACTTCTTCACCCACCATCTCTATTAACTGTGAATCTAGGGGGAGAGTTTCAACTTCCATAGAGAGGGGTTTGTCATTATCCGACTGAACAGTGAACGTAAGTTAAAACCATTTTTCAGTATGAATCTGTTCATACAGTACCTACATATGCAAAGTACTTGTTCATTAAAAAAAAAAAAAAACTGTGCTTACAGTCTTGACTTACTCTTTGTTGAATTTGCCTCCACGTTGCATCAGAAAGCGCTCTTTCATGCATCTCATTATGCAAAGTTTCCATCCTAGATTCATGATCTAACGTGCATTTTTCAAGTAAACCTCGAATTCTGTGATTCTGCCAAAGGATAAACTTTGAGAACCAACATGTTAACCTACTTGCACACTATATTGATAAAACTTTTGTTTTTCAAAAATTAAGGATTTCATTGATTAAATAAATTTACATCTAGGGTACAAAAGGTCGAGGATAATCCAAAAGGTCTAGATTACAAAGAGTTATAGTTCCTAGTAATCATCTATATCTTGATATCTAAGGGGTACTTATGAGACAACATAGACCAGTATTACTCCAAACTCCATCTTCTCTTCATACTCGTTGACAGATTTGCTGCTATTCCTCTTGCTAACATGGCCAATTTGCAATGTAGGAAAATGTCCTGAAAAACCATTTCAATGCTTCGGTTTTGTTGTCTAAAAATTTTGCAATATTGCTTCTTTCAGATGTAGTACACCAAAGCTGCCCACCTTAACTTAATTGCTTTGATATTAGCTACATTATGCACTCTAAGGTTCCCCAACCAAGTAATAGTTTCACTCCAAGAGTCCATTGGTCTGTCCATGTTGAGAATAATCTACATTCGGTTCCAAACTTGCCTGGTATATCTGCATCTAATCATAAGATGCTCCTGCTATTCCATTTTTGAATTACATAAGTTAAAATGTAATATGTTAGTGGAGAACTTGATCCTGTCCCTCATAAACAACCCTCCAATGATTTCCATCGATAAGATAAACGAATAAGTTGGATGGATGTCACTGTCCCACACTAGCTTTGTCCACTCCAGCCTTGTGTTTTGCAAAAACTGCAAAAGTGTTTTGCATGCTTTTGTGCTGAACTTCCTTGATTTATCTGCTAGCCACTGAATTTCATCTTGTTCTACCTCTTGGCATCTAGGCAATTCTTCAATTATGAGGCCGACACTTCTATTATTATGAAATGGCCACATCCATTGATTGTTTCTAAATAACACACTCACTTTAGTTTCTGGATTCACCACCAATTTCAAGGGTTGTACCTCTTCCACTTGATATAGGGGACCTTTACAAAGCCAATTATCATACCAAAAAAACGTGCTTTCTATATTCCCAATCCTATGGAATACCTGTTGTTGCATCCATTGTCTTGTCGCTAGGATTTCCTTCAAGGTTCCTGACATTTCCTTCATTGGCTTTAAAATCCAAATACTCTTGTTCTTTATGAAAACATGTATCCATTTCACCCATAGATCCTCCCTTTTGTAACACAACCACCATAAATTCCGCTCTCTGCTCACCTTGTGAATCATCAGTGCAGAATGATACTCAAACCCCCCCTGTTGCTTGGGTCTGCAGATTTTGCTCCAACTAATCTTAGCTTTGCTTCTACCTTGGTTTGAGCCATTCCACAACAATTCTCTAAGTCTCTTATCTATTTCCTTGAGGATACTTTTAGGGATGGACAAATGGTTAAGCCAATAATTAGTAAGGTTGCTTACTATTGTCTAAATAAGCTACAGACTACCTCCATAACTAAGAACCTATTACTCCATTGGTTGATTCTTCCATGGATTGTCCAACAAAGGTTTGCAACCGACTGCACTGATTCTTCTTTGAGATATTGGTAACCCCAAGTATTTGAAGGGTAGGTTCCACTATTTTAATCCCATCTCAATAGCTTTAGAGGCAACCTCTCTACTTGAGTTACATGGTAAGTAGGAACAACTCTTTAATGCGTTTTACCTTAGGCCTGAGATCTCTTGAAACTCCTTCATTACTCGCAAGGTTAGATCTATTGAGTTTTTCTCAACTCTACAAAACTATAGCAAGTCATCTGCAAAAGCTAGGTGTGTGATCTTCATACCTTTACATCTGCTATGGAACTGGAATTCTGGGTGCCTCCTTATATTGCTTGCGAGGAGAGATGACGAAACCTCCATACAAATTACAAATAGGTAAGGGGATAATGGGTCCCCTTGCCTTAAGACCCCCCCTTGCTTTGATCAGGTTTGTAGGTTGCCCATCCACCAGGATTGCCATAGAAGCAGTGGTTACACAGTCCTCTACCCATTTTCTGAACATGGGAGGATAACCTATTGATTCCAGTGAAATAAATAGGAAGCTCCAGTTGATTGAATCATAGGCCTTTGGAAGATCCATCTTTATAGTGCAGTTCCTCATTATCCTCTAAGCATTATACCCCTCTAGCAATTCCTGACAGAGTAGGATATAGGTACCCACTAATCTCCCCTTGATGAATACATTCTGTTCTGAGCTGATTAACTTTCCCATGCTTGTGCTAAGTCTATTAACTATATCTTTGTGATAATTTTGTATAGAAAGTTACAACAGGCTATTAGCCTAAATTGTTTTAGCTTCCTTGCATTGCTTTGTTTAGGAACAAGGCAGATAAACGTTTTATTCCATAAATATCCAATGTTTTTCAAAAAATTTCCCATTGTACGAATCTGGCCCAAGGGCTTTACCAAGGTTCATAGAGAAAGTAACATTTTTTATTTCTTCCCTTGTTATTTCCCTAACCAACTCCACCTTGTCTTCTTCATTAAGCTTTTTAACACCTGCTAGAATCTCCTCGGGTATGGCCCTTGTTGTCATTACAGTCCCATACTGCCTAGTAAAGTACTCTAAGACAACCCCTTCTTACTTTCTAGGTCCTCATGGATCTGCCCTACTTCATGTTCTAGCAATCTGATTGAATTCTTGTTTCTCCTGGCTGAGATTGAGCTCATAAAATACTTAGTACATCTCTCACCCTCCTTCATCTAGATCATTCTAGATTTCTGCCTTATTAGTGTATTGGTACTGAGAAGTAGTTGGTTATACTTTTCCACCAGCGTAGCTTCCTCTTTTCTCACTTGCAGATCATCTGGACTATCCAATAATCTTTTCTTACATTTCTTTAGCTCCTCCAAAGCAGCAACTTTAGCTTTTAACTCCGAATGCACTGTTGCTCTGCTGAGTAATTTCAATCTAGTTTTCAAGGCTTTCAATTTCATGCTAAGTTGGTAACCCTTTGAGCCTGGAACCTCCCTCTGCATCTCCATTCTAAGTATATTTCTGATTTCTGGATTGTCCATCAAGTGATTGAATATCCTAAATGGGGCCTTCCCCTTCCTGTCATCTGTTAACAATTCCACTATTATTGGAGTGTGATCTGATATAGCTGGATCATCAATCATAACATTGCTTGTTGGGTATTTCTCTATCCAATTATCATTAACCATACATATGTCCAACTTCCTCAACAAAAATCATTCCCCCAAAACCTGTCCTCTCCATCATTTCCTGAAGTTTTTGACAGTCTACTTGGTTCCATCTTTTCCCTCCCTTTGATTCTTCTAATTTTAGAGTGCAATTATAGACACCGATGATTGTCTATCGATAACTCATTGAATTGCTTGTTCTCTCCATTTCATTCCATGCATGTTGTCTCTGGAATTTGTGGTTTGCTGCATACATCATTGTAATTGCAATCATTGTCTCGGTAGCTTTCATGAAGACATCACAATGTATCAACTGGTCATTTTCAAGTTGCTTCACAACATCCACTTTTTGAGGAATGAAGCCGATTATCACTGGCCCATTGAAATGATGATCATGGTTGCTCTTGACCCTCCATCCTTTGTCTAAGAACCATAAACTCTTCTCCAATTGCTCCCTCTTTATTTTGGTTTCCAATAAACCAACAAAATCTAACTTCTTGTTCTTAATAAACTCCTTAACCACAAGTTGTTTATTTAGGCTATTTAGGCCTCTAACATTCCATGCTACTTTAATCATTTTTTCCTTTTACCTACTCTCCTCCTCCTATATTTCCTATTAAAACCCAAGGTTATAGCTGTTCTGTCACTGTTGGACCCAGAAGTTTTACCCCTTTCCAACACTGGAGTGCCAATTGCCTCTACCTCCTGTCCGACTCCCTTATCCCCAATTGTCTATGTTACCTTCTCGATCATATTAGTTCTTGCCAAATTCATGGCCAGTTTCCCATTGCCTGACCCTTGGTTATCCCCCTCAGTCTGTGTTGCAAGCCCTGCCATAATACTCTCCACCTGATTCTTTTCCAGCTTCCCATTCCCTACCACTTGAATCTCTTCCTGATTCATGCTCTGGAAATTATGCTCTTCGAGTGGTACCTCTCCTTCTGCTAGGAGACCCTTCTCTGAGCTTGGACTTCCCTCAATCATCGGGGCCTACCCTCTTGCTTCTCTTTTCTTTTCCAAACCTGCTTCTCTTCCTTCATCTTTGGTCACCACATGTATGTTACTCCTATTGACTCCTCTACAAGTTCTCCTTTCTCATCTAGCTTCATGATTCTAAGGGTACCTAGAAGCTTCCTTGTTATATATCAACATCAATGCAAACTCTAGCAAACCCAATCTTCTTCATTAAGGCAATATTCTCATCTAAACCTAAAGGTTTTCCAATCTTACTGACAATATAGCTCATACCCTCTGTAGACCAATATTCCAAGGGAACCCTGTGAATATTCACCCATAAAGGAATTGAACGAAGCTTGCTCCTATCCAAGGTAACTCCAGGCCGCCACTTCTTTGGATGCCTCATTATGTGCCAAGGCCTTGCTTCCAACACCTTGTGTGCATTCTCTTCAGTGTTGAATTTGAATACAAAGAGTTCATCTTCGTTTACCATAGTAATCACCAACCCCTTGTTCCTCCATGCAACATCCGCTCACTTGCTAACGACTAGAAAAGCTAACCTCTTCTCCGAAAAGAAACCCACAAAAGATGTACTCCACCTCTTAGCACCTTGTCATAGGACTTCAATCGGAGCTTGGATCGGTTTGTCCCCATCTGACTGCACATATCTAAGTCTACCTAAGTTCCCAAAATCCCCTACATTTCTCCAGCCCCTGTACAGTCCTTTCTACTTTGCCTCCTAGTAGTGGAAAGTCTGCTATATTGATTACTGGGGTTTCCGTATCAACTTGGGAACTGGGTTGGTTAGTTCCAGGAATTTCCATTGCTGTAAAGTTAAGAGGTAAGATGGAACGAGAGGACAGGCCGTCAAAGGGATGAGCAGAGTGTGAAGGTTGAAGAAAACTCTCATCGGAAAAGGGGAAAGTGGGTGGTGTCGAAGGGTGTCAGAGGTTGGGTGTTGATGGGAGTCAGTGATTAGGTGTCGATGGTTGTCGATGTGGGTGAAGGTCGAAGGTTTGGTGTCGAAGGGGTGAAGGTCGGAGGTTGGGTGTCGATGGGTGTGAAGGTCAAAGGTTGGGTGTGAATGTCGGGGGTGGGTGCCGATGGGTCAAAAGGTCAAAGGATCAACTGATACCTAGGGAATCTATTAGGGAAAACTCGAATAAAGGGAATAGCTACTTGATTTATTAAGAAAAGACATTAAATCTAACATTTGGTAAAGATAATAAAAAGTCTACAGCCAAAAGGCAGGTTAAAGCCTGAGAAGTCAGACTTTACCATTTCTAGAAGTCAAAGCTTTCGTTCTGCCTCTTCCTCACCCACATTAGAGTGCCCATAGGTTCCAATTGACCTCCAAGTTCATACTAGCAAGGAGGTTAATTTTAAGACATTATGATAGTTTCTTAAATCCATTGAAGAAGCTTCATCATGAATTCAGCCAGTTTCTTGATTCCATCAAAGAGGCTTTAACATGAATTCAGTTTCTTGCACTTGATGTGGCCGACAGGACAGGGAATTTTTTCTAATTTATACATCTTATTCTCATTCTCTGGACTCTTAAGCATGTCTTATATCTACTTTTATTCTGTTGTCTTCTTATTGATGATTTTATGGTGAAAACATGGTTAAAGTAGTCAGATCACAAGTTACTAGCAAGTGGTACACAGATCATGTTCATCTTTACGAGTTAAAGCTTCTATAATCAATAACATTGAAGTGGTGGAGAGTGGGAGGTGAAGGTAAAGGTAAAGGTTGGAATATAGAAATTCTCTGATACTTCAGAAGAGATAGGGCTTGGAATTCAATAGTAATATAGAATTCTACATTTTTTACTTAGTTGGAGTATCTCTCTTAACTTCTATAATAAAAGTTGAAAACTTTCATATCTGTATCATTAAATAACTTCAAGTGATACTCCCAACTGTTGACCAGCAAACATAATATTGTTTGTTGAAACCCTCTGCAATCAGAAAAAGTAACAAGTTTTGCAGGACCTTTGGAAAATATCATGGTTAAGGATACACTGACCTGTATGTTTAAATAATGCCACACTGGATCAGAATCAGGCTCCAGTTCCAACAACAGACGCACTGTATTCTCAAGCTAAGTAAATGATGATGAAATTAATTAAGGGGCACTATATAGCATGATAGCACCTTGATAATAATCAGACATACATCAAGTATGAGATAGTACTATTAAAAAATCATATGTTTTGCTTACTTGTGCATCAACTCACCAAACACGTAGATTAACACACTTCAAAGAGCTCAACTACTATTAAAAACCAAGATAATAACAGGTTTCTTAACTTGCCCCAAATAACTACTCAACAAGCATCTAGTGCAGTTCATAAGTTCAGTGATGAAGCTCAAGATGGCGCGAGGTTCAAGAGCCAAAATTATCATTGACCTCTCAAGATGTGTTCAGCATTGATGGCAAAGCTTGGATCATAATTCTGGGTAGGTATCTTTTTGTTGTGATGGTTACCTTTTATTGTCAATCATCTTAGTTAACAATTTGGTGAGGTAGCATATCGGGACATTGACTGGGCACCAAAGAATCTTGTACATTGTGAAAATGAAAAAGAAAGAAAGAAAAGATAAGGCTTATCCCTTTCATCAAGGAGAACTACTCCACACGAAAATAAAGAGAGGGGGAGAGGAGTATTTCAGAGCTTTCAGAAGACATTTTTTCATCCGACTGAAATCAACAAAGAAAATCAACATAGGAAAGTTAACCCCAAATTCCTTCTCAAACGGGCTTCTTGTAGAAACCATTCGGTTATGTTTAGATTAAAAAGTACGATTATCTAAACAAGAGCATAATGAATAACTTGTGAAGTGATCCCCTGTTTTGTCACCCAGATTTTTCCAATATAAGACTGTCTTTCCTCTAAAGAGTAATGTTAAAAGAACAAGAAAACAAGTAGATAAACAAGTACAATGTGAAAATAATACCTTTAGCACAGCAAATGGTATCCACTGCCATAAATATAAAAGAGAAATATAAACATTTGGTTTCTTTATTTTACCAAGAAACTTACAATTGTAAGGTCTATTTGTGGGTCCTCCATTGACTTATAGAGTGTGACTTTAAACTCGTGCATCACTTTGTCAACCTCTTCAAGGACACGTTTTAGTATACCTACCTGAAATTAGCTCAAAATCAAAGGTCTTCTAACAGAATAAAGCAAGTTCAATGCAAAAGAATGAAGTTGATACGATTGGTGAAAATCGATGGAATCAGCGACGTTTAAGATCCAAATATTATGGGGACTACAATTGCAAATAGAGCTTAATCACAATCAGACACAAATTCAATTAACTCATGTTTCTTCCAATAGACTCTGCCCAATAAACAGCTCACCTTATAATTGCAAATAGTACTTCGACATCAGATCCAGTTTGATTGCTAGAGGAACTAAGATTGAATTTGTGAAAACAAAAGACATGAATATCCTAGTAGATAGACAAGCTACTACTTATAGTCTTCTCATTTTGTGCAAAGATATGTAGACGTTATAAAATAGTAACAAATGCAATATGCAGGCACCACTAGCATTAATATTTACAAACTTGATGATGCAAAAGAGCTCAAAGTTTATAAAAGAAATAAAAGAGGGCAAATTTATCAACCACAAGCTTTAATTTGGTGGGATGAATAGTCGGAGTTTTTAATTTTTACAAACTTGATGATGCAAGAGAGCTTAGAGTTCATAAAAGAAATAAAAGAGGGTAAATTAATCAACCACAAGCTTTGATTTGGTGAAATGAAGAGTAAGAGTTAGGGTAACAGCAAAGACTACAAGCGCTAAAATTTAGTTTATGCTAGGATTTCTTATTAATTAGAAAGTAATAATATGGTAAGGGCCGTACTGTATGATCTCGTCACTGGACGATTAATAGAGAAATCCACCTTCCTTCCCTTATTGGTGTTCTTCCGTTTGGAGGAAGAACCGATGTTGAATGAAGGTTAGCTAGCTCTTGACAGAGCTAACTAAATAAATTACAGGTTTTTTTAAAATGATTTCCATCCCTTTATTCATTGATAATTCTGCTATTATATAGGTAGAAAAGGAAAATAACAATCCATCTAACTAGGACTCCTATTATAATTGAACTCTATTAAGAAACAAAAACCAGAAAGGATCTTTCAAAAGCTAAGTATCCTTATCCAAATA
The DNA here is from genome assembly GCA_025629945.1 of Erythroxylum savannarum. NCBI lineage: Eukaryota > Viridiplantae > Streptophyta > Magnoliopsida > Malpighiales > Erythroxylaceae > Erythroxylum > Erythroxylum savannarum. The sequence continues at coordinate 11,432,951 of JAOTAW010000006.1, read as the reverse complement.
CTATCCTAATCTAATCTTCTATTATTTCTCGTGTCTAACTAAATTCCCCAGCCTTCTCCAGCTTATCAACCGTTACCCAACTTCTTCCCTCTCCTTTGATAAGTTCTACCCACAAAAGCATCCTTATCATTACTCCCCTCCTCGACATCGAGCTTGCCCTCAAGCTCGAATTCGGGATAAGCTTGTGTAAAAGCCTCTAATTCCTCCCAAGTAGCATCTTCAGCTAAAGAACCTGCCCATTAGATTAGTAACTCTTGACGTCCCCTGTTCCACCGTGACTTCACCAACTGTTGTGGATGAGGCACAATTTTGCCATCCTGCACTAGTGGTAAGGAGGGAATGGAGGTGGGGGGATTACCTTTGAACTCCTTCAACAAAGAGATATGGAAGACATCAGGAATACGACTTTCCAAAGGCAATTCCAATCAATAGGCGACAACACCTTATTTTCGCCAAGATCTTGAACGGTCCACAAAATTTAGGAACACGCTTGTTATACTTGCATTTTGCAGCACTTTGTTGCCGGTAAGGTTGGAGGTTAAGCCACACCCAAGTCCCTGGCTCAAACGACAATTCCCGTCGCTTAGTATCATGATAATGCTTCAATCGCTGCTATGCTTGCACTAAATGCAACCTGACTTTAGTCCCAAAGTCATCTCGCTCCTTCAATGCTTGGTCGATTGCCTCGACTCTAATGCTTCCTTACACATAAGATAACAAACGAGGTGGTTCCCTGCTGTAAACCACTTTAAATGGAGTCGTATGAAGTAAAGAATGGTAGGAAGTATTATAACAATACTCTGCCCACAGTAACCAGTCCACCCAAGATTTTGGTCTATCCCCTACGAAATACCTCAAATACATTTCAATTGTTCTGTTTACCACCTCAGTTTGCCCGTCAGTCTGAGGGTGATAAGCAGAAGATAAGGCCAACTTGGTACCAGACAGACGGAAAAGCTCCTTCAAAATAAACCAGTAAAAACTAGATCCCTATCTGATACAATAGATTCGGGAAGGCCATGTAGGCGGAAAATACTTTCAAAGAATACATGAGCCACACTAAGAGCAGAATAATGATGGGCGAGAGGCACAAAATGAGCACATTTAGAGAATCTATCCACAATCACTAGTAAGACAGATTTACCTCCCACTTTTGGAAGTTTATCTATGAAATCCATGGAAATATCCGCCTAGACACTTGGGGATCTATAGGGGCTGAAGTAGACCTGCTGGGTGAAGGTTCCCCCGTTTATTTTGTTGACAAACTAAACATTTCTACAATTCCTTCACGGCACCTTTCATCCCTTTCCAAAAAAATCTCCCCTCACTCTTTCTAATGTCTTTTGAATCCCCTCATGTGCCATATTGTGAAAATGGTTAAGGATTATCTGAATTAGTGGTGAATGAGGTAGTAAATACACCCCTTCAATGTAGAATATCAAGTCGTCTTCCACTCTCCATTCGGCCTCTGCGTGGCTTGCGGCAATCTACTGATATAGGTATTGCAATTCTGCCACAATGGCAACTTCCTCTTTAATTGCGTCAAATAATGCAATTTTCGACTGGGATAAGGCATTCAATTGTCCCTCTTCCTCATTTCTTCGAGATAATGCATCAACGGCAGCATTAAGTTTCCCTACTTTGTATTCCACCCTGAAATCATAACCCAACAATTTACTCATCCAATGTTGTTGAGAAGAAGCTGTTAATCTATGTTCTAAGAGAAATTTAAGATTGTAGTGATTAGTCTTAATTATAAATGCCCTCCCCCATAAGTAAGGTCTCCAGCGTGAGATGGCCTTAGAGAGGCCAATTAGCTCTCTTTCATATTCAGCAAGTTTGAAGTGGTGGGGGGCTAATTTGCGGCTAAAGAAGACGATAGGATGGCCGTTCTACCGAAGTATTACTCCAATTCCGCATCTAGAAGCATCACACTCCACCACAAATATCTCTTCAAAGTTGGGTCGTTGTAATACTGGAGCAGTTGCTAGAGCCTTCTTCAAATTATTGAAGGTTGTCTCGGCTACCTCATTCCAATGGAAGGAATTCTGCTTCAACAAGCTTGTGAGGGGAGTTGCTATTAGCCCATACTCTCGAATAAATTTCTTGTAGTATCCCGGTAAGCCTAGGAATCCCCTTACAGCTTTAGTTGAGTGTGGTATAGGCCAATCCACCACTGCCTGGATCTTGCTAGCATCAGTGGACACACTTGGACCATGAATTACATGTCCCAAATATGCCACCTATTTTTCCCCAAATGAACACTTTGATCTCTACAAAAATAAGTGGTGAGCAAACAATGAATCAAAAACTACTAGAATATGCTGCATATGTTCTTCCCATGTCCGACTGTAGATTAAAATGTCGTTAAAAAGAACCAAATCAAACTGCCTTAGATAAGAATGAAATACCTCGTTCATTAGAGCTTGAAAGGTTGATGGAGCATTAGTCAAACCGAATGGCATAACCAAGAACTCAAAGTGACCATGATGAGTTCTGAACGCGGTCTTCTCCACATCTTCTTTATCCATCCGTATCTGGTGGTAGCCTGACCTCAAGTCTAACTTAGTAAAAAACTTCGCTCCATGTAGTTCATCCAGTAACTCATCCCCCACTGTAATGGGAAATTTGCCTTTCACCGTTTGATCATTCAATGCACGATAGTCAACACAAAATCTCCATGTTCTTTCCTTCTTTTGAACTAGCAATACGGGTGAGGAGAATGGGGATCTACTGGGCTGGATGATACCTTGTTTTAGCATCTCATCACATTGTCTTTCAATCTCTTCCTTTTGCATAAAAGGATACCTATACAGTCTAACCACTGGTTCTGCCCCTAGAATGAGAGTGATTCGATGGTCACAAGTTCAAATAGGAGGGCGGCCGACTGAGTCTTGAAACAAGGCAGAATTTTCCTCTAGAAGTTAGTGCAATTCGACTTGTTCTAGTTGCTGCCCCTGCACCATGTGCAGTCCCGACTTAGAGTGTTGCAGCTGCCCCTGCCATTGAAAGCTTCTCCCTTCCTCGTTAAAACTCATAGTAAGTGCAGAAAAATCCCATACGATAGGGCCAAGTGTTTGCCGCCCCTTAATTCCCAAAACTATATCAAATCCAGCCAAAGGCATATCATAAGGATCAACACAAAATAATTCATTATTAACCTTAAAGTGTTGGGACCCGTTTCCGGAACCCAACTACTTAATCCAAATTTTTCGAAACGAATTTTAATGTTGGACCCCACACCCAACCGGTAGGTGTTTGGGGGTTATACCCCGGCGTGAATGGTGAGAGGCGTCCACTTAAGTGGAACAAAACCTTGAGGTCTTGGGTTCAAGTGCCAGAAACTCCCCAAGACCAAAGAGGACAATACTGATTAAGGTTGGATGCCGCGGTATAACCCACAAACACACGCCGGGGTATAACCCCCAAACACACGCCGCAGTATAACCTGCAAA
>JAOTAW010000006.1:11406573-11419612 GCA_025629945.1 Erythroxylum savannarum | reverse complement strand
ATCTTAAGTGGTTTTCCAAATTTACCCTTAGTTCATTTAATCCAATTAATCATACTTTAGGCCAAAATAATCAAACTCGAATTACTACTAACCTTAGCATAATTCAACTCCAATTATTTTACCTAATAGGATTTTAAAAATTCAAACATCATGCTTCAAAATAAATAAAACAGGTTTGGGGTCCAACACCTTACACTAGAAAATTGAGTAGAGAGAGGCAAGTGGTAGAATTGGATTCTATAAAAGAGGAGGTCGGGGTAAAGGACTAGGTGATCGAGGAGATATGCAGTCAGCTGAACACATAGAGACAAAAAGAATGTTGCGTAATGTTACAAATGCAAAAAATTTAGGAATTAGAAGATGAATGCTAGAAAAGGGAAAAGCATGTAAGGCTATGCGAAACAAAAAGAAAAGGAGGAACTCAAGTTATTTATGTCCTATCAAAAGACACAATAGCTTCTAGTAACATCTAGCTTTTGGATAGCGGCTGCTCTGATCACATGACATGAATAAGATCATTGTTTAAGGAGTTTAATGAGTCTTAAAAATTGAAGGTGAGACTTGGAGTTGATATTGCAAGTTGAAGGTAAAGGTACTTTTAAAGTTAACAATAGCCATAGTAACGTGAAGCTCCTTTACGATGTCCATTGTATTCCTACTTTGTCTTAAAAATAGTTGAATGCTAGGCAACTTATACCTAAGGGATGTTCTATCTTGTTTGAAGATGTTTCTTATGAGATAAGAGAAAAAAAAATCAGATAAGGTTATTATTGATGTTTGCATGACACCAAATAAGTTGTTTTCACTTAAAGTGTTAAGTGATAAGAATCATGTTCATATTATTAAAGGAAATGAATCTAAATTATGGCATTTACGATATGGGCATTTGAATGTCAAAGATTTGAAGTTATTGAGTCAAAAGGAAATGGTATCTAGTTTGCCTAAAATTGAGTCCTTAGATTTTTTTTAAAGGTCTCATACATGGAAAATAATGTAAATTATCATTTCCTACCAATAAGTCTAAACGGGCATCTTATTGTCTTGAATTTGTGCATGCTGATTTATATGGCCTAAAAAAACTAATTTGTTTAGAGGAAGACACTATTTTTTGTTAGTTACAAATGATCAAACTTGAATAAGTTACGTATATTTTTTTGTAACTCAAATCTGAAACTTTTTGTGAATTTAAGAAATTTAAAGTTCTAATGGAAAAGAAAACTAGAAATATATCAAAATAGTACAAATAGATAGAGGTGAAAAAGTTGTCTCCAAAGATTTTAACATTTTCTATGAAGAGAATAGAATTCATAAGGAGTTAATTGCAACATACACACTTGAGAAAAATGGTGTGGTAGAACGAAAGAAATGTACGATGGTTGAAATGATGAGAAGAATGCTGCAAGTAAAAGGGATGTTGACTCATTTTTGGGGAGCAGTAGCTACATTAGTTTATATATTAAACATATCTCTAACAAGAGCAGTAGCAAACCAAACACCTTTTGAAGCTTGCATAGGAAGGAGACTTTGGGCAAGCCATTTTGCAAATCATTAGTTGTATTGCATATGCATTGATTAACGATGAAAAACATAGCAAACTTGATAAAAAATCTGTGAAATGTATTTTTGTGGGTTATTATTCTAACTCCAAATCGTATAGACTATATGATCCTATCAATTGCAAAGTTAACATCAGTAGGAATGTTATTTTTTATGACGATGCACAGTGGGATAGGCATGAAAATGTAGAAGGGATTGTATCCTTTCAAGACCTAACAAGCATGTAAGTTTAACCTAAAGCAAGTTCACCACAAACATCTCCAAGCTCTCTTTCCAATTTAATTTCCTCAAGTGCTTCAACCTCAATAGGTATAGGAATCAATTTGTCCTCATCAAGCTTATTAGATGATATTCCTTCTTGAAAGAATAGATCTTTTGCTAAAATCTATGCATTAACATAATCTATATTTGTTAAAGATCTAATAACCTTTCAAGAAGGGGTTGATAAAGAAGAATGGTGTAATGCAATGAAGGAAGGACTTGTAGCAATCCAGAAAAATGAGATATGGGAATTAGTGAATCTTCCAAAAGGAAAGAAAATAATTGGAGTCAAGTAAGTCGTTAGAACACAATTTTAAGCCAATGGTAGCATACAAAAACAAAAGACAAGGCTTGTGGTGAAAGGATATTCATAGCAACAAGGTGTCAATTATGGTGAGACGTTTTCTCCTGTTGCACAATTTGAGACTATGATAACCATTTTGGTAATGGTAAAGCACAACTACCGTATGTCTCTTAACCCTAAGGTTTCATTGTCAAAGGCAAAAAAAAAAAGAAATTATACAAGATATGTAAAGCATTTTATAGGTTGAAATAGGCTCCACGAGCATGGTGCAATAAGATCAACTCTTATTTTCTAGCTAATGGATTTGAAAGAAGTAGGAATGAACCCACTCTATATGTGAAAAGGCATGGAAAAAATGATTTTCTCATTATTTGCCTTTATGTTGATGACATGATTTATTGGGTCCTTATTTTTCTCTTACTAACAAACTCAAAGCTTGCATGAAGAAAAAATTTGAAATGATAGATTTAAGTGGCCTGCAATATATTCTTCATCTTGAAGTGAAACAATTTGAAGATGGTATCTTTGTTTCTCAAAGAAAATATGCCATGGATCTATTAAAAGGTTCATCGTGTTGAATTGCAAAATTGCAGCTACACCAATAAATTTGAATGAGAAGTTGTACGTTGATGATGATACTAAAAAAATGATGAAAGACATTTAGAAGTATGGTTGAAGGCCTAATTTATTTAATACATATGTGTCACGATATTGTTTTTGTAGTTGGAGTTATTTCCAGATTTATGCATTGCCCTTCAAAGCATCACTTTAAAGCTTTAAAAAGAGTGTTGTGATATATTGCTGGCAAAATTAATTTTGGGTTATTGTATGGTTGTGGTTTATTGTTCAAATTAGTTGGATGTAAATGTTTGAAGGATAAAAGGAGCACATCTGGTAAAACAAAAGAAACAGATGAGTGGTAAAACAAAAGTACATAAATTAAAAGTAACGAACAAATATTTTAGGTGTGTTGAACTTAACCATTAATTGAAACACTAATGACCCTTTTAAATAGGCTTTACAAAGTAACATATAAACTTAATAATAACATAAAATAATGGCACAACTAAGATACGATCTAATAACTAAAAATAGAAAAATAAGGAGCTAAACAATTGTTACAAGATATGGCTAAAGACTATTAAAAAATGTGCTTAGATAATAATATAGTTAGTAATTTTGAATCGATCTCTAACACTCCCCATTGATTCGAAGTTGTAGTCACCAAGTTGGGAACAAAAATAAACGTGCTTGTCTTGAGGAAGAGACTTTGTTATAATATCAACTACTATTCATTTATACTACAGTATCTCAATATAATTGATCCATTTGACACAAGATCTTAAGAAAAGTGAACAAGAATATCTATATTCTTTGTTCTCCTATATTAGGCAGGAATTTTATACATAACAATTGTTGCTTTATTGTCATAATAAATTTTAGTTGCTGCATTTTGCTCTTAACCAAGGTCCATAAGAACTATTGCTTGATAAGCTGATGAAGTTACTGTTGTATATTCAACTTCAGATGTCAACAAAGCTTTTGTTGCTTGCTTCTTTGAGATTTAACATTTAGCAATTGAACCAAGAGTGAAAAAAAAATCAGATGTGCTTCTTTTATCCTCCAAACATCTGGCTCAATCATTATCAGTATAGCCAACTAAAACAAAATTAAATGTGCTCCTTTTATCCTCCAAACATCTAGCCTAATAAGTATCAACATATCTAACTTATTTAAACTATGGAATATGATTATACTATAGCCCAAAATCAGTTGTTCCAACAATATATCGCAACTCTCTTCTTTCAGCTCCAAGGTGATGTTTTGAAAGGCAATGCATAAATCTAGAAATAACTCCAACTGTGAAAGCAATATCAAGATATGTATGTGTCAAATAAGTTAAGCCTATAACTATACTTTTGAAATATCTTTCATTTTTTTAAAAGCGATTCCATCTAGCTCAATAGATCAATACTACAAACATTAAAGTCATTCTTTCCATAGAAATATAATATATACAATGGCTGACCAAAAATCTCCTACTCTATCATTCAATCAAATTACTAACTTTTTAACCATACAAATAGACTCCTACAATTACCTTATTTAGTGTATACTAGTCTAGGAAATCTTCATCACCTCTGACCTTATAGGATACATCAATGGAATGACTCTTTCTTCAACCACTAATTTCTCATCTTTAAACTTTGTTAAATGGCATAAACTTTACAAGCTTATATATTGCTTTTCTGTCTAATACCACTGCCCACTACCTACCTTACATTGGATCATCACACTGTCCAGGACCTCTAGGTTGGAATCGAGACTCTTTTCATACAGAAGACTAACTCCTAACACTCAATGCTCTGGCCACAACTTCACACCTTAAAGAAAGACTCTTCTTCCTTCTTTGATTATCTCTCCCTCTTCTCAATTATCGTTGATAAACTTGTTGTCATCAGTGATAATATTTCTAAATAGGATGTTTTCCTCTTCACCTTGAGTGTATTGCCCCCAGATTATGGTCTTGTTTGGTAAATGAATGACCAGTTATTTTTTAGCAGATTTAGAGGTATTTGGCTATATGACCATGTCAAACTGATGATAATTATGTTTGGTAATTAGCTGATTGGGTTGACGGATTGAACCCAATCTTTTTGTTGGGTCCTGATTTGTTTTACTTCTTACTTATTATTTTTTTAATGATTTATTTAGGTTGGCTTGTAGGTTTAATCAATTTTGGGTCATTAATTAGAAATTGGAGGGAAGGATTAGAAATTTAAATTAGAAGGAAGCGTTAGAGTGGTGATGTTGTCGCCTGCAACTAAATATAAAAGAATTCACTTCCGTTAAAACAAATTAATGTAGTAGCGGTAAGCGAGTTTTTTGTTATTCACGATAATGATAATGAAAATCAAAAAGAAAAATCGCAAATTGAAATAATAATTAAGTCTGAAAAGTCAATAGGAAAAATACCTTGGTTTCATTCACCGATGTTACCATGCTATTGTGGATCCTTGACGTAAAATTGTAATTATTAATGAACATCCACTGGGGGAAATTTCTCTTAAGTGTATTGACTAGAAACATGTATCCTAGCAATCTTATTAAACAATAATATAGATACGATCATAGATTAAATTGAGTAATAACATTAAGAATCGAGAATCAATGACAAGTGATAAACATGTACGACATGAAATCAATCAAGTGGATAATTTCTTAGAATTTTCCGACTCTAACGTAGAGGGGTTAATCCTAATTGCTACTTGTGGTTACCAAAATTGAACGTCAAATTTTGTTAACCTAGCGATTGAATCAATTAATCTCTAGTTGCACACCTAGAAACTAACAAATTCAATTAAAAAGTTAGATCCGAAATTATCCAATGTTCGTTAACAATATGAAAAACATCCAGAAAATCTCACCATAATAACATGTAACTTGGATCCCTCAACCAAGATAAGAAAATCTAGCCACTCATAATTGAATTGAAATCAAAAGAAATAATAAAAGAAACTTTCTCCATAACTAGTCTTTTAATAAAAGTAACGATAATGACAAGAGAAATTGTGCAGAAATTGAAAACAAGAAAACCAGAATTTAGACATTCTTTAAATCCCTAATTGAAACTATGAAGAAAACGTGAACAACAAGAACAAAGTGAAATATGGCAGTCCTAGAGTCTTCAATCTACGAAACTGTAACTTGAGAAGTGCAGAAGAAACGATTCAGCAAAACAAGAAGAAGTGGGGTTTCAGCAATCTCCAATCAAGAACCTATGAAAATACTACTGGAATTGGACAGAAAAATAATGAAAAACAGAGTTGCGGCAGCCCCCAATCAAAAGATAAAAAATACGATGCATCCCACTCTAACCCTAAACCCGTTAAATAAGATGCGGCAGCCTCCATTAGCTTCCTTCTCCAATTGAATCTCTCCAATCTCTTGATTTGATTGTCCCAATTAGATAATCTTCTAATTTAAGTAGGAAACTTCTTGAAAAGGACTCTAGAAGATCTTGGCGATTGTGTTTCAATTGGGAACAACTTCTGTAAAAACTGCAGTTTTAGGATTCTGAACTTAGGCGTGCCCACGCCTAATCTTTGAATTTTGCCCAATCTGGAATTTTTGTACTTCTTGCCATATTTTTCCTCTTTTTGATCCATTTTCGTCTTTTTGGCACTGAAAACCATCTGTGAACATTTAACAAATAATTCCATCAGTTTTTTGGACACCAATTACACAAATCAATCACAATTAATATCAAAACATATGCATTTTAAATGACTTATCAGGTTCAAACATTATCGATTTTGCTCAATGTTAGACTATTTTAGACAAAAATCTGGCAGTATCTAAGATTGAGTTCTTGAAAGACTAAGGACTTAGTGTGTACTCAAAAGGACAGACCATAGCTAATGGATATGGCAAGGGAAAACATTGGACATAACAATGTGCTATTGGCTTAGATGACTCATTATCAACGGATAGAGATGAGGAGATCTTGGATGATGTAGAAGAAAAGATCACGAAGGATAAATATCAACTCTAAAGGATAAAGATTACGCGGGAGGGTCTTCTGAAGATAGTGGACATCTTCATGGATAAGGGTAGATCATGTGTAATCTTTTATCTTATTATTGTGATGAAGCTTAATCCTATTAGATAGAGTCCTAATTGGATGGGTATGTCATTAAATTGGTTAGTACGAGGTAATCTGATAAGGATAAGATAAGATAAGATTGTGATCTTAGCTAGTAGTGTTCTATTAGGATTCTAACTTAGTCATCTAGAGGAGCATATAAAAAGCTCATTTGAGCCTTGCTCTTCATATGATGAGTGTGGGAGACACTAAGGGATTGAAAGAGCATTCCCTTATATATTTTTAGGAAAGTAATAAAGGTTGGCGTTTGTCGTATCTCTTTCACATGTTCTTATTGTTGCCATTATTATTTAGTTCTTTCGTAGTTTTCTTGCAAGGGTGTGACAGTGAAACATTGTGATGGTCATGAGGCATTTGAAAATAAGTAGGTTGATCAAAGGTCATAGGACAAGGCTGAATCTTGCTTTAACGGAGCTAAGTGAGATTATTGTGCAAAGGGGTTAGCACATCTTGTGGGACAAGTTCGCGCTTGAAGGAAAACCTTCGTAACAACTAGTATCAGAGCTAATTTTTGAGATAGTGGGAGGAAGCAATTTGACAGAACATGTCAACTGAGTGGAGGCACTCATTGGGCCGATTCCTCAACGGGTGGAGGACGCCACTTCTTACAACACTCGATTCGAGATGTTGGAGGCGTGAATCCAATAGTTGCAGCAGCAAATAGCAGAGTTGATGAAGGCACAAAAGGATTCTAGATATGAGATCATAATCTTAAGGCGTGTTGTTGCAACATAGGACGTTGGACGAGCGGAAAGCACTTTGGTGAAGGTGTGAGAGCCATAAGTTTTCGATGACAAGCAGAGTGCCAAAGAGCACGAAAATTTCTTGTGGGATATGGAATAGTACTTTACAGTGGCAAAAGTAGCTGACTCAGGGAAGGTGTCGATTACAATGATGTATTTAGTGGAGGATGCAAAGCTGTGGTAGAGAACGTAACCCTCCAACGACATCAGTACGGGTAGACCTCCCATCGAAACTTGGAAGAAGATGAAGAATGAGCTAACGGATCAGTTCCTCCCTAACAAAACTTCATGGCTCGCGAGGGAAGCTTTGAAAAGGTTGAAGCAAGACTACTTAGTGCGGGAATATGTGAAGAAATTCACATCTTTGATGTTAGATGTGTGGAATATGTCAGAGGAGGAGAAGTTGCTCAACTTTATAAGTAGCTTGCAAGGTTGGGCAAAAATGGAGCTTCGAAGGCAGAACATGAAAGACCTTCCAAGCGCGATAGTGGCTGCTAATGCCTTGGTGGATCTTCAAATGCTACCACCGATTCAAACTAGCTATTAAGGCAAGAAGAATGGTGGGGTGCAGAATGGCTTAGAGAAAGGCAAGGAGAAGGTTGGTGAATCTTCTCAAGGTAAGAAACAATCAAAAAGGGATATTGCTTTGTTTCATTTATGAAGGGCCACATTTTGCTCGAGAATGCCCAAGACAGAAGGCAAGTAAGGAGCAAGTAAATACCATGGTCGCGAACAATTAAGGAGAAGGAGAGGACGACTTGACGACAGAAGCTTGCCTCAGTAGTTTTGCTATGTTGGGTGCAATGGGACTTGTGAAGGAGCATTCGAACGAAAGCAAGGAGAAACCTAATGGAGAGGGAATATGGTACTTGGGATATGTGTCAATGGCTAAGAGTCTTCAAGGAAACCATACTTGAAGGAGTTTCCACAGATTATTTCGACGAGGGGGTCAAGCTTTTCTAGTGGGGGTGGTTTTTTAGACCCTTAAGTCTAAGATAATGAAATCGTGCAGGCATTGGTGAGCCTTGACCAGTGTTCTACACGCGGAACAATGGAACAAAGCAAAGACTTGCGAGGAGGCAAGGACAAAAAGGTGAAATGTCTAGAGTTGACATGCATTGGTGCACATTGGCTGAAATGTTCAATGATATGCAAAATTCAGATGTGAGACCAAAGGAAGGCTTGAGATGGACATCGAGTAGAAGATTAGCTGGATCACATGCATGACGGGAATATACGAGAGTTCCAAGGTGACTTAGCAAGTTAGATCAAGCATGATGCAAGTTTTGGGGGAGTTTCGGACCTTGTACAAGTTGACTTAGCTAAGGCTAGGTTCTTGAAGGACTAAGGACTTAGTGTGTGCTCAAGTGGACAAACAATGGCTAATGGATATGGTATGGGAAAGCATTGGACAGGCCAGTGTGCTAATGGCTTGGATGACTCATAATCAACGGATAAAGATGAGGAAATCATGGATGATGTGGTAGATAAGATCATGGAGGATAAACATCAGCTCTAAAGGAGAAAGATCGAACGAAAGGATCTTCTGAAGATAGTGGACATCTTCATGAATAAGGGTAGATCATGTGTAATCTTTTATTTTGTTATTGTAATGTAGCTTAATACTATTAGATAGAGTACTAAATAGATAGGGATGTCATTTTATTGGTTAGTGTGATGTAATCTGATAAGGATAAGATATGATAAGATTGTGATCTTAACTAGTAAAGTTCTATTAGGATTCTAACTTAATCATCTAGAGGAACCTATAAATAGCTCATTTGATTTTTTCTCTTCATATGATGAGTATGAGAGACACTTAGGGATTGACAAAGCATTCCTTTGTATATTTTGAGGAAAGTAATAAAGGTTGACATTTGTCATATCTCTTTCACGTGTTCTTATTGTTGCCATTATTATTTAGTTTTTTGTAGTTTTCTTTTAAGGGTGTGATAGTGAAACACTCCAAGGGTCATGAGGTGTTCGAGAATAAATAGGTTGGTCGACAGTCATGAGACAAGGTTGAATCTTACTTTAACAAAGCTAAGTAAGATTGTAGTGCAAAAGGGTTGTGCATCTTATGGGACAAGTTTGTGCTTGAAGGAAAACCTTTGTAACAATTGGCATTAGAGCCAAATTTTGAGATGGTGGGAGGCAACAATTTGATGAAACGTGTCAATAGAGTGGAGGCACTCATTAGGTCGATTCCTCAATGGGAGGAGGAGGTCACTTCTTACAACACTCGATTCGAGATGTTGGAGGCACAAATCCAATAGTTGCAACATCAAATTGTAGAGTTGATGAAGGCATAAAAGGATTCTAGATGCGAGATTATGATTCTAAGGCATGTCATTGCAACACGGGACCTTGGACAAGTGGAAAGCACTGTGGTGAAGGTGCAAGAGCCACAAGTTTTCGATGACAAACGTAGTGCCAAGGAGCTCCAAAATTTCTTGTACGATATGGAGCAGCACTTTATAGTGGAAAAGGTGGCTGACTCAGAGAAGGTGTCGATCATAGCGATGTATTTAGTGGAGGATACAAAGCTGTGGTGGAGAACGAGACTCTCCAACGACATCAGTGCAGGTAGACCTCCCATTGACACTTGGGAGAAGATGAAGAAGGAGCTAACAGATCATTTCCTCCCTAACAAAACTTCATAGCTTATAAGGGAAGCTTTGAAGAGGTTGAAGCAAGATGACTCAGTACGGGAATATGTGAGGAAATTCACATCTTTGATGTTAGATGTGTGGAACATGTCGAAGGAGGACAAGTTGTTCAACTTCATAAGTAGCTTGCAAGGTTGGTTGCAAATGAAGCTTCAAAGGTAGAACGTGAAAAACCTTCCAAGGGATCAATAGTGGCTGCTGATGCCTAGGTGGATCTTCAAATGCTACCAACGATTCAAACTGGCTATTAGGGCAAGAAGAATGGTGGGATGCAGAATGGCTCAGAGAAATGCTAGGAGAAGGTTGGTGAATCTTCTTAAGGTAAGAAGCAATTAAAAAGGGATATTGCTTGTTTCATTTGTGAAGGGCCGCATTTTGCTCGAGAGTGCCCAAGACAGAAAGTAAGTGATGAGCAAGTAAATACCATGGTAGCGAACGATCAAGGAGCAGGAGAGGAGGACTCGACGATAGAAGCTTACCTTAGTAGTTTTGCTATGTTGGGCGCAATGGGACTTATGAAGGAGCATTTAAACGAAAGCAAGGAGAAACCTGATGGAGAAGGAATATGGTACTTGTGATATGTGCCAATGGCTAAGGAGTCTTCAAGGAAACTACACTTGAAGGAGTTTCCACAGATTATTTCGACGAGGGCATCAAGCTCTTCTAGTGTGGATGGTTTGTTAGACTCCTAAGTCTGAGATAGTGAAATCATTCCAGTGTTGGTGAGCCTTGACCAAGGTTCTACACACGAAACAATGGAACAAAGTAAAGATTTGCCAGAAGGCAAGGACAAAAAGGGGCAATGTCTAGAGTTGACATGCATTGGTGCACATTGGCTGAAATCTTCGACGATATGCAAAATTCAGATGTGAGACCAAAAGAAGGCTTGAGATGGAAATTGAGTAGAAGGTTAGCTACATCACACGCATGATGAGAATATATGAGAGTTCCAAGGTGACTCAGCAAGTTAGATCAAGCATGGTGCAAGTTTTGGGAGAGTTTCCGACCTTGTACAAGTTAACTTAGCTAAAGCTTGGTTCTTAAAAGACTAAGGACTTAGTGTGTGCTCAAATGGATAGACCATGGCTAATGGATATGTCATAGAAAAGAATTGGACAGACCAGTATGCTAACGGCTTGGATGACTCATCATCAACAGATAAAAATGAGGAGATCTTGGATGATGTGGTAGATAAGATCACGGAGGATAAACATTAGCTCTAAAGGATAAAGATCACGCGGTAGGATCTTTTGAAGATAGTGGACATCTTCGTGGATAAGGGTAGATCATGTGTAATCTTTTATCTTGTTATTGTGATGTAGCTTAATCCTATTAGATAAAGTCCTAATTAGATGGGGATGATATTCTATGGGTTAATGTGATGTAATCTGATAAGGATAAGATTGTGATCTTAGTTACTAGAGTTCTATTAGTATTCTAACTTATTCATCTAGAGGTGCCTATAAATAACTCATTCGAGCTCTGTTCTTCTCAAGAAGTAAGTGTGGGAGACACTTAGAGATTGAGAGAGCATTCCTTTGTATACTTTGAGGGAAGTAATAAAGGTTGGCGTTTGTTGTATCTCTCTCATGTTCTTATTGTTGCCATAAATTTCTTTCATAGTTCTCTTGCAAGGGCGTGAGAGTGAAACACTGCAAGGGTCATGAGACATTCAAGAATAAGTAGGTTAGTCGACGATCACAGGATAAGGTTGAATCTTGCTTTAACAAAGCTAAATGAGATTGCTATGCAAAGGGGTTAGCGCATCTTGTGGGACAAGTTCGTGCTTGAAGGAAAACCTTTCTAACACCAACCACGCTCCATGGCAAGTATTGACCCATAAAATAGATGCATAATCATAAGTTAATAGTGAAGAAAACGAGAATGCTCCGTTGGATTTGCAACTTTATAAGAAAAGATAAGGTTAGGAATGAAGTAGTAAAAGACAAGTTAAGGGTGACTAACATTGATAGTAAAATAAGAGAAACAAGACTTAGGTAGTTCAAACATGTTAAGAGAAGGTATCATGACGTCCCAGTGAGAAAATACAAGAAGATCATACTTACAAACTATAAGTGAAGAAAAGAAAGACTCTAGAAGAATTGGGGGGAAAATGATTAGGAACAATATGGCGCTACTAAAGCTTACAAAGAACTTGCTCCTAAACAAAAAACTTTGGCAAACTAAGATACAAGTAGTGTACTCTAAATAGAGAGGTCTTTCTTTTTTCATATGCCTTTTGAACATTTTTCTTCATTTGTTGTGTCGTTTAATTAGCCTAAACACTTTTGTTTGAAACACTTGTTCCTTTAGTTATTTTATTTATTTATGTGAAATTCAGAGAATAGTTAACTAAGGGCTTGATACCAACTCAAGAACCTTGTAGCCTTTATACAGAACTAATTACATAAGGAAAAGATCTTAGGAATAAAGAGGAAATCACACAATAAAGAGGAGATCATACTCTCCCTAATATAGATATTTCCTAACATCTAATATAGATATTGCCTACCACTCCTCCTCAAGCTGGAGCATACATATCATAAGCTCCGAGCTTGTTTCATATAGGTTTCAACTGAGACCCTCCTAATGCCTTGTTGAATAAATCAACAAGTTGAAGCTTTTCACGAACAAAGTGACAGTCCACCTCAACATGTTTGGTTCTCTCATGAAAGAATGGATTCGAGATAATATGATTGGCTGCTTGATTATCACACACAAACTTCATTGGAGTGGAGTACTCAAAACCAAGTTCCCCAAGAAGATGTTTTAACCAAATCAACTCACATGTAGTATACAACATGGCCATGTGCTCAGACTTAGCACTAGAACATGCAAC
>JAOTAW010000006.1:11368181-11380183 GCA_025629945.1 Erythroxylum savannarum | reverse complement strand
GTTGACTCACAGTACGCTCCAAAGCTATTGCCTGGATGGTCCGGCAATGTCTGACTGGCGTCCAACACGCTCCTCTAAAATATACAAAATACATTCACAAATGTCACACTTTGCACAATGCACAATTGTTCTTATATGAGAATCAATGAATAGAATGTATGTACAATGCATGATCAATGACAATTCCGGGGTACACTAATCGATCCTTATCAAATAATTATTCAGATAACAAAGCCCTCATTAGACCAATTCGGATCACATTCCCATACTAAAGGTATCACAATTTGTCCTCTATGGTTCATCAATTAACAGAATTTCTAACTCAATTTCCCACCAAAATTCGATAACCTTAGAGATCAAAATCACAACTTCAATTCTCCATAACAATTGTAGCCTTATGACTCTAGTTTATACTGAATCAAAGATCATCTAATTCGGATAACCACTGAGGAAGTTATGATCAGAAAACCAAAGTGTATACAATCTGTCAAAGAAGGTTGCTCGTCGCGACGTGGAGAACAGAGAAGTCGCGACGAGTTCAAAGACTGGTTACACGTCGCGACGTACAGAAGAGGCTACGTCGCGACGAGCTCAAAGGCTCTCACACACGTCGCGACGTACAGACAAGAATACGACGCGACGAACGCAACAAGTCGGCCACACACGTCGCGACGTATAAATTAATTATTCGTCGCGACGTCTGGTTCGACAGTCGTCTTCCCCGATTTCCAGGTTCCATTCCTCTACTCCAAACACCTCTCAAACAACACAAACATGCTCATAATCATTCCTATAACTCGTTCATAACTCAAACACTCACATGCAACTCCAAAGATCCAACATTTATACTCAAATCACAATTAACTACTTCGGATGAACACGGACAAGCTATGGACAAACTATGCATTCTCAAATCTTAACTAAATACTGATAAAGCTTCGTTCTAAAGTTCAAATGACAACATGCTATCAAGCTCTTACTATCAATCGATCATCTACTCTATCTAACACCGAAACCATTCTCAATCCGTGCATGCATGTATTCTGTCACTATAATCCATTACACAACAACAATAAAACTTAGATCGAGCTAACTTACTTGATTCGGCTATGAATCCAGCACAGAAATCAGATAAATGCAGCAAGAGTTCCAGAAACAACAGATTCACAAGGTCAACCTCTCATTCACTCATCAACTCAACTTACACAGAATCAGACTCTCTCTCTCTCAACTCTCATGCAAGCATTCTATTTACTGAAAGATCCACCGAATAACAACAACAAACTCATATCAACCTCAACTTACTTGATCCACCACGAAATCTAGCAAGGAAATGGATCAATCCAGCAAGAATTTTCAGAAACCACAATCGGACATCTTAGAGTTTCAACCGAGAAGAAACACATGCACTTCTAATTCAAACCATTCGGCTATCATGCATGTTATACACGTGTCATCCCATCAAGACCAACACATGTCGCCACAAGCAAGCCATTTGTCATGCCCACTAATGCCAATTGTCCCAAATCATAAACTGCCACATGTCATCTTATAATTGGTCCAAAAATCAATATTTTCATTAAATTCACAAAATTCACTAAAATTTCACAAATATCATAATTAAATCCGAGATTGCCTAAACACAATTCAATCATCATAAACAATTCAATTGTACTCGGAAAATGTCATGAATGCATGTACAATCATATAAATGTGCAAAATGTGCATGTCACAAATAATAATGCATGATGTGCAATAATCATAATTTCTCACAAATTCACACAATTGTCTCACAAATTACAATTCTAGCCCTCATGTGGGTAACGGGATGTTACAGGTACAAAGGATGGACTTATCACTCCTCCTACAGAAATACTTCGTAAAGGTGCAAGTAAGTGGAAAACCTCGCTTGTTGGGTATTTTCTCAAGAAAATAATGGTTTTCCTAGTAGTCCAACATTGGGCTGACATCAATTGGAAGAAATGAGGTCTTTAATCTACACTTATAACCAAGGATGAGCTATTCATTTTTTGGTTCTCCTCAGAAGAAATGGCTGGGAAGATACTATACATGGGGCCCTGGCACATACAAGGTAAGCCCTTTTTTTTAAGGAAGTGGGATTTGGTTTTTAGGCTA
Organism: Erythroxylum savannarum; assembly: GCA_025629945.1. NCBI lineage: Eukaryota > Viridiplantae > Streptophyta > Magnoliopsida > Malpighiales > Erythroxylaceae > Erythroxylum > Erythroxylum savannarum. The sequence goes on along the minus strand of JAOTAW010000006.1, from coordinate 11,378,047 downwards.
GAAAAAAATGAAATTAGATATATTCCAATTTGGTGAACATACATAAAATTCCTCTTAAATATTTCTTTTGGTAACAACTATAATGATATTACTAAACAAACAAAAGTATACACACTATATGTAGTGAAAGAATGAAGCCACCTACTAGGTAGGGTTCCTAATTCCTTTCACTCCAAGGAATGTAGTTTCATAAATTCTGAAAGAAAACACTATCAGGCTTACTTTTTTTTTTTACCATAATAGTCTAAAAGTCTGCATCTAACACACAATTTAATCTCTTCAATAATGTTGTTATTACATCTAATTCTTTTCTTAAAATAAGCATAATTTCGTTCCTGCCATATGAAATAAATTACAGCACATACGATAGCAGCCAAAAGATACTTGATAGCTTATGACTTCTAGCATTTATTAATCCAGTGAAAGCAACTTCAAAGTGTTGATTGATTGGAATGCCAACCAAACCATATCTTAATAGCCAACAAGATAACATGTGATCTAGGACAAATGAAGAAAAGATGAGAAATGGTTTCAATTTCAAAATCACACAGATGACACTTCATAATGCCTTGTAAGAAACCAAGATGGTGCATTCTGTCTTTTATTACTAGTCTATTAGTAGCTGCAAACCAGGCAATAAAACAATGTTTAGGCACATTTAATTTACCCCAGATAATGTTTGCGTATCTGCACTTCTGAGTTTTTCCTCTTAGTAGATCATAACCATGAGCTGCAGTATAAATAACACTACTACTTGTCCATGTACCACTGTTGTTGTAAACACATCGGAATTTCTCTTTTACCTGATTAAGTTTAGCCCAGTACCAACTATAGTCCATCTTAGGCTTATAAGACTAAAAATCAATTCCTTTAAGATAAATTCCATTCACCCATTTCACACAAAGAACATCTTGTTTTGAAGATACAGACAAGATATGTTTACCAAATAAAGCCAATTCCATTGTCTTGCAATCCTTGCAGTTAAGTCCACCCTGAATTTTAAGTCTGCAAATGTCATCCCAAGCAATCAAACCAGGTTTTCTTTTTATGTTAGAGGCTCCCCAAAGAAAATGTCGACATTTTGCTTTAATTCACTTAATCACACGTGAAGGGAGAATGAATATACCTACCCAATAAGTGTGAAGGGAGAGCAGCACTAAATTAATTAATTTTGTTCTTCCAGCATAAGAGAGATTCTTAGAAGCCCAACTTTGAATACTCTTCTCAACCAGTATGCAACAGTTAGTTTTACCCCATATTTTAGGAGATAGGGGTATACCCAGACATTTAAGAGAAAAAGAACCTTCATGAAAACTAGTAAGCTTAAGGATTTTTTGTTTGCTTTCAGTAGATACACCAACCACATGAACATTTGATTTAGTTTTATTAGCACACAATCCAGTAACATTAGAAAAATAATCAAAGCCTTGCATGATTATATAGACTAAAGCAATATTAGCCTTGCAGAAAAAGTATCAGATTATTGGCAAAAAAAATGTGGGTGAGAGAACGGTTTTTACATATAAGGTGAAACCTGAAGTCTTCTAACTGATTAACAATCTTTAAAATTCGAGGCAAAAATTCCATCACTAAGACAAAAAGAAGAGGTGAGACAGGATCACCCTATCTAATACCCCCCCTGTCCCCTCAAAATACCCATGAGAAGCCCCATTCACAGTAATGGTATAGATGGTGGACTTAACACATGACATGATCCATTTGATAAACTTTTCAGGAAAACAATATCCAACAAGCATCTCCTGAATGAACTCCCAGCACTTTGTGTCATAAGTCTTCCTTAAATAAATCTTCATAAGGCATCAAAAAGAAGCTGATTTTCTGTTAAAAAGTTTAATCAAATCCTGTCAAATCAGGATACTATGCATAATACTTCTATTCTTCAAAAAAGCACCCTGGTTCTGAAAAACAAGGTAAGGCAAGAAGCACCGCAATCTATCACAAAAAACCTTAGAGATGCATTTATAAAAAGTAGTACAACAAGCTATAGGATGAAAATCTGAAGCAAAAGTAGGATTGTATTCTTTATGAATTAAAGTAAGACAAGTACTGCTGAAATACTTAGACATGTTACTACAGTTAAAAAAACTCTTGAGTAGCCTTAAGAATATTATTGCCAATAATCTACCAAGCATCAATGAAGAAACCAGTAGTGAAGTCATCAGGACCTGGGCTTTTACTTCTGTCAATAGAAAAAATAGCTTGCTAGATTTCAGCTGGAGAAATAGGGGCAATCAACTTCAGTTGTTGTTCAGGAGAAAGCACATGCCCAGCTTTAAAGAAAAAAGCATCTTCTAACTTCTAGTAATTCTTAGCAACGTCCAACATACTCTTGTAAAAATTTAAAAATCGTAAACAAACTCATTAGGCTCATTGATTTCAGTACTACAAGGAGTTTTAATTCTATAGATTTGATTAAGTTGTCTCCTATGCGTCATTATTGCATGGAAAAAAGTAGTGTTTTGATCACCAAGTTGAATCCATTTCATTTTACTCTTTTGTTGATCAAAAGATTCTGCATCTCGACTAAGCTGAATGAAACTATGCCTAGCATATCTTTCTACAACTTAAAGGGAAACATTATTAAGATTGTTGCTAACAGCTTCTTGAGCAGAAAGCATAACAAATATAACATGTTGAAACCTTCCAATAATGTCCCCATACTCCTCCCCATTGAGCTTCCTCAAAGCAAGTCTGACATTCTTTAGTTGGAAATCTGATAAGGCTTGGAACCAGGAACTTTAATGTTCTAAGCCTTGGATACAATCATTAAAAATTACTATGTTTGCCTAACATATCAAAATATTTTAAAGGTATTTTTCTAGGCTTAAAAGCAGTGTCAATATTAACTAAAGCAGCGCAATGATCTGAAATATCTTCAAGAAAAAATTATACACAATAGTTGTCAAAGGTATTCACCCAAAGATCGTTGCCAAAGACTATCAATCTTAGAATAGACTCTAATGCCATCATCTTGCTTGTTATTCTAGGTGAAAGAACATCTAGACCATTTTAATTCATTTAAACGGCAACAGTCCAAACATTCCTTGAATTCTTTTATTTCATTCCAAGTAATAGGATTAACTCCCACCCATTTATGAGGTTGCAAAACATTATTAAAATCTCCACCAATTAACCAAGGCAAGGAATAAGAATTAGTCAAAGCTTTTATGTCATTCCAAAGTTGAATTCTCTCCTCCTCGTCAATAAAGCCATAAACAAAAGAGACATAAAATTGCTTGCTATCCCCCTGTCGTTTTACTTTGCAAGCACAATTTGAGCAATCGAACTAATAATATCTACATCAAAGAAGTCAGGATTCCAAGAAACCAAAATTATGCCATTATGATGGTTCTGGTGATTCAAAAAATCCTGCAATCCCTAAAATATTAGCAATAGTTTTGTCAAAATTATTGTTTTTTATTTTTGTTTCAAGCATACCAATAAGACCTACTTTATTGAGTTTGCAGTAAAGAGAAACCTCTTTCTGCTTATTCAGGCCATTAAGGCCTTGAACATTCCAAAACATAACTCTATCTATACCCTGAAGGGGGTTTCTCTGGTACTCCATCTTTGGCATGCAATAGAGGATGAACCACAAAATCATCTGAGCTGAGAATATTAAAAGAATTATGAATAGGGGTCTCTACCATTCCAATCTCAGTATCAACATGAATAGGACTCCTCTTACCCTCAATTGGTCTCTTCTTAGTAGAGCCTGAAAAAGTATTATGAGGAATAGGTGCTAGAACATTAGTCTATATAACTGACTCATCTGTGGCTATACTAACTTGTTCAGGATCTGGTTCAACCTAAACCAACTTTAGATTCCATTCCTTCCTGCCAAGCTTCTTCATATAGCTAGTCAGATCATGTCCATACCCTCAGTAGGCTTCCGTTTATACTGAACTGCCTTTTCCACAACAATCACCCTGGTATTCTTATAATAAACAATTTCAGGCATCTCTTTACCAACTTCAACTTCAACTAAGATACGAGCAAAGTTAGCCCCTTCCTTTTGTTGTGTATTCTTATTATCCATTAAAGAAATCCCAATGAGACTTCCAATCTGACTCAATCCAATGGGACTTTAATATTTGACATCAAGAATAGGTAGCCTAATCCATATTGGAACTTAGGGTATTGATTCCTTTAACATATCAAAATCTTCAGTTTATTGCTGGACAATAAAAGGTTTTTTTTTGTCAAAATGATAAATACCAATTTGGAGCACCTCATCCCTGCTTTCCATAGAATCAAATCTCACCAATGTAATACCAGTTTTCATAGTAAGTATTTTATTGATACCAAAACCATCCCAAATACGTTGGATAAACCCATTCAAAATAGCTAGAGCAGGTCTAACACCCATCACGTAACAAATTACATCCTAATTCCAATAATCAATCTCAGACTTAATGCATCATATTCTATGATACCAAGAATAGTACCATCATGAACAACAAGTTGGACAAAATTAAGCTTAAATCTAGCATTTCACAATTTAGAGATATCAAAAGAATCCAAAACTGATCGACAATTACCTGTTTTAGTTGCATTTGGAAGCTTTGGCTCTGGATCATTCTGGTCTACCCAGGAAACTCATCGATCATTATCATTATTCACATAGTTTTAACTAGATTCAACCATTGATTGAGTTGTTCTTGCATCTTGTCAGTATCACGAGCTCCTTCATTCATAATAATATTTATAGTAGTACAAGTCGCGGATGAAACCACTTTAACAAGAAGATTCTTAGCAACCCTGATAGTTGTCAGTTATCACTAGTAATATTCAAGTTCCCAACCACTCCCATAGGCCCAGTTCCTATCGAATGAGCCTGCGAATCAGTCAGAGTTTCAATCGTCGTCAATGAGCCTACATTCTTAGCAGCCTTTGTGGAGTCCTTTTTCTTCCTTGCCATACTCAACGTAGAATAACCCACTTTAATAGGAAGATTTTTAACAACCCTTGTAGTCATCAGTTTGTCACAAGTAATATTCAATTTCCCAACAACTCCTATGGGTCCAGTTCCCATCAATTGAACTTGTGAATCATTTAGAGTTTCAGTCGACGATGATGAGCCCACATTCTTAGCAGCCTTTGTGGAAGCCTTCAGCTTCCTTGCTATACTTATCGCACATTAGCAAGAAAGCTTATCGTGTATTGGGAGAGAAAACAAAAGCCCCATCGTCTTTTTCACTTATAACCTAGGAATAGATTTCCTTTGTATTTCTTTGGTTTCCTTTTAAGATTACTAACTCTTTTCATTGATTGGCATAAAAATTCCTCTTGAATATTGGTCATCTGAGGGTTTGAGTTAATTAGCTAGTTAAATTGGAACTCCCCTAGCTATGGATGACAACACTGCAAATATAAAATGAGTAGGTTATGCTAGGATTTATATTGAAGTGGAACACAAGAAGACCTTGCCATATATTATTCCGATCATGAAATTCAATTCTGGCAGAGAATTGGATGAGGACAGAATTCTATTATCCTATCCATGGAAGCCATATTAAAACCTATTACTAAAATATGGATCCCCAAGCGAAATGTTAATAAGGTAGTTAGTGAAAGAAAACAACATTCAAGTGAAACTGAACCATGCAAGCATATTATGAAATGTAAAATGCTAAAACTCAAAATCAGCAAGCAACTCATCCAGCCAACTCGGGAAGGTCATAGGGAAATAACTGAGGAAAATATAGTTGATTGTTGAGAATCAAGTTACAGTGACTAATAAAAATCATAGCTATGATGAAGAGAATGGTAGTGAGCATAATTTATCCTTACTCGTAACTTCTACACAATGTGCTTAATTAAAGGATAAGGCAAAAAACCAATAGCAGCAAGTGACTTCATCAGTGATTCAACATAATAACGTAGAAGAAATTATATATGAGGCTATATCTCAGATCTAATATAACACGGCATAAGAAATTGTGAATGTAGATAACAATTAGATAACCAGTCATGTGGTAACTGAAGTAACAGAAGTTAACAGAATAGCTACCCCAGTTGATGTTAATCATGATAAGGATAAGGGAAATAATGCAACTAGACTACAACATAAAGAATAGCAGGCAACAGGGACTAGAAGTTGAAAAACTAGGAGAAGGACTAAGTCCTCTCAATCCTAACTTTTAGTGAAATATGGAATATTAGGAGATTAAATTGTCCCAATAAACATCTAGCTTTAAAGGATTATCTTGAAGCTACTTAGTCTTGTTTTGTTGGTTTGGTGGAAACCAAGATCAAAGAAGAAGGTTTTCAAAATGGAATGAAAGTTATCTGAACATATTGGAAAACTGTAAGCAATCACTTTAAACATGCTAATGGAAGGATTATAGTTGCAATAGATCTAGCTCACCTTGTTCTCTCCAATTGGTACTACACTGATCAACTTATTCATTGTGAACTTGTTCTAGAATCACTTAACATTCCAATAGTTATAACTGTGGTTTATGCTACTAATTGGGAAGTTTAAAGAGTCAGCCTGTGGAAAGATTTACATGATATTGATTTAAACATGTTAGTCTCGTGGATGGTGGCAGGGGATTTTAACTGCTGATTTTCTTCTTCTGAAGCCTTAGGGGTAAGAAAGGTTACATATGCTAATACTAAAGAACTAACTATTAACATCTTATCTTAGACTTGTTGATCTTAGATATCAAGGCATTATATTCACTTAGAACAATCACCAAAAGGGCAAAGAAATGTTCAAAGAAAGTTGGACAAGTAGTTAGTAAACAATAACTAGATAAATCAACTAACAAAAAGTAATGTAGTGTTTGAGGAACCACTAATTTTTATCACACTCCCATTAGGATATGCATTAATGGCAACTTGATCAAACGAAGATCATCCTTTAAGTTCTTCAACTCCCTACTGAAACACTTTTAGCTTAATCCAATTATTAGAAATGTTGTTGGTATGAATGTGCAGGGTTGTTCTAAAACTTTCCAGTATGTTCAAATGCTGAAATATATCAACGTTGAATGCATTAAGCTCCTTAAGCTTAATACAGAGCCTTTGAAAGTCAATAAAGTGCAGGCCCTCAAGAATCTGTCATTGAGTCAGAAGCTTTTAGCCAAGGATCCCACTAATTCCTCACTCTTGAATAAAGAGAAATCAAAACTATCCAATTATTTACAATCATCAAGGAATATAAAGAGCAGATGGTTGTGAGAAGGAAATATAAATTCTAAATACATTTTTAGTGTGATTCAAGGCAGGAGAAACATAAACAGGATAGTTTTTCTAGAGAATGAAAATGGTATGAAGATATACGAGCAAGAGGAACTAAAAAGATTGGCTAGAAGTCACTTTCAAGCAATGAATAGACTATCTACTCACACTATAAGCCTTCGTAGCTATCGAGTTAGTCAAATGGTTGATTCCATCAAGCAAGATCAAGAATCTGTGCTAACTAGAAAAGTCACAAGTGAAGAGATAAGAGATGTGTTATTTTCATTTCATCCAAATAAGTCTCTTGGGCCAAATGGCTTTAATGCTAGGTTCTATAAATAGAAATGGAACCTTTTGCAATTACTAGTTGTTAAAGTAGTAAAAGAGTTCTTTAGTAGTGGCAAGTTATTCACTGCAATTAACAAGACATTTCTTACTTTGGTGCCTAAGGTCCTCAATCCTAAAATACTGAATGATTACAAACTAATAACCTGTTGCAGTTAGCTATACTAGATCATTTTCAAGATCCTTGTCAATAGATTGAGGAATACTCTACTTGGTATAATTAATCATAGTCAGGGTAAATATGTTTTAGGTAGAAATATGGGTGGTGACAATATTATGATGGCTTAAGAATTGTTTTAAGAAATATAATCATAAGGAATATGTTAGAAGTTGTACCTTTAAAATAGATTTCACTAAAGCATATGACACAATTGACTTGGGTTTCATTATTAATGCTCTCCTTGCTTTTGACTATCCTAGCAAGTCCATTAGCTGGATCTATGCTTGCATATTAATAGCTTCATTCTCAGTGTTAATAAATGGGGAACCTACTCAAAATTATCAAGCAGCTAAGAGAATTAGGTAGGGAGATCCTCTTTCTCCCTACCTATTCACTATCACTATGGAAGTTCTTCAAAGATTGACACATATGTATATTGTTGAAAGAAAAAATTTTAGATATCATTATCATTATCAAGAGCTCAATATCACTCAACTTTGTTTTGCAGATGATCTACCCATGCTATGTGCTAATGACACTACTTCAATTGAGGTAATCTTAACTTCGTTACAAAGATTCCAAGAAGTATCAAGTTTGAAATTTAACCCTTAAAATAGTTATTCTTACCTTTCCAAGAAAAGTACAATAGACTCCTCCAGAGTGATCATTGATGTAGGGTTATCCATTCATTAGTTACCTCATAATTATTTATAAGTTCCCATCTCCACACGGAAGTTAAAGGAAGTTGAATGCAGACCACTTATGCACAAAGTTCATAAAAGAATCTCTAATTGGAGCAATAGATTCCTATCTTATGGGGGTAGGTTACAACTAGCTATTTCCATTTTCAATAACCTACACATTTATTGGTTATCACACTTAGCAATTCCTAAAGGAGTTTTGAAGAAGATTAATAGAAGTATAGGGGACTTCATATGGCATAAACAAAATATTAATGGTAAAAAGACTTCCAAAGTGAAATGGAGTGTCATTTTTCTACCCAAAGAATATAGTGGACTAGATATCAACTCTGCTAGCAGAATGAACAAGATATTGTTAGCTAAAAGGCTATGGAGAATTTGCTATGATAAAGAGAGTCTGTGGGTAAAATGGGTGCACATATTTCATGTCAAACAAGGAAGCATTTGGTATATGTCTCAGAAAAGTACTCAATCCTACAACTTTTAAAAAATCTTACCAGATCATTTATACACCCTCATATCAAGCATTACATTAGAGATGGAAAATGCACAAAATTCTGGTTTGAAAATTGACATTCTCTTGGGCCTTTATGCAATACTCAATATTTTACAACTCTAACGGGGTTAATCCCTAAAAAAACCAAGAAGCAAATATTTATTTGAAATGACTACTAGTATTGGCTATTTCATACAGGTAGAGGAATCAGTCCAATAGCAAATTGTATTCTAGATTATTCACTAGAGAGGATGAAACTAGATGGGAGATATATAACTCATATGAGTTCACTAATCATTCATGTAAATAGATGCTACTTGGTCCACTGATCAAGTTCCCCTTTTACAAGATGATATGCAGTTCTAGAACAGCACAACACACTCTTTCATACTCTGGTTAGCAGCTAAGCAAAAGCTTAATACTAGAGATAGGATAAAATTCTATATCTCATATAAATTATATCCTTTATGTACTAGTAAGGAAGAATCAATTGATCATATCTTCTCTAAGTGTTGTCAAACAAGATCACTATGGAGAAAATTTCTCAGTTTATTTGAGCTACAGAACAAGAACCTTAACTGGATGGACTATTTGTATTGGATAATTGGTCTATAATGGAAAAGCAATGAGGATCTAAAGGTGTTCAAGAATGGTTTTGCAATGCTAGTGCATTTCATATGGATGATGAGAAACACTAAGATATTTGGAAAATCTGAACTTTATAGTAGGTACACCTAGAGGGAGTTTTATCTCAAGCTTAGGATGACAATTTTGACAAATTTTCATCAATAACACATTTTTAATCGTATCAGGTAGCTAATTAGAATATAAACCGTGTAGTTATAAGTGTTAACATATTTTGTAGTTAGCTAGTTTGTATACTCCAATTGTTGGAAATGATTCTCATTTCCTATTGTATTGTCCACCTTTTTGAATGAATATATTACTTATTTTA
>JAOTAW010000006.1:11332738-11345981 GCA_025629945.1 Erythroxylum savannarum | reverse complement strand
TTAGAAGAAGAAGTGTTGTCTTGCATTTTAAGAAGAGAAAAGAACAAAAATTGAAGAGAAAAAGAGAGAGTGTCATGAAGAAGAGAGAGAAATATGAAGGGAAGAAGAGAAGGAGAGAAAGAAGAGAAAACAAGCTAGGGTTTCAATTGTGTTAGTCTTCAAGAGAGATTTTGGTGCTGTTCAAGAAGAAAAAAAGGTAGAGGAAGAGAAGAGCTTCCCTTTGAGCCAAAGATCCCTTCATTTGGTGAAGAATGAAGGTAAGATCATTTTGAATATTTTGAATTTTTGGAAGGATTTTAGTACATGGAGTTTAGAAAATGCTTGGGTTTAAGTATTTTAGAACCAATTTTAGTGATTGTACTTTGAGGGATTTTCAATTGAAAAACCTATTGAGTGGGGTTTTTGTTATTGTATAAAGGGGTCAAAAGAGGCAAGAGGAACAAGAGAATTGGTTTGGGTTGTGTTTTGATGCAGGATGGAAAGTTAGTTGTTTATGCCTATAGGAAACTAAAGTCACATGAACATAATTACCCTACGCATGATCTGGAACTTGCAGCAATAGTGTTTGCCTTAAAAATTTGGCAGCACTACTTGTATGGTGAAAATGTAGAATTTTCACATATCATAAGAGCCTGAAGTATCTGCTTACCTAGAAGTAACTTAATTTGAGACAACGACGTTGGTTGGAACTATTTAAGGACTATGATTGCATTGTGAACTATCATCCGGATAAAGCTAATGCAGTAGTTAATGTTTTGAGTCGAAAGACCATTTCAGCACTATCACTTAAGCAGAGTGAATGGAAATTTGTATATGATGGAGCTTTAATAGCTTAATTGAAAGCAAAGCCTACTTTGAGACAAGAAATTTGTGAAGCTCAGAGAGATGATGATAAGTTACAACAACTTATCTTGGCGACTCAGGAAGGTAAACAGTCTGATTTTCTATGCAAGAAGATGGTGAATTGTATTATAAAGATTAGTTGTGTGTGCCAGCTAATGATGAATTAAAGAAGAAGCTGTTGTTTGAGGCTCATAATACAGTATTTACTATGCATCCTGGTGGAAACAAGATGTATCAGGATATGAAGCAGCATTACTGGTGGTTAGGTATGAAACGGGAAGTTGTGAATTATGTAGTTAAATGTCTGACATGTCAGCAAGTTAAAGCTGAACACCAGGTTCCATCTGGTTTGTTACATCCTATTTCTATTCCTCAATAGAAATGGGATAACATTACTATGGACTTTGTCACTGGACTTCCTCTCACTCAAAGGAAGCATGATGTTGTATGGGTAAGTGTGGATAAATTTACCAAATCTGCTCATTTTCTGCCTGTTCATACTGATTACTCTTTGGATAGGCTTGCTGAAATATATGTTAACGAGATAGTGAAACTGTATGGAATACCATTGTCTATTATTTCTAATCGTGATCTTCGATTTACTTCGAGATTCTGGAAAAGTTTACAGAAGGCTTTGGGTACTCAAGTTAAGTTTAGTACTGCTTTCTATCCCTAGACAGATGGACAGTCTAAACGGGTTATACAGATATTGGAAGACATGCTTCGAGGCTGTGTGTTAGAGTTCCCACGAAGTTGGGATAAGTATTTAGCTCTGATGGAGTTTGCTTACAACAACAGTTATCATACCAACATTGGCATGGCGCCTTATGAAGCGTTGTATGGTAGAAGGTGTAGAACTCTGGTATGTTGGACTAAGTTGAGTGAGAGCAAGATGATTGGGCCTAAAATTGTGAAAGATACTGAAGAAAAGATTCAGATTATTCAATAAAGATTGAAAAATGCCAGTGATAGGTAGAAGTATTATGTTGATCTAAAAAGAAGGGATATTGAATATCAAGTAGGTGATAAGGTATTCTTGAAAGTGTCAACATGGAAAAAGATACTTCGATTTGGTAAGAAGGGTAAACTTAGTCCACGATACATTGGTCCTTATGAAGTTCTCAAAAGAGTCGGACCAGTAGCTTATCAGTTGGCTCTTCCTGAAGAATTGGCCAAGCTACATGATGTGTTCCATGTTTATATGATAAGAAGATATCGGTCTGATGCTACACATAAGATTCCGTGCTAGAAATTCAGGTACAACTAGATTTGTCTTATGAAGAAGGCCCAGTTTCTATTTTAGTCAGAGAAGTCAAGCAACTTAGGAACAAGCAAATACCTTTAGTAAAAGCACTCTGGCAACACCATGGACTTAAGGAAGAAACATGGGAACCTGAAGAAACCATGAAAGCTCAGTATCCGCAACTATTCAGATCCGGTATGAATTTTGAGGATGAAATTTCTTAAGGAGGGAAGAATTATAACACCCCATGTTAGGGGCTAGAAAATTGAGGAATTTCAGTGCACTATATGTTTTGCATAATTGAGTATTCACTGATAAGTGCATATGTATTTTTGACACATACAAATATTTATACATGCATGCGTTGACAACTTCAAGTATAATTGGTTTTAAAATTTTGATTAAGATGAGAATTATGGTTTTTAGGTGTTGGAAAATTATTTGGAGAACGTTGATATTATTTTGGAATTTTTGGAAATTTTGGGATATTAAGAAAAATAGACAAATGGCATATTGACATGTAGCACTTCTATTTGGGTGACAAATGGCTCACATGCAATGGAGCTATGTGTCAAGGAATTAAGATAACACGTAAGCACGTGGTTTTGAAAGACAAGGTTCTGTAGCTTTGTTGTTCTTCAATTTTGCTTTGTTATGTATTCAACACCGAAACCCTGTTCTTTACTGTCAAAGCTGGGATTTTTCTAAAGAAACAAGTAAGTTTAGTTATAGTTTTCTGGATATTTTGTAAATGAATTTGATGTTGTTATAACACTAGAAATGAACACATGCATGAGTTGTGTATAAAGAAAAATCGCTGAAAGTGATAATGAGATGAGTTGATAATATTGTGCAGTGGAAGAGTAATACCGATTGCATGTAGCTTAAAGAGAAACTTAGTGAAGTAGAAAGGTTTCAGATGAGTTGAGTGTTTGTGATGAATGTGTTTTAATGGAAATAAACGCAACAGTAGAGAGAGAAATCACAGACTACACATTCAGTTTTGAAGTTTGATTTTGATTCTTAAGTTTTGAGTTGTTTAGAGTTAGATAAGTTCCAATAGGTGTGAAAATGCAGAGAATATGAATTAGGAATGGATTAAGATGAAGAAGAGAGGGATAGAAATTCTGCAAAAATGTAGAATATGGTGTGTATGAGTGTGACTTCGGTGAAAAAGAAGAAGATGAATAAAACGCAATAAAGTTCAACGCGACCAACTACCATTGGTTCCCCGCGGCCAACTCTCTTTGGTTCTCCGTGGCCAACTTGAAGAATTTTCCTCTCTGGAAAAGTTCGTCGCGACCAACTTTCCTTGGTTCGCCGCGGCGAAGTCTTTCTTGCACAGAACATGCTTCGGTATTTTAGGTATAACTTTTTTTGTAGTCATCTAAATGGAGTGATTTTTTATTTGGAGTAAACTCGAGACATAGGGCCATAAATTGTATGAAGAAATTGAGTTCTAATTCTGCCTCTCAGAATTTCAGAATCTGATTTGGAGTTGAGATAAGTATTTGTTGAAGCTTAAGTATAGTCTGAGATCTTTTGAGTATAACTTTCAGTATAAAGAACCAAATGGAATGATCTTGGTATCATTAGAAACTTAAAACTTGGGAGAACAACTTTTTAAAAAGAAGTGTTATCAAATTACCTCGCCTTCCTTAAGAGAATAATTTAGCAAAGTGGACCCGAAAGATGGTTGTGAGATAAATCTGGATTGAGAAATTGAGTCTGGTTTCACATGATCATTATTGTGACAAGATTAAGGATAAGAAACCCGAAATTTGTCATGAACATGCATCATACATATTTAGTATACATGAATGTGCATAAATGATTTCATAATCATGCACAATAGTGATATGTGATTGTATTAAATATTATAGAGGAATGCATAGGGTGACCACTTCTAGATATTGCCTAGACTTCGAGACAATGAGCAAAAAGGGAGCTTTTGTAAGTAATTTAGATGGTCAATTTTGTAAGCAATTCAGTAAGAAATTTTTGATAGTTTTGCTTTGACTGTTTTGTTTGCTATTGATTTTGGATCATTGAATGATTTGCAAAGTTGTAAGAATGTGATATGCGTGAATACATGGTATGAAAACATTGAACGAATGTGAATTGAATGTCAAACATTTCTATTTTTGAATCTATTAAGTCCTAGTTGTGGGTAAATAGGCATGCCTAGAAGGGTCTGCAACTGCTTCTGTGACACTTCGGTGTCGAGACTTCAGTCTCTCCTATATAAGTCCCGTTACCCACTTCTATAAATGGATTAGCAATTATCTGATTTTGTATTCTGATATATGTTTGATTCTGATATAAACAAAATTGTGTTTTGTTTATGAAAGGTTTATACCCTCTTGTGATATTCAGTTCTGTTAATTATAAAATCTATTCTGAAATGCATTATGTTTGATTTATTATTAAAGTAATCTTTTAATGCATGTTTATGTTGTTACATGATTCAGTATGATGAGTTGTCACTTCATGCATAGAGTAGTTATTGCTCACTAAGCTATATGCTTAACACGGTGGATTTTCCCCGTTTAGGTTCAGAGAGAAGGGCATAAGGACTGGGACAAGTCAACCACAATGGCCAAAGGAGATTGAGTCTTATTTGTCAATATGTATTTTTGAGTTTGTTTTTGGGCTTGTATCTGATGTATATGACTTTTGAATTTGACTGAAGGTTTGTAATAACCTTAATTCATATTGGTTTTCGAATTTATGATGTGTAATGTATGTTTGTTTAAGATTCTGGAAATGCACGTATGAAATGTTCCGTATGTTATGTTTTGGATTTGGTTTCGGTTCTATATTATCTGTATTTATGTGTGGCACTTTGCATATCCTCCCAGGGGGTATGTAGGGTGTCACATACATGCTCATGTATATTGACTGTGTATATCCCAAGAACCTTAGCTTTTACTATAAAAGGGCATGAATGGAAGTCAAATAAGGGAGGGGACTTTTTAAGTGATTTTAAGTTGTAAAAGATATAGAGACGTGACAATTTTGATAAGGGATGAGGAAAACATGAAGAATAAATTAAAAGATCTAATAAATATCAATATCTGATCCAACTTGCATAAAGATGAAAAAGGGAGATTATGAATTATAATTTCTTTATTTTCTAGTTGTTCTTTTTCATGTTTATCTTTGGTTTTATTTTTTATAGAAATGAACTACATTTTTTTAGAGCCTAGGTGCGATGAACCCTAAGTTGTGATAACAATATGATTTGATCTTTTATTTAATGAAATTTTATTGATTAATTTATTAAGATTCAATCATGCATTTTTATTCTTGTTCAAATATGTCCTAAATATTAGTTCATGATTTGAATTCATATGAATGAGATTAAGAAATCCTCTTCTATGAAATGATCCACTATAATTGAAAGGAATTGCATACAAACCTAGAAATAAGTCGATATAAATCCTCTAGATTAGATTCAAACCTAATAGTGAAATTCACGAATTGATAATGCAATTTTAGGATTTTAACTAGAAAGATTTATGTTAGTCAACCGATGGATTAATTGTTAGTAGTCTTGAGAAAGATATAGATAGGAATTGTGGCAATTCAAAAATCAATAATATAATTCCATGATAAAGGATTAATATTTAAGGATTCTTAGGATGATTCATCATCTAGGTATTATTTATTTCATAAAAACTTTTCCAAGTTTTTTCTTTTGTCTTAAATTCATTATTTTTTTAATCTTAGTTTAGTTATTAGTTTCATTTTTAATTAATCCGCAATCTAAATTGACAATTAAATAATAGGAAAAAGGTAATTGCTAGTACCTACAGTCCTTATGGGATGAACCCATATTTACCTCTGCTAGCTATAGCTATGCAATGCGCTTGTAGTTTTGAACATTGATAAATTTTTATAAGTATAAAAAGCATCAATCATTGAGAAAACTTGATAAAAATAGGTTATTATTTGTTACCAAATAACCTCTTTCAAGCCATAGTCCTTCCAATGTCTTATTGAAAGGAGGAAATGTAGGTCTTTTGTTTAGGAAAAAACACTATTAGGGTAGTGTTCCATTTAGAGGTACCTTCTTATATAATCTTTAAAGGAGGAGTCACAATATAGTGGTAAGATCTACTAGAAGGAGAGTAGAATTGGAGAGGGCCATAAGAGGATGAGGCATTTAGAACTGGCTCTAAAACTTGTTGGTGTTGGAAGTGGACAAACGAAGAGCATTATGAGTTCCAAGTAAGGTTGAAGTAGGGACAAACCTGGAGGTGGTAAGTGGTGAGTTTGGTGGGGTTAGAAAGTTAGGGCTCAATAGCATAAAGAAAAACAACTTAGCAATTTAGTAGAGGGAAGCTAGGGGAGTCTAGATTGGAGGTTTAGTTGGGAAAGGAAAAAAAAGGTTTGTCATAATGCTAGATATGGAGATAAAATGAATAATTTGAATACATTAGCACTATCATAGATTATCTTATTTAAAATTCATAAAAAACTGCATAAAAATATTACCAAATCATACAACATATTTTTAGTTATTGATTAAACGGAATACAATTGACAATCATATTTTAAACCCTCCTTTCAAAGTCTTTATTATATGTATCTAAAAATCCACCATAGCAATCATCACTCCCAACTAATAAATTTAAACAAGTAAATAAAAATATATAATCAATCATTCAGTAATTTTCCTAATATGTATCTTTATTAGCTAACCTTTTCTTTTTATGTTTCTATTTTTTAACCCCTTTCACTCCAAGATCTCAAATATCTTTATTCTTAACCTACCATATAACCTTAAGAAAATTGGGTCCTTCAACCTTATATCTTTTTAAAGGGAATCTATATATGCCCGTAACAGTCACTAACATCCCTTAACTCAATTCTAACAGAATATATAAACTTTTTATTAGCTTTGTCTAACATATTATAAGAGCACTTAAAATTTGATTCGCAATATGTCATATAATTAAGGACCTTATAAAAAGTTGATTGCAATTGTTTTTATCCTTTTGATATTAATATCATCATCCTCTTGAATCTGACTAATGTTCATTTTTTAATGCCACTTAACACTATTTATGTTCCAACTCCTAAAAAATAGATATTTAAGAATATTTTTAATTTTAAAATTACTAAAAATTTAAACATGTGATGATATACACTTCTTTTAAATTCAAACAACTTATTCCTGCATTTTGCTTAAACACGTGTTGATATACACTTCTTTTAAATTCAAATAACTTGTACTTGCATTTTGCTAATGAGAATGAGTCACTTATGTAATTATGTATAACCTAACAATGTTGCATTCCTCAGCCATCTCCTTTATCTAACCTTACTCGTCTTTACATGTATATGTGATTAAAATAATCCTTTTATAAGCAAGTCATATTTTTTATATCCACTCGTGCATACAATAACATATTGCACATTTATACACAACTTAATTGTGTAATTAGTGTTTAATTCTAATGTATGTCTTACTTGTTTATCTACAATTGGATGTTGCCTAATCACATCCTTAAACTTAATTATTGTCCAAATAAAGCAACCAATAACATAAGCATTGCACCCAATTCTTCTACTTCATCTTGGTTTTAGTCTATTTAACCCTTTTGATTTGTTTAATTGACCTTGATGATGAACAAATTTTCTAATCTTAAACTCTCAATTCTCATCTTTCTTTTCTCTTCTTGTAGTAACCGCAAACCCATGACACTTTGCATACTTTTGGTACAAATTAGATATCATTTAAAAATTTTGAACTTTATTTACATTTTCTCATATTTTCTCTATCTCAATGTTCTTCTCTTGATTTTTTAAGGTTATTAAATGTATAGATAAATCTTCTCATCTATATTTCATCACCTATATCTACTATTCTACTACATTATACCAAATATATCATAACATTAAATTATAACAAAAATATCATAACATTATTTAAAAAATATCATTGCATCATATAAAGGATACCAATGAATTATAACACCATACTATAAATAAAAAGCTCAAATACCAAAAAACATTTCACGTCAATTGAATGAGTATCATACTAGGATATTAACTTATACAGATGAGCACTAGAAATCTTCTTTTCTATATGGGTACTATAATTTCTTCCTTCTCATTTTCAATCTCTTTTTCATTCTTGACTATTATAACTTTCACTATAAACAAATAATTGTCAAGTTATAACTCAAGTTTATTAGCAAATTTTGAATTATAAATTACCGATAAAATATAAAAATATCTTCTAAAATTCGACACCTCTTTTCTTACATCAAGTAATGACTCTTATGGATATATTTATAGGACTCAAAGTTTTAAATAGAAAAATGATTATAACTAATGCAAACATCCAAATATTAAAATAAAATTTGTATAGTTGATTGTGATATAAACAGTTGAAAGACCTATAAGCCAAACAAGGAACTCTAAGTAGGATAAAAAAGAACAGTGATGACAAGTAAAAATGGATGGTTAATATGATAGTTGCGTGTTTGGTTGGTTTATAAATTTAACACAATTGCATACCGGAGATGTTAATGACAAAAGAGAGAAAATATCTATGAAGTTGTGATATAAATAAAAGGTAATATGTGATAATGATAAGCCTGAAAAAAGTGATAAACAAACAAATAAAAGTTAGTAGAAAACTCTAAATGAGAATAAGCAAATTTTTGTTACAAGTGAATGACATTTTTTTGGGTTCTTTAACCATTTTTGTCTTTAATTATACTATTAACTAATCTTTTTTGAAAATTAAATAAAAAGATCATTAATAGGAAAAATTGTTGGATACAAAAAGCAACACATATATGAGTTAAATATAACTGAGAATTAATGACCTTACAAGCCATTCCATTTTCATCCACTTATAAATTTATCTACTAGTACTTTCACATGTTTTTGAAACTCCAAGGAAGTCCCTCAACTACGAATTGACGTTTCTAGATAGATCGTCTTCTTAGGTGTTCATTGCTAACAATCTAGAGAGTGTTGGTTGAGATCAAAATCCTACAAGCTTCATCTCTATTTTCTTCTAGTACTTCATTATTAACTATTCATTTTGAAACGCTTACATAT
The DNA here is from genome assembly GCA_025629945.1 of Erythroxylum savannarum. Taxonomy (NCBI): domain Eukaryota; kingdom Viridiplantae; phylum Streptophyta; class Magnoliopsida; order Malpighiales; family Erythroxylaceae; genus Erythroxylum; species Erythroxylum savannarum. Next base: position 11,336,812 of record JAOTAW010000006.1, on the reverse strand, counting down.
ATTTGTTTCATTTGCAAAATATGCGGGGGGAGGCCCTTTCCATTGTGAACTTCCTATCTTTAATCACTTAACTCAGTAGATAGGAAAAGACAAAAGAGCATAGTAATAGTAGGAAATGGTATTGTATTTTTTGTATATTATTAACAAAGTAACATCCCTTAATATGCAAGTTTGACGATAAGTAGATAAGAATAAATAACTAAATGATAAAACTAAATACAAGATACAACAAAATGGATATGTGCATATGAAAATAATGATAAAAGATACAATATAAGGTGGTTAAGATTGTGAGATGTCATCATCCCCCTCAAGCTCACAAAAGGATTAAATCGTGAGCTTGTGTCGAAGTCGATGAAATGCTTAAGAGAAAACAACTTTGGTCATGATGTCAACAGTCTAAGTAGAGGACAAAATGTGTTGAATAAAGAGAGATTTTTTGGAGACAAGATCACAAACAAAATGAATATCAATTTTAGTGTGCTTAGTGTGAGAATGAAAAACCAAATCTAAGGCTAAAAATGTAGCATTGAGATTATCACACTAGAGGGTGGGTGAAAGAGCATTAAAACCCAATTCACCAAGAAGAATAGTAGTCAAACATAATTCTACAAAAGCATGAGCAATGTTGTAGTACTTAGCCTTAGTACTGGATCTAACAATAGTGGGTTGCTTCTTGGCACTCTAGGAAATAAGATTAGGTAGAAGAAAGATATAATAACCAGATGAAGACCATCGATCATCAAGGTAATCAACTCAATCAACATCACAATATGCTTGTAAAGAAAGGTGGGGAGATTTGGTGAAATGAATGCCATGAAAGGGTGTGAAGCGGAGATATCTTAGAATTCATTTTGTTGTAAACCCGTGAATATTAGTAGGACACTATAAAAATTAGGAGACCTTATTGATAACAAATTGAATGTCACGACAAGTGAAACAAATATATTGAAGAGTACCAATAGTGCTACTATATTCAGTAGGATAAAAAAGGGGAACACCATGATTTTTGCACAAGGGAAGACTTAGAGTGATGGGTGTATAAACTGGTTTATATTTATCAAGGTCAGTTTGAAGAAGAAGATCTTTGGTGTATTGTGTTTAGATAAGAATAATGTCCTAGAAGTGGGGTGAGCTTTAATACCAAGAAAGTGATGAAATGGACACAAGGTTTTATAGAAAAGGTAGAGTTAAGATCATGGATAAAGGTTGTAATGAAGGAGGGTGAAGAACCAGTGACTGAGATATCATCCACATAAACTAAGAGAAAAATTGTGTGCGAATTGGTTTTATGAATGAAGAGAAAGGTATTAGACTTTGAGGGTTTAAAATGAAGATCAAGGAGTTTTAAACTTAGGTGATGAAACCATGCTCGAGGGGTTTGTTTGAAACCATATGAGGCTTTATGGAGTCTGTAAACATGCCAGGGATCTGTGAAGCCAAGAGGTTGAGACATATAGATAAATTCCTGTAAGTAACCATGAAGAAAGGCATTCTTGGCATCAAGTTGGATAATAGTATAATTATGGAATATAGCCAAAGTAATGACAATATGAATAGATGTTGGTTTGACAACAAGACTAAAGGTGGCGGTATAATCAACTTCGGGGTTTTGTTGATAACCTTTGGTGACAAGATGAGCTTTGTAACACTCAAAAAAACCAACAGGATTTTGTTTAGTACAAAAACTTCATTTACAACTGACAATTTTTATGTTTGGTAAGGGAGGAACAAGAGTCCACATGTTATTGCTTTGGAGAATGCTGAACTCATCAAGTATGACTTGGCGCCAATAAGGAAATTTGTTAGCTAGAGTAAAGAATGAGGGATTGGAAAGAGTATTTGGGGCAGTGACAATGTAGGTGATGAAATCAAAAAAGTGACAAGGCGTATATGTGTGGTCTTGGGTACGTGTGATCATAGGATGAGTAGGAGGAGGTAATGTGGTTGTAGTAGGGGGAAGGAAGAAGTAGAGGGTAGAGGGGGAAGCTGTAAAGGTTAAGAAATGGGAGATGAGGAAGGTGAGGAGTAGGATGACATAGGTAAAGTTTTGTAAGGAAAGAGATGTTCAATGAAGTGAACATGACAAGAAATACAAAGCTTAGAGGTGATGGGATCAAAGCACCGATAACCTTTATATTGAGAGATATAACCAAGAAAAACACATTGTACACAAATTGGTGGAAGTTTGTTTGCATAAGTGGAGCTCAAATAAGGAAAATAGACATAACCAAAGATGCGAAGATGAGTAAGTTTAGGTTGAGTGCAATAGAGGAGATTTGTGATGAAGAATAGGAGTAGGTAGAGATTGATATGGTAGTTAGCAGTGGTGAATGCTTTGTACCAAAAAAAACTTGGGGAGAGAGACGTGAAAAAGAAAGGTGAGACCAGTTTTAGTAATATAACAAAATTTTCATTTAGCAAGACCATTTTGTTGAGGTGTATAAGGATAAGAGATGCAAAGAGTGATTCGATTAGAAAGAAGATAGTGAGCAAAGGAACCTTTTGTGATTTCATGAGCTCCATTGTATTAAAAAGTTTATACGGTAGTGGAGAATAATTTTTAGCAATGGTTTTAAAAGATTGAAAATGAAGTAAGGCATGATTTTTGTAGGTAGAGGAAAAATCCATGCAAATTGACTAAAATCATCTATAAAGATAATGAAAAATCGGTAGTCAGAGTGGGAAAGAGAGAGGGAGGGACCCCTAATAACATAATAAATTAGTTGTAAAGGTTTAATAGAAATGAGAGAAGATAGCGGAAAGGATAGATGAATTCTTTTACCTTGAAGACAGGAAGTACATGGCGCAGGAAAATTTTTAAATTGTAAAACATGACCTAATCTAGATAATGTGGAGAGACATGGATGACCAAGGCTTTAATGCCACAAGTTTATTGAAGTGGAGTCAGTTGTGAGAGCAACTGGATTTATGAAATGCTGCGGTGGAATCTTCATTTAGAAGAGGTTGTTATAATGGGACCCGTAAGGAGCAGTATCTTAGATTTGAGGTCCTTTATAACATAATCAGATGGATTAAATTCAAAGAAAAAGAATTATTAGTAAAAAAATTTGCAACGGATAAAAGATTAATGGTAATAGGAGAAGCAATTAATATATCTTTAAGATGAATATTACACAAGAAAGAGGGAAGGGTTAAAGTACCAATGGATGAAATTGGAAGGTGTGTCCATCCCCAACAATGGCTTGATTGGATCCTTCATATCATATGACAAATTCTACGATATAAGAATGTGGAGTCATATGAGCAGTGGCACTAGTATCAGGTAACCATTCAATAACAATATGTTATTGAAGGGAGCTTGATCATAATCTGACTAGATATTTATAGTAGAGAAAGTTGTGGTAATAATATTTATAGTGTGGCAGAAACTAGCGAAGTGATTACGAGATTGGAAGTATCAAAACCAATAATAAGCAGCAATGTGTCCCCATTTCCAACAAATTTGACATTGAGTAGGTGACTTATTATTATGGTAATTAAGCTTAGAAAATAAGAGTTATATAGGGTTTAGGTTCGAAATTGTGCTAAAGGGTTAAGTTTTATACCATTAAGTTGCATACGCCCAAAAGGCGGTGTGTGATGTGGCCCATTAAATGGACCATTAATCTGGTTGGCCCGTAGATGAGAGGATCCAATGACATTAAGGTAGAAATTTACACCATATGAGTTTGGGTGAGACGCAAGGTGTCTCCTACATTATCCCCTTATAATGCCACTATCATAGAAGTCATGAGTAGAGCATTTGGTGCTGAAGAAGGCAGTAAAAGTAAAATATGAAGGAGATGGCATGGTGAAGGAGAGCAATCATTATTCATGGAGCAGAAGCTCAGCTTTGATTCGACAAAGGTGATGCTACTAGTGGTGCGATGTTCTATTGTGGTGATGAAGGAATTGAAATCTATTGGTAGACCATTTAAGGTGAAGAGGATAAGATCATCATCAAAGATGGAGTCACTAATGACAGCGAGTTAGTTGGCAATGGTGGACATAGGTCTTGTTTGGTGAAGAGCTTATCAACTCTTTTTTAGCTGGTCAACTCATTTTAGTTGG
>JAOTAW010000006.1:11231402-11253132 GCA_025629945.1 Erythroxylum savannarum | reverse complement strand
AGTACCTATTATGAATAATGATAAACTTATAATTATACATGTAAATATTAGTATGTAGACATGGTATGAGACTTCTCTTTATCTTTACGTGGTATTTGAGCTACGTGAGACATTGAAACCCTAATCTAAACAAAACAACTTATTTCATCTTAGATGATCAATAACCCCACTTGGATTGCCATTGAAAAAAACTGAGATATACAAGAATTGGTGGTTTGATTTCAAGTAAAGGTACTATTGTACTTGTCAAATAGAGGCAAGTTCAACGATAACTTGTGCGAACTCATTGATTGTTGATGTGTTGAAATATGCAAATGTTGGACTGCCATCTCTTTATTGTATTCTGATGTGTTTTTTAATGTCATTCTACCATCTTTTGAAGTCATCCAACCACTGTGGGTGTTGTTGTGGTGTTGCCTTTCTTCCACTAACAAATTTGTCTTTTCTTGACCCCTTTCAAAGGTTGATAGAATATAAGTCAAAAATGCTAACAGCAAAAATGTTAATGACTTTTAGTTGATTGCTAAAAAGAAAGACAAGATAAGGGTAATGACACTCAATGGGATGCTAGAGAAAAACATAAAAGAAAAAGGTAAAGGGGTTCTTAATGGGCTGTCAAAAGGAAGGTCAAAATAGATGATCTAAATAAAAATGGCTATGAAAATGAATTTAAAAGAAGCGAACGATCTAAAGTTGCTGGAATTGAAACTGAACTCGGATGTGTTGCGAAAATCGAAGTAAATAGTGTACTAAAAGAAACTGCAAGGAATAAGTTCTAAGAATCTCCTTTTTGCTTTTGTATATACTGTCTTACATTTTGTTTACAATTTCAGTATTTATAGATTGGTGACAAAAGCTCTATGCAACTTTACCTAAAATTGATAATAACCAAGTCATCAATTTAATGAAAAAGTTCCCACCAAAATACGCCAAAGCTAAGCTAGGTAAGACTATTATTTATCATAATAAATCACCATATTTCCAAGTAATAAATAATTAATACAAAATAGTTCATTTAAAGTTATAAAAAAAAAATTATAATTACTTATGTAAAATAAATTACCTTGCAAGTTCTTCAAACTCTAAAAATTAATAATAGACAATTTTATTTAGTTTGAGTGACGGTGAGATAGATTTACTAATATTTACCCATATTAGATGTATATTTTTATACTCAAACTAAATTTGCTGAAGACGCTTATAAATGTAAGGTCGAGTTGAGTGTTTTTTGTATTGCACAAGCTTATTTTTTGAAAATTAACAGATTTCATTATATAAATATATATACAGTCTAGAGTATAAAAAGTCTAGGATTATCCAAAAGATCTAGGTTATAGAGACTTAAGGTTCCTAGTAATCGTCTACATCTTGAAAACAAAGGGACACTTGTGGGACCACTTAATCCAGTCTTACTCCAATCCCCATCTGCTCTTCATGCTGCTTGTCAGATTTGTAGCTATTCCTCTTGCTAATATAGCCAATCTGCGGTGGAGGAAAAGGTCCTACAAAACCAACTCACTGCTTTTACTTTCTTGTTTGAAAACTCTACAATTACGCTCTTTCCATTTGTAGTACACCAAGGCTGCCCAACTTAACTTGATTGCTTTGAGATCAACTGCATTATGAACTCTAAGTCTCCCCAGCCAAGTAATAGTTTCACTCCAAGAATCCATTGGTCTGTCCATGTTGAGAATAAGCTGCATCCGGCCCCAAACTTGTTTGGTAAACCTGCATTTAATCATAGGTGTTCCAGATTCTCGAATTCAGTATTACATAACTCACAGTTCAAAGTGTTAATGGAGAACTTGATCTTATCTCTAGTAAGCATCCCTCCATTTATTCCCATCCATAAGATGAATGAGTGAGTTGGATTAATGTCATTATCCCATACTAAGGCTACCCACTCCTACCTCATTATCCCATACTAAGGCTACCCACTCCTACCTTATACACTTTGTTGTTTGTAATAGTGTTTTGCAGGCTTTTGTGCTGAACTTCCTTGAGGTATCCGCTAGTCACTGAATCTCATCTTGATCTCCTTCCTAACATCTTGGCAACTCTTCCATTATGAGGCTGGCACTTCTATTATTAAGGAAGGGCCATTTTCACTGATTATTATTAATTAATATGCTTACTTCAGTTTCTAGATTCACCACCAATTTTAAGGGTTGTACCTCCTCCACCTTATATAGGGGACCTTTATAATGCCAATTATCATACCAAAAGGACGTGCTTTCTCCATTCCCCATCTTATGGAACACTTGATTTTGCATCCATTGTCTTGTCTCTAGAATTTCCTTTAGAGTTCTTGACATGTCCTGCCTTGGCTTTATGATCCAAATACTCCTATTGCCAGGATCTTCATGATGGTTTTGTAAAGAAAGTTACAACAAGCTATTGGCCTGAATTGTTCCAGCTTCTTTGCATTTCTTTGTTTAGGGATAAGGCAGATAAATGTTTTATTCCATTCCCTGAGGATTGTTCCTCTCGTATAGAACTCATCCACTACTGCTACTACTTCTTTCCCTACAATATCCCGATGTTTTTGAAAGAATCTCCCATTGTATCCATCTGATCTTGGGGCTTTGTCAGGGTTCATTGAAAAATAGCATTCTTGATTTCCTCACTTGTTATTTCTCTAATCAACGCCTCCTTGTCTTCTTCCTCAAGCTTTTAAAGCCCTACTAAAACCTGTACGGGTATAGCTCCTGTTGGCATTTCAATCCCATACTACCCTCTTTTTACCTTCTATGTCGTTATGAATCCGCCCTGTTTCATCTTCCAGCATTCGGATAGAATTCTTATTCTGCCAAGCTGAAATTGAATTCATGAAATACTTCGTACATCTGTCAACCTCCTTCATCCAGAGCATTTGAGATTTCTGCCTTAATAGATTATTTGTATCATGTAGTAGTTGATTAAGCTTATCCACCAGTGCACCCTCTATTTTATTAGTTGCAGATCTTCTAGCTTGTCCAATATTCTCTTCTGACAATGCTTTAACTCCTCCAAAGCATCAATTTTAGCTTTTAAATTTGGTTGTACTGTTCTTTTGCTGAACAGTTTCAGATTGTTTTGTAAGGCCTTCAACTTCATGGTGAGTTGGTACGCCTTTGAACTTGGGATTGTCCCTTGCATTTCCTCTATGAGTAAGTTTTTGAATTCAGTGTTGTCCCTCAAGTGATTGAATATCCTAAATGGAGCCTTCCTCTTCTTATCGCCTGTTAGCGCTTCCACTACTACTGGACTGTGATATGATACAGTTGGATCATCAAACAAAGCACTGCTTGTTGGGTAAGTATCTATCCACTTATCATTAACCATACATCTGTCCACTTTTCTCAGCAAAAACCAATCCCCCCAATTGCTTATTATTCTAGGTATAAGAATTACCATACCATTTCAGGTCATCTAAACCCATTCTCTCTACCACCTCCTGAAGATCCCGACAGTCTTCTTGGTTCCAACTTCTTCCACCTCCTTGATTCTTCGGACTTGAGCATACAATTATAATCTCCTATAACTGTCCATGGCTAACTCATGATATGACTAGTTTTCTCTAGTTTATTCCATGCATGAAGCCTCTGGAACTTGTGATTAGCCGCATACAACACCGTAATTGCAATCATAATCCTAGTAGCTTTAATCAAGACATGACAATGGATCAACTGATAAGTTTCAATATGCTGCATTACATCCACTTTTTGAGGATTGAAGCCTATTACCACTCTCCCATTGAAATGATGATCATGGTTACTCATTATCCTCCATCCTTTGTTTAAGAACCATAAACTCTTCCCAAGTGGTCCATCTTTATTTTGGTTTCCAACAATCTGACAAAATTTAACTTGCTGTTCTTCATAAATTCCTGAACCGCAAGTTGTTTATTTAGGCTATTTAGGCCTCTAACATTCCATGCTGCTACTTTAATCACTTTTTCTTGTTACCAACCTTTCTTCTCTTATACTTCCTTGGCAAACCCATGAATATGGTTAGTGGGTCACTCTTGGTACCAAAAGTTTCCCCCCTTTCCATCACAGGAGTGCCAATTATCTCTTTTACCTGTCCTGCTGCCTTATCCTCAATTGACTGTGGTACATTGACTACAGATCAGTCGTTGCCAAACTCATCACTTGTTTCCCATTTCCTGATCTTTGATTAACCCCCACTAGCGATGCTCCATTCATAGCCATATTATTCCCCTCCTGATTCTTTTCCTGTTGCCCATATGCGATTACTTGATTCTTTGTATGAGTCGTGTTCTGGGTACCTTGCACTTCAAGTGGTGTACCTTCGTCAGCTAGGGGCCCCTTCTTTTGGCTTAGACATGCCTCATTCATATGGCTCCCCTCTTGTGGCTCTTTTCTTTTCCAAACCTACTTCTCTTCTTTCATCTTTGATTTCCACATATATGTTACTCAGATTGAGTCCTCTACAAGATCTCCATTCTCATCTAGCTTCATGATTCTCAGGGTGTCCGGAAGTTTCCTTGATATATCAACATCGATACATGTTAAGAAACTACAAAGAATTTTTGTTAGAGTGACTGCATTCATTCACACCATACAACAGGGGTTATTCCCCTTTTTTAATGTACACGGTTCACCAAAGTAGAAATAATTGCTTTGGTAACTGCCTCTAATAAAAGTAGAAATAACCGCTTTGGTAATTGCCTCTAATAACTACCACCCCTATTTACAGTTACTGAAATAATAACTACCTTTAATAACTGTCTATCGCCCCTATCAATTAACGGAGAATATTCTGAATTAATATTTATTTATTTTAACACTCCCCTTCAAGCTGGGAGGTAGATATTATCAACTCCCAGCTTGCTAATAATGTTTTCAAACTGATGTCCACTTAGTCCTTTCGTAAAAATGTCTACAATTTGCTCTTGACTGGATACAAAGCATGTGCAAATCAGGGCACTCTCCAGCGTCTCCTTGATAAACTATTTATCAACTTCAATATGCTTTGTCCTCTCATCCTGGATTGGGTTGGGAGCTATACTTATAGTTGATTTATTATCACAATATAGCTTCATAGGTTTCTCCCATCTGACCTTCAGATCATCAAGTAGAATTTTCAGCCACAATAACTCACATATTCCTTGTGCCATTGCCTTGAACTTAGCTTCTACACCTAATCTGGCTACAACCTCCTATTTTTTACTTCTCCATGTTATCAGATTTCCTCCCAAAAAGGTGCAGTATCCAGACGTTTATCTTCTGTCCACTATTGAATTTGCATAATCTGCATCCGTATAAGCTTCTAAATATATGCTATTTCCTCGGCTGAATAGCACTCCTCTTCCTGATGTTCCCTTTAAATATCTGAGAACACGATCGGTTGCCTGAAGTTGCACTCCTTTGGTTATGCATGTACTAACTAATTAAACATACAGTAAAGGCTATGTCTGGCCTTGTGTGAGACAAGTATATTACTCGACTTTCTTTAGCTTTCACACAGTTCTAACTAGAAGTTCAGTCACATAACCTGGCGGCACATTTATATAAACCTCTTCGTCCAAGTCACCATGTAAGAAGGCATTCTTGTATCAAACTGCTCTAAATTCCAGTCCAAGTTTGCTGCCAAGGACAATAACACCCGCACAGTATTCATCTTAGCAACTTGAGCAAAGGTCTCCAAATAATCAATTCCATATGACTATGTGTAACCTTTGGCCATTAGTCTTGCCTTGTGCCTCTCAATTGACCCATCTACCCTGTATTTAATGGTATAAATCCATTTATAACCCACTGTTTTCTTGTTTGGAGGCAACTGTACTAGATCCCAGGTTTTGTTCCTTTCTAGCGCTTCCATCTCCACATTCATAGCTTGTCTGCATTTCTCATCAGTTGAGGCCTTAGTCCATGTGTTGGGTATTTTGACACCATGTAGATTGACAACGAAGGTCTTGTGTGATAAGGAAACATTTTTGAGTGACACGGATTGTGCTAGTGGATAAATTGATTTCTTGGTACACTCGCTTGTACCTTTTCGGAAGGCAATGGGTTTATCAACAGTATCACATAAAACAGGCTGCTCAAAAATTTCATGTATTTCATCATTAGGATCTGTTACCTCTGGATTGGGATATCCTTGATGGAATCTTGAACATACTGAGGTGTAGAATTGCCTTTTCCTCTCCTTGGTTACACTTTGCCAAACATCTTGAGTACATATGCTAGGTGAGGATTATGAGTGTCTAATGCAACTGTTGAGAGGTTAGGTAAGTCTGGAATGAATTGGTCTGGTGCAGGCTGCTCTGTAAAGGACTAGTCTGGAGTAGAAATGGGCTGGTTAGCATCAGCCGGAGAAATGGAAAAATTTTCCAAGGAAATGGTAGCATCCTCATCTTCTGAATTTAATGATTCTGATTTCTTCCCCTGAAGATGACAATGAGAATAATAAGGCTTAGTTTCTTTAAAGGTGACATCAGCCGAGATAAAGACTTTCTTAGTGGGAGGATGGTAACATTTGTACCCTTTTTGGGTGGACGAGTATCCCACAAATATATAGCGTAGGGTCCTAGGATCCAGCTTGCCTCTACCAGGAGACTGAACATGAACAAAGGCTGTGCACCCACCCAAATATTCTAGGCTGTAGGTCGATCTTAACTGGATTATTTGGGTAGAAGGTTGAGAGGGTATCAACAGGACTTTGGTTTCCAAGGTTGTATGATGGTAGTCGATTGATCAAGAAGGCAAAAGTTAGGATTGCCTCTCCCTATAGCCACCGTGGGACATTGTTATAAAAAAGAAGAGCTCTTGTACAAGCAAGAAGGTGACCATTTTTACGCTTTGCAATGCCATTTTGTTGTGGAGTATAGACACAAGAAGATTCATGGATAATGTCCTCCTTTTGAAAGAAAGAAGATAAGGTCTAATTAAAGTAATCTTTGGCATTGTTAGATCTGATCCTTTTAATTTTGGTTCCAAATTGGGTCTGAATCATGGTATAAAACTGAGGAAGGACTATGCTTACATCTGACTTGTGTTTGAGAAGAAAGATCCATGTCATACGTGTGCAATCATCAATAAATGAAACAAACCATTTTGCATCAGAAACATTAGAAATAGGTGCTGAACCCCATATATCACTATGAACAAGGTCAAAGGCTAGAGAACTTTTACTAATAGAAGTTTGAAAGGGCACACGCTTGTGTTTAGCAAGCTCACACTCTTCACATTGAAACTCTTCTACCCTATTGCTTGAAAACAAGGAAGGAAAAATATTTTTTTATAACAAAGAAGGAGGGATGTCCTAGGCGATGATGGTAGAGCCAAACTTTTTCTAAATTTGTGAGATGGGTTTCGAATAGTAGGCTGGATGTAGAACTGATGTTTGGTTTTTCTTGTTTGGCCGATGTCTCAAGGTATTAGAGGCCATACTTTGCCTTAGCATGTCCAATCCTCCTCCTCGAATCCCTTTCTTGAAATAAACAAAAATCTTGATGAAAGAATACATGGCAATTTGTATCAGAAATTAGTTTTTTGATAGAAATAAGGTTGGTAGATAGTTTAGGGATATGAAAGACATTTTTAAGAATCACATTAGGGGTTAGTTAATGTCACCAACACCAGCAATAATAATTGAGGATCCATCTGTAGTAGATATTTTTTGTTACCAAAGTAGGGTTTATAGGTTGTGAAAAGGGTTGAGGTATTGGTCATATGGTCTGTAGCTCCTGAATCAATTATCTAGGAACCTTGGGCAGAGGAGTGGGCTAAGGCACTTACACTGACCAGAGCAAGAGACTCACTATAAAATGCAAGAGAGGTACTACCTGAAGGAGCAGATAAGTCCCCTGGTTTGTCTAGTGCAAGAGTCAGTCTGTTAATTTCTTCCTGGTTCAACTTCCTAGTGTCTAGAGCTGGTTGCTCCTGCTCTGCTGCAGCAGCTGCATGCGCATGCGCCTGTCCACCTTTTCTGCGCTGCCCTCATCTCTGATTCCACTCATGATTTATTTGAGATTCTCCTTTCTATCCCCAATCTCAGCTTGGAGGCTTGCCATGTAGCTTCCAACATTTATCCCTTGTGTGCCTATGTTTTTTGCATAATGTGCACCATAATTCATCAAGTTTCTGCTGTCTAGATCTTCCTCCTTCAATTCTGCCCTGTTTGGAAGCCACCATTGTGCCACTTTCTAGTGTTTGATTATCTAACATAACCATCCTCCTACTTTCTTCTCCTCGAATAACTGCTACCACCTCATTTAAAGATGGAACCTCTTGCCGCCCTAATATTTGGACCCCGACCTGATCATATTCAAGGTTCAATCCCACAAGAAAATCATATACTCTATTTTGTTCCACAAAATTGTTCAGTAGAGCAGCATCCTTAGAGCATCTTGTTTGCAACACTTGATAATGATCCAAATCCTCCCATAACGTTTTCAACTGGTTGGCATATTCTGTTACTGACTTACTCCCCTATTTTGTTGCCATTGTTCTCACTTTCACCTCATATATTTGGGCTGCATCTTTGGCCTTTGAATATGTGTGATGAAATGTGTCCAAAATGTCTTTGGCAGTTGACAAGAACATGCACGTATCACAAATTTCAGGAATCATGGAATTCCACATCCATGCTATGATTAAGGCATCCTCCTCATTCCAAGCCTCAAACCATGGGTCCCCTTCCTTAGGACCAGCTCAATTCAGATGGCTCAATCTCCTCTTTCGTTTCAAGGTGGTTCGAATAAACTGAGACCATTTCAGAGAGTTTTTGCCATCCAGTTTGAAGGCTAGTTGGATGGTAGGCAAATCTCCCAGAGAAGGCTGCACTAGGGAGTTTGTCATTCCCTGCTGCACTCGACTTGTTTCCTCAATTTCTAACATCTTCTGGGATTAAGGACAATTGATCTGATAATATGGAGAGGAGGAGAATAAATCATAGCAGCAATGAAGGCTGATACAAAGAGAATTCCTGGAATTGTAGGGAGATTTTCCAGCAATCAAGGCTGGATGAAAAATGGCAGTTATTGATCTGAAAATGGTCAGAACAGAAGAGGATGAGACTTGCAGTCGAATTGATCACCTTGTGGCTCTGATACCATTTCAGTAAACTACAAAGAATTTTTGGTAGAGAGATTGCATTCATTCACCCAATACAACAGGGGTTATTCCCCTTTTTAAATGTTTCTGCTTTGGTAACTGCCTCTAATAAAAGCATAAATAACTACTTTGGTAATTGTCTCTAATAACTGCCACCCCTATTTACAGTTACTGAAATAATAACTATTTCTAATAACTGTCTACCTCCCCTATCAATTAAGGGAGAATATTCTGAATTAATATTTAATTATTTTAACAAATATTATGTGCTATTTCACATATCGTTAATAGTGTTCTTTCTTAGAGTACAAACTAGAATGTGTACAACCTATTTGCTATTCATTCATTCTTGGTTTGAATGTGAACTTTTGTGTGCCATGATCTTTTTATTGTACCTTTAGATACCTAGTGGGAACCCCTTTTTAATTTTTAGGACCTACAACAATCGATTGATGAAGAATTGGGTGTTTCCTATCAATAATTGTAACTTTGATGGTTTATCAAATGTTATGTGATTGATTGTTTAACACCTTTTATATCTAAGAAAAATGAACGCAACTCATTTAAACAGTTCTCAATAATATCTCAATTAGGTAATGAATTATAATCATAGGTCAGTTAATAAGTTTATATCAAATCAAACAACTAAGGCAAGAGAGATAGAACAAATACTGATTTTATAGAGGCTCGGTTGGTGCAGACTTATGTCCATTTCTGAAGTCATGCCATTTCTGAAGTCATGCTTGAGACTTGCATCCATTATTAAATCTCATTTACTGTTGGAGGTCAAAACTTAGCTACTTTTCTCAAGAGTTTTACAAGAGCTTCTAAAAGAAGTCACACTACTCGCACTTGAAAGCTTTCACCAACTCAATCTATTGAAAGCTTTCACAAACACTCAATCTAATCACTCTTACAAAGGGTATCATAATAGCTAAATCTCAACACAATTCTCAGTTAACAAGAACTCGAATTAATCTTTTCACATATTACTTCCACTTCTCTTCCTGTTGTTCTTTTATTCAGAAGGTCCTATTTGTGCTTGTAGAGGTTCAACCAACCATTAGGGTTGATAGTTCTTTCAACATAGGAAAAATTAGCTGTTAGCATGAGGTGGTTGATTGTTTGGCCTCCAAGCTTGTCAAATGACTAGGTCGGTTGGTCGGTCTGGCTTCTCAGGGCTGCCATCTTTTTCTCCATTTTCTTCTCTCAATTAACTACTCTAATTTCATTTCAACTTAATCTTTTCCGAATCATCTATAACATTAAAACTTGTTCTGCACTTGAATTCTCAATCATTCAAACAATTTCATCTTGGCTTTACATTTTCACGGATCTTTTTCTCAATTTTTATTTTATCTGCATGCTAGCATATGGATTAATAGTAAATATTTTACAATTATCAAATTTTGGATTAAAACTTCTTTTTCCAACACTTCAATAGGAAATGAAGGCTTTGTCTCTTGTATTTAGAGTACAAGTCAGTCTTGTATTTAAATGGGACATTGACTTTTTGTATGGAATAAAATCAGGGCAAATGCAAGATAGCTAAATGCACTGTGCTAACCGCTAAGAATGTTTTCATTGTGAATGTTAGGTTTTCTTTCATTTATTGTAGTATTTGGGTGTATGACTGTATCTTTTCTTATTTTCAGCTATTGTCTAAGTGTATTGCCGAAATCATTTGATGATCATGTGATTTGGTTGTGTGAAGACTGTGAATCAAAGCACATACAAACTTCCTCGCTTGAGAGATCTAGCCCCCTCGTGGTTAGGGAAAGTTGCTTTGAGAGTTTGAAAACTGTCCAGCCGATTAAGGTAAATCCTTCCAAAAGGTTCAAACAGAAATGTAAGAGGATAAATTTCAGTAGTCAGTCATGCTCTAAGAATGGTGACAAAGATTACAAGCTTGGAGACAAAAATCAATTTTCCAAGTTTAGCTATGGTGAAGCAAACCAATCTTTTGAAAGTAAAAGCTCTATACCAGCTTTTCAAGACTTTCAAAAGCTTGATGTGGAATGCTGCAATAATGGTGATAATAATCAGAAGCTAACACGTAGTGGATCAGAAATTCCCAGTATTCAAGTAAAGGATACTTCTAAAGCCCAAAACTCTCAAACGTATATTTGTTGCTCTCAGCCCCTTCAGGTGAATCATTCAGATGGTGGAAAAGATAAGAAGCTTGGAAGACAGGGTAGATTAGACAGTTGCACCTTCGGTAAAGCTGTTGAATCTCATCAATCTGATAATTCACAACTTACTTATTGTGACCTTTGGTCTCTTGAGATTGATGAGCGTGGCAATGGAGTGAACATTTGCAAACATGGGGAACTTGATGAAATTGAGAGCTCCGACAAAGAGGCTGACTCTCTTGGAACCAAGAAAATGCAACTTTCCACCTTTGATTTGCAACCATCAGACATTGACAAGTCTGAATCTCACAAAACTGAAAGTAATCGATTGGCTTTTCTGGTTGGGGAACAAAGTTGTTATGTCTTTGCACAGCCAATAAAAGATCCAATTTGGAGGTAAATCTTCTCTCCAAAAATTTTTTATCCTTTCTTTTTATTCCTCATACTTCCAGGGATTAATATTATTATAGGAAAAGGCAGCGTCTTAGTCAGTTTTGCTATTTGACAGGGGAAAATTAAGTATCTTAAATTTCAAATTTGCTACTGTTGAGGGACTTCTTGGCCATTTGTCTACTATGGCATGCTCTAGAGCTTATGAGGAGGCAAAATCACTGCCAGAATCAATTCCAGTCGAGTTGGTATCTATGGCTTCTGTGTGGCCTAAAAGCTTTAATAAGTTTGGACCAACTCAAGAAAGTATTGCTCTCTATTTCTTTCCTCTATACGAGAGGTACAAATTCAAAGAGTTTTCTATTATTCTCATTAATTGATTTTGGTTCCTGTTACAAACGGATTATTTCTTGGTACAGAGATGAAAAGACCTTTGATGATCTAGTACATCACATGATTTTCGAAGAGTTAGCCATGAGAACTGTGGTTAAAAATGCAGAAATGTTGATTTTCACTTCAAACATACTGCCAAAGGAGCATTGGAGTGAGGCCTCATGTTTTATTTATAGTTCCATTACCCCTATATGTGCAAAATTTGGTAAGTTTTAACATTTCTTCATTCCGAAATTAACTCCGCAGGATTTCAAGTAAAATTTTATTTGTGGGGCGTGTTTAGGAGAAAGCAACCCTCACTTGCAGATGTTGATGCAGTTCCCTTGGAATGTAAAGATAGCACGAACGGCATTACGTGGCGTAGACACAATCCTGTTAGTACTTTGAGCAATTGTAGTAATAGCTGCACTAGTCCATCTTGAATATACGCTTGAGTGATGTGTGGACCAAGCCCCGTTTTAATTCTCTTATGTGGAACTCTTTGTCATCTAGTGATTGTAAATTAGGGAAACACAAGCATGATTGTAAGCAGTGCACTACTCAATTTTTGTCAATTAGAAACCTGCAGATCTTGTTTACTGTGTTTTTTCGTGGCACATGAATGAGTCCCGGTATAGATTGGGGATTCCGATGCCGGCAGATTCTCAATTTTGATGATACGAATCTGGAATATTAATTCCCAACTCAAATTCAATTCATCATGATGCATTTATAAATTCATACAAAATTTTCCTGTATGTTTCCAGTTTAAGAGTTCTTATTCTTTTTGTTAAAAATATTAAATATTATTTCTCCCTGGTTCTTGCTCTCCTAGAGCTTAAACGTCCTCCATTCTCTAAAGCCTTGATCTAATGCGTAAAGCTCCTCTCAAAGGCCCTCAAAATTGCATCTTGTAATGGTCGGCTATGTTGTCTGTCAAGGTGTAATATTGTTTATTTATATTAATATTTGAGTTATTATTCATGTTGAGTATTATAACTTGCAGCGGTTAGCATTGCCCCCCATCATGTTATGATATTCAATACTTGTTCTCATTTACTCTTATTTGCTTTAATTTGTATTAATATTTGTCTTTATTTGCTTTATTTAATATTTTCTTAATGATTTATTCATGTTAATATTTGACAAAGCTAACTCATAAAAAGACTCAGTGGAGACCTTTCTAGGTTAGAAGAACAACATTTAGAACTCCTATAAAATGTCCATAATAATAACAATTTTTTGCAAACCAACTTAAGAATGAGATTAGAACCAATAAGATCTTGAAAAGAGAGGTAGATCTTAAGGGCTCTAAGGATAATTAAGGATAAAACCTTAAAGTTTTCAAATGATCCACCATAATCACAGTCAAAGGCTCACTTTAAAGAAAAGGGAAAGCTCACTTTTTCAAAGAGGTTTCAAGGCTAAAAATGGGTAAGTTATAAGTAAATATTTAAGGTCTACTTAGGATCTCCAATTTGGATTTTTTTTTTCTTTTTAGAACCTTTTTCAATGACTTGTTAGTTCTACTCCTATTCCTAAGTTGCTTTGTAAATAAAAAGTTGTCATTATTATAGTCCTATTTTAGGAATTCTGTATGTTGTTGCTCTTCTAATATAGAAAAGTCTCTACTTAATATTTTTATGTGTTGCTTTGTCAAATATTGAGATAACATGAGTAAAGCATTAAAAGCAAATATTAAATAAAAAAAAGCAAATATTACACAAACTAAAGCAAATAAGAGCAAATGAGAACAAGCATTGAATATCATAACATGATGGCCGGTATGCCAACCGCTACAGGTTACAATACTCATCACAAATAATAACTCAAATATTAAAGCCAATAAATAATATTATACTTTGATGAGTGGCAGAGTCAACTGCTACAAGATTTAATAGGCAAATAGAAAGAGCAAATAATAAATATCAAGGAAAAATATAAAAGTTTGTTAGGTGACAGAGCTAGTCCACTACAAGCTGTGCTCAAAAGTAAACAAGTGCGAGTAAACCCATGTTAAGGCTAAAATTTCAAACAAATCTTTTTCGGTACATATGAAGCATTACATAAGCTTTAAGGGTTTTGAAGAAGAAAAGGAAAGGGGGCTCAAATACAAACAGTTTGCTCAAATAAGGTGGTTGTTACAAATGACAAAGCTTCGTAGGAAGTTTTGGTTTTGAGGCGCAATAAGAAGGCTTTGGGGGCTTTAGACACTAGGACAAGGCGTTAGAGAAGGAGGGGAGACATCCAAGCTCCTAGAAGAGCAAGAATTAAGGATAACTTGGAGAAGAAAGAGAGGAAGAAGAAGCTCCCATCCCTTACTTTGAACTTCCTCCGAATATAGGCTCTTTGGTCTCCTTTCTTGTCATTTCACATCTTCAAATTGGTCTCCTTTATACAAGTCTCTTGTGGTTATCTTTGGTGCAGACTTTATGTCATTCCAAATAATTTAGATGATTTTTAGCCCTAATGTTGGGCTTGATACAAAAGTACAATAGTTGAGCTCATATTTTACAAAGTATTTGGGCTCATGTTCTTACAAATTGATAAAATTAATCTCTTGACCTTCTGGCTCAAGTTCTTAATTTTCATTATTTTCTGAGGTTGTTGCGGACGATTTTGATTTCAGTATTTATTTTATGATTTCAAAATATTCATCTTCTGTTTTTGTTACTGCCACTAATGTTTGGGATTTTGATTTTTATTACAAGAATAAAGTTGGTTCAATTTGTTTTAATAACTAAGAATTTTGGGCTAGCTATTCTTTTACAGCCACATGATGAGCTTTATTTTCTTGTGAATTTAGCCCACCAATTCACCTTAAATTTTCTCACCAAATATCCAATTGCGAGTCTTATTTGTAGTCATACTTCCATGCTAAAACTCATGGAATGAAGAATTTTGACACAGACAAGAGGTCTAGAGAGAAAATGTCTTCATAGACTTTCTTTTGGTATTTTTCTTTGAAAGTACAATAAGTCATAATACTTTTTGCAAGAATATCTATAGGATGTTCCCATATTGTTTCTAAGTGGCAGTTTGCACATTATTCATAAAAAAGGTATTGAATAAGGCTTGCTAGTAGTTGTAGTAGGTATAACTGGAAAATACAAAAAATTTATTGTAGCTTTAAATTTCTTAGGTTTCCATGGCTCAAGTCCTCACTCCATAAGATGAATCACCTTGTCGATTTTACATGTGGAACATGTAGGAATTGTCTTCTCGGGTTTAACATAATGGTGCTTCATTTTTACAAATTCAGTTTTTTTTCAAGGATATGCATATAGTAATCTTGGGTTTTAGATAAATCTTAAGGTTTATTGTGCTATCCTTTTCAGAAAACATTATTGATCACTTTAAAAGGGTTTGGTCATAAAAACCATTTTTGATTGTCGAAATACTTTGAAAGTGTTCATTTTTCAAAATAGTTGCCTTAGAAAGGTTTTTGTTTTGAAATTTGTAAATCTTTTGAAAAAATTATCGAAGAAATTTTCTTTGATTTTGGCTCATATGAAACAATTTTTTGGTGGCATTTTCAGCAACCATTTTTGAAAGTATTTGTTTTTGGCAGCACTAGTCAAGTGAATCTCTCATAACTATAGTCAACTCTAGAGTTGTAGAAAGGTGCTTTAAACTCTCAAAAATATCAAACATGTAATTAGATGAAGTCTCACCTTGCTTTTTTGGTAGAAAAGTTACTGTTTTTCTGCTTCCAACATCTCTTTCCAAGTTTTTACCGGTTGCTTAGTTATATACTTTGAAGGGATAGTCTTTGAAGCAGAAGAGCTCACATGGGTAGGAGATGGGCTCACTTGAGTAAGAGATGGCTCACTTGGCTTTTTGGGATAGTTTTGCTCTTAGGATCATGATCTAGATTGCAAAAATTCTCAGGTTGGAAACCAAGGATGGAGTTTGCTTCACATTTAATAAATTCAATATCAAAATCAATGATACTCAAAATTGCTTGCCATTTGGAAAATTTTTGTTTTGAAGCAATATTTTGAACATCTCTTAACAAAAATCATTTTATAGATTTGTAATCAATTTAAAGTAGAAAATTTTGATTTAATAAGTCACCTTGAAACTTTGAAACGTACAAAACAATGTAATTTTTTTTTTCCTTTTGATTGTTAAACAATTGCTTTGAGTAGGGTTCTAATGTCTCAATGTGTATTAGACTATTTGATCCCTACCATTCACTTTTTGCTTTAAGATACCTCTGTATCCTAGATTGAAAGCATTTGTTTCAACAATTTTAAGGGCATTTGGGTTAGCTAAATGCAAAATGGAATGTCTTTGACCATTAGTTTGATTTGGTTTACTAAACTTGTGTGTTTTTTGACCAAGACTTTGTTTTGTTCTCAACCTATCATGAAGAGGTTTATAGAGCCTATTTAGGTTAAAATAAAAATCCATAGGATAATTTAGACTCCCTGAAAACCTTTGTAGTTGTTTTTTGTCAGTGATTTCATTTAGAAACTTGTTACTAAATTCTAAGGTTCTCTTAATGGCTATAATGGTAATGTCCTAGAAACCTAACCTTGGTTTGGAAAAGGCTAAGTTTGATTTTTGACACTACTAATCCATTTTTCCTAATAAAGTGAATGAATGTCTTGATGTATTTGAAGTGTTGTTCTAAAGATGAGGAAAAGATCAATACATATCCTAATCCATTTTAGGGATTTTATTGAGAGGATTGTAGTTAATTACTAAGCTGGGTACTCCCCTCTCTTTCTTGGAATTCTTATGCACATAGACAACTGCACAATTTCATAGAGATCTAGACGCAGGGATTAAATTTTTTCCAAACAAGTCATTGAGCTCTTTTTTATAGAATTATTCTAACTCTTTGTTTATCTGGATAGGCCTAGCTTTTGTCATAATTTGTTTTTCATCAAAATCCTTTTCATAAGGCAAATTCATGATGTGTTGCTTTTTATTCCAAATTTTTTTTGGCAAATCAGAACAAATTTCACTTTCGATAAACTTTTGTAAATTTCTATTTTTTTCTCACATCATAATTGATTATCTATTCTCTCTGCTGCAATACCATTCTTTAAATATGTCAAATTTTTTTAATGTTGTAACAATGATGTTGTTTAATTAGTTTTCATAAATAGAATAAGCATTGATTAGGTTAATGTACGTAGTTCTTAATTTTTCTATGAAAGGGAAGTTCAATTTTTTGTTATTGGTTTTTTGTTAAGATACTATTGTGAATCAAAACGTAAGGGTTAATTGGTTTTATGAAAAAAGGTTCCTAAGATAACCATGTGATGAATATCTGCTACGATTATAAAGGAAGTTTTCATAGAAAATTCACCTTGACAAATTTAGGCATCAATTTTTTATCCTAAACTTTAAGATGTTAGCATCTTTAAGTCTTTCTTGGGTTTTTGGCAATAGTTTTATAGGGATTATTCCTTGCTTAATGTAGTTCAAATAAGCTCCTATGTCAAATAATGCTATAACATCTATACTAAAGTCTTTGCTCACCTTAAGGGCTATTCTAATCAAATATATTTTTCAAGTAATTTAGTAAAAAATGAAAAGAAAATCTTCGAGATTGTTTTGGTATTTTTAAGTTCAAGGTTTTCATTGATTTCTTCATCTAACTCATATTCTTCTCTTTTAATTTGTTGAAGCAAATTCCTAGTAGTTTCATTGTTTCCCTTTTGTTTTTGTTTGAGTATTTTCAACTTTTATTTTATCACTGTCATTTCTTGGTAAAGCCTAAAATGTGTAGGTTTTTAGTTTTTGTCTTTATTTGCTTTATATAAGATGTTGGTCAAATTGTAGGTATTGGAAGATGTTGAAGATAAGCTTTAACAAGGGGTTTCAAAGGATTGTTGGAGTTTTTTTTTTTTCCAGATATTCTTTTTATAATTGGGGCTTATGAGTGTGGTTTATAACTTCTAAAAGGAACTTTTGTTCTTTCTTCAGTACATTAACTTGTTTTTCTAAATTTGATTGTTCTATCATTTCATCACTACTTGTTGAGCTGTTGGTTTCTAATCATAAGGCTTTGTTTTCAAGATATTAAGAGGACTCGCTATTAGAAATTATTAAGGCTTATATTTTGTGTAATGTTTTTTATTCTAAATCTAATTTTTGGATTTTCCTATTGATTTTACAATATCTAGTTGTGTGCCCTTTATTATTGCACCTAAAGCACGTAATATTTTTAAATTTTGATGTTAAGGGAAAGTTTGGAGGCTTGTTTATAT
Source organism: Erythroxylum savannarum (assembly GCA_025629945.1). Taxonomy (NCBI): domain Eukaryota; kingdom Viridiplantae; phylum Streptophyta; class Magnoliopsida; order Malpighiales; family Erythroxylaceae; genus Erythroxylum; species Erythroxylum savannarum. Next base: position 11,234,949 of record JAOTAW010000006.1, on the reverse strand, counting down.
ATTTCCTATTAGGATTGGACTTTTTTAGAATTTTCTATATTTTTATGGCATTTATTTTGGGTTTTGCTATATTGGGCATTACTAGAGTCTCTACAAGGTTTTTACTACTATTTTGGGAAATATCAAATTGTTGGCATAAAGATCCTAATTCCTTTTTAGTTTTGAACATTTTATATTTCAATTATTTTTAGAGCTTCATGTCTTGGCAAAGTTTTAGACCTTCACATTAGGCTTAACTAGTAAGCTGACTATAGGTTAATCTATTGTATGGGATTTGACCATTATGGGTTTCTCTAATTTTGTTTCTCACTTTTTCACCCAATAGTGGAAGAAATTTTGCTAATAATTTTTCCTTCCAAAAGAGCTAATTTGAATCTTCTCTAAGCATTATTCTAGTAAAGAATGTATCTTTATACCACTTGAAATCATAAAGTTTTTTTTTCACCTAAGGTTTGATATAATTCAGAACTTTTATCATTCAAATATGAAGAGTCTCCTATATAATATAGAGAGATTGCTAAAATTAAGGTTAGGACTGTATCTTGAATGGGCTTCTATATTCGTTTAAAATGGTCTTACCTTCTTCATTCGTCCTAACAGCTTTAAGGATTTCTAATCTTTGATTAGGTGGTAATCCTACCGACATTTAATCTGTCTGAAAATTTTGGCTATTAAGAGCTTAGCTATTGCATGTTCAGAGGTTCCTATTTAGGTTATATAAGCATTGACTACCATTATCATTTGTTAGAGCACATTTAAAATGTTGTATTTGGACATTCCATCAATATTACAATCATAGACAGAAGATGCATTATACTTTGTCTGTTGTATGACATTGGGCTTTTGATCCATGTCTATATTGGGGGCAATGTGTTTTATCCAATAGTTTTGTTGCTAATGAAGTTTGCTTACGATTAGAGAAAGAGGTTGAAGGTATTCAGTTTAACTGTTTCTTTCTTGCTCAATTGTGTTCACTTATTGGAAGCTATTAGCTTTGACCCTAGTTTGACTCCTAGTTTAGATGGTGTTTAAAGTTTGAGATGTTAAGGATTTCAAATAATTAGAGACTAAATAATTAGAGACTATGTCCTCGTTAATCCTATTCAATTAGTTTTGGATGGAGTTTAAGAACTTTTAATTGTTCTTTTTCCTAAATTGGCTCAGAGTGGTACTGGTCACTTCATAAGGCTTAAAGACTAGGGTCTTAATAGATTTTGTTTTGGTGATCACTATGGGATTTTCTAAACTTTTCATTATTCTAGACAGTCGTCCTCTTAGAGAATTAAAATAAGTATTGGTGTAATTGTTCTAACACATAATGTTTTTGATATCTTTAGGATTCACATTTTCATTTTCATTTTTGACTTTCAAGGGGGATGCTTCCACTATGTTTTGTTTGTAAGGAATCCTAAATTCATAGAAATGAGGGTTTTCTAACTACAATTTCTCTTCTATTGTAATTTCCCACACCTTTGTTTTGTTACTTTTTTAATGGCTCTAAAAGGATATTTTATGTTGTTTCCCTTGGCATACATTTCAAACCAATCAAAGAATAGAATATGCATTTTATGTTGTTGACAAACTAATAATATTTTTCTTGAATATGTTTTTATTTTTCTAGGAAATTGTTAAAAAACTTTAATATTTTTTCTTTGTTTTCTAAAGAGTTAAAATGATCATGTAATTTTTTTTGTTCACCTAAAAATCTTTTTCTTGGATATACAATTCATTATTCACATTTGTAGTTATTAAAGAGAATGATGGAGATGTTGGGGAAGAATGTGACTTCCTAGTTTTGTAGAAATGATGTGGAATGCTTTTGTTGTAATCTACTCCTTGGAGGCTTGAAGAGGGAATGTCAAATGTTAAATGCCTAGGCAAGTCTTTATTAAGGTAATTGATAACATATGGAATCCTAGAGACTCTTCACAGGTCAATGGTTAATGTTAAAACAATGTCATGATTCTTTGGCTTATAGATTTTGTAGCAAAAGATAGTTTTACCTTGTCATTTAGATATTGTTTTACTTCTTTGACTTTGGTGTTTGACTGAAAGACACTTGTGGACTTGGATCCATGCACCCTTAAGTATCCATTCCTCAGGCAGGTTGATGTTCTATCCCTAGTGTATCCCAGCCTCTAGTACCAATGATAGGATCGTGAACAATAATGAGGCCATAGTAGATAACTTTGAAAAATCTATAGATAATTGGGAGATTCCTAAAGTGCATTCGTCTTCTATTTTTGTTGTGCCCAATAATGTTTGAACTTTCAATTTTCATTGCAAGAATAAAGTTGGCTCACTTTGTTTTAATGGTTGAGAATTTTTGGCTAGCCATTCATCTACAACCACTTAATGGGCTTTATTTCCTTGCGAATTTTCAGGGGCTTTAAGTACTAGGCCCAAGGCCTTAAAGAAGGAAGGGAGACGCTCCTAATATGATAGTAAATCCAATTCTCATTTATATAATAATAATAAATAAAGTAATTAATTCTCATCCATTATTTTTCTAAATAATTAATAATAGACCTGAATGATTTATCATATTTACAGATCATTATTTATCATATTTTTATATTTTTATTTATATAAAAATACATAATATTAAATTTATACATTTAACAATAATTAAAAATATATTACTCAGTTTGAATAATAATTAAACATTTTATTTATTATATAAAAAATCCTATTAATAAGATGATTGATCTTTCGTGAGTTAGTTTTTTTCCCATTCACCTTATCCTTATTTGACTACTCCTATAAGACATCTCTAATAAATGTCAGACATATAAAACATTAAATTAAATGTTTATGTTAGAAAACATTGGATCCTGAATTTGTTTATGTTGTCTGTCTCATATTTACTTTGTTGTAGTTCATCATCTATTAAGCAACTTATTTAAATTATTTTAAAATCCACTGTAACAAAGACTATCAACTATATCCACATCCTTCTCCTCCTAAATTAATCTGTTTACTACTAGCTAGGAGGTCATCTCCATAAGTTAAGCTATTAAGGAAGCAAGCATAAAGTATAATTCTATCAACAAATTTAGATATATCATATGGTTAGCAGAATATGAATATTTTATAAAGTATTATACTTTACTTTCATGGTCAAAAAATAATATAAAATTATTTTGTATTGTTTAAAATTAGTGTACCAAATTATACTGGAGAATTTTGAGTTAATATTAGGTCAAATTTTTTAATTTAAAGCATTTTTTAAAAAGCAAATGTCAAAGGAATGCCCCCTCAAGCCCCTAAAAAATTCAAGTGCACATATTTTGACTAATGTCTTGCCAAAGTTTGTTTTTAATTGGCATTTTTTACATTTAATTACCATATATAAGTGCAGAAATGCAAGTCAAACCACAAAAATCCCCCTCTTTTATTTCACACTCATAATAAGTTACAGTAAAATTGTCAAATGCATATATTTTTTAACAAACTTGAAAACCCTCTGTCTTGAGCAGGGACAGTTACATTTTTGCATCAAGGCCACTCTGCAATAATGCCATTTCCCCAAAACCCTCCTATTCTT
>JAOTAW010000006.1:11177096-11187421 GCA_025629945.1 Erythroxylum savannarum | reverse complement strand
TTATTGTTTAATTTTTATAATTTACTAGTAATAGAAATATAATTATATTGATGTTAACAAGTTTTTTTTATTTTAAAAAAATTGAAAAAAAAAATCATAATTAAAAATTAAAATTAAAATCAAATGTTCTTAAATTAAAATCAAATGTTCTTTAGTCAAAAAAAAAAAAAAATCAAATGTTCTTAGTCTCTTAGGTTGACTATAAGGTAAGATTATTAAACTTTGGGTCCCTGCAGGTCTTCATCGTTGGATTATCTTCTTTCACTTGTTACTCGAGGAATCATGTAGGGTGATCTTGCATTTGAACGAAGTTCTAAAGTTTCGTCACGGGAGGTCAGAGATCATTCACGGGGTTCTTTTTTGGTTGAAGTTGAGTTCTTATTACTAGCAAAAGAGTGACCATTTGTAGGAAAACTTATTACAAAGCCACTAAGGAGGTAACCGATATTGATATTGACCACACATGGTACTGATAGAATTTACAATGAACCTACAGGCCCACACGAAAAAGAAAATTAACTCACATATAAGTTCAAGTGAGGTTCCATCCTAAAATCAATTAGTGATAGGTGGAGTAGTCCACTAAACTTATATGTTAGGTTACTTTCCTCTCTTTCTTCAATATAGGACAACTCCTATTATTTATATTTCAACACACCCCCTCACGTGTGGGTCTAACACGTGACATAATCTATCATTTCGAGGTGTTAACGACTAACATAAGAGCAACCCGTTCTGATACTATGTTAGAATTTATAATGGGCTTACAGGCCCACACGAGAAGGAAAGTTAGACCACATATAAGTCCAAGTGAGGTTCTATCCTAAAATCAATTGGTGATAGGTGGAGTAGCCCACTAGACTTATATGTTTGGTTACTTTCCTCTTTTTCTTCAATATGAGACAACTCTCACTCTTTATATTTCAACAAGTATTAATAATAATTGCCATTTGTAGGAAAACTTATTACAAAGCCACTAAGGAGGTAACTGGTATTGATATTGATATTGATCACACATAGTACTAATAATAATTGCCATTTGTAGGAAAACTTATTACAAAGCCACTAAGGAGGTAACTGATATTGATATTAACCACACAATACTAATAATAATACTATCATGTACCCCTCAAGACAGGGCAGCCGGAAGCAGCCCCTATAGTTGCATTTGTTCCATCCAAGCTGGAACCTTTCATAAGACCACCGAGCAATTCTCCCCGGTCCATAAAAAACTCAACTTTCATTACTTGCATTTTTTCATTCACCTGTTTTTTAACAAATTTCAAAGAAGGATTTGATCAGATTGAAGTAATTCAATGTAGAAACAAAGAAACGGAAAGTGGGAACCGCTTATATCTACGATCTTGCACATCAAGTACCTGAAAGACACCGATGCCAAAAAGTTCAACCAGTTCTCCAGTTGGCGGGTGACCCTTGAACGGACCCTCCATGAAACCCCAGTGCCTGAACTTGTAAGCAATTACTGGTGGACCAGAGTAAACTTGGAGAACTTCCAAAGCAAACCCTCTTGGGAAAGCTGTAGTAAAAGCCACATGAGCAGTATCCACAGTTTCTTCTGCAGGGTTATAGCCTCTGAGCTTCTCTGGTAAAGATGTCTGCATAAAGGCGTTATAGCCTCCCCCGAGCATGCGTTTTTCTTCCAAACTTATTGGTGTCCTTCCTGCAGGGCTTAGAGATAGATGAGAAACTTGCTTGATAGTACTATGGAGTTCAACAAGTTCCTCATCAGGGTGTGAAATCAACAAGATCGAATAGTTTTGATATTACCATTAAGGCTAGATGCGTACTTCTTGGGATCAGCTATTGATTTATAGTCATCGAAGCATGTCTTGTGAAAAACCTCCATTTCCCATGTCTTCACAAGGTTTTGAACTTTTTCTTCAAGGGATCCAGGAGGCCACACCTTCTCGTGCACAAATGATTTAGCAGATTACAGAGAACAGGCAAAAATTCTTAACAATTAAATATATAATGACATTTGAACATACATAGGCTCAAGAGAGACGGTGTACACCTTAGTTCTCCCCTCCTCAAAAAGCTTGTTGACGATATCGTAGTTTGGAGGGCCACCAAACCTCCATTTTGTGTCCTTCTCTCCCTCTTCATGTAGATAGGAGCGGTATTTGTCTCCAACAACACCTTTGCTCTCCATTTTCTTAGTGAACACCTTAACTAAGAAAGCTGCAAGGCTCTTAAGTATAATGATGTTTAATATAAGTGTCCGATGTGAGCAATTATGGCGTTTCTTTTTGTCATTACTCAAAGATAGCTAATCATATTATGTTCGATTGGGGTTGCACCAAGTCAATTTCCTTTAAGCAAAGTTAAGTTGAAGTTTTTTCTTTTGTTATATATAGAAAAGTAAAGTATACATTTATATAAAGAAATAAGCTCGTCATTTACCACGAATGGAGTTAGTAACTGAATTTAGTGGAGGCAAAAAAAGAGTAAAAAGGAAAAAAAATATGTAGCAATTAATCCTATTGAAATTAATTTTAAGAATCCTTTTTAGTTAATCTTAACATAGGTTTGTTGGTGTAAACTTATATAAGTTTTTTTTGAGAAAAACAAGCAAGAAAATAAGGCTTAAAAACCATATTGTTCATTTAACAACTATATATATATAGTAAGTATTACAACTACAAAAGGTAAGTATTACAACCACCACATCAGATTAGTTTACCTAATCAAAGATTGATTTTAAAATAAAACATTAGTTATATTTCATTCTAGAACTATCTAACTTTTTTTTCCCTTAATTTTTGCTAGACTTCAACATATGTTATCATTACCTTTAACTATAAGAAAAAAAATCAAAATAAGCTTTCTAATGTGACAACGAAAGTGTTACAATCTTAACACTCCTCCTTAGCACTTTTGTTGGAAACACCAATTATTTTCCTTGTTTCAAATCTTGTCTTGGGGCAAAACCTTGGTTAACATGTCTACCAGCTTACTTTCAAAACAATAATAAACTAAATTGATTTCTTCTTTTTCTGTATCTCTGACAAAATGATATTTCATCTTTATGTGCTTTATTTTGTCATGGAAGACTAGTGTCTTCATTATAACAATGGCTGATTGGTTGTGTCACAATATCAATTGGGCCTTCTTGTTTTTGCAATTAATCACTCATGATTTTGCTTAACCTACTGTTGTGATTGACTACAATTGCTGCAACTTATTTAACTTCTATAGTTGTTTGAGGCACAATGACATGCTTCTTTGAATTCCAACTGAATGAACCTAAGCCAATAGTGAAAAGACAACCAGACGTGCTTCTTCTATCATATTATGAATTAGCCTAATCACTATTAATATACACAATTAACTTTGATACTTTAACCTCTTAAACCAAATTCTCATATCTTTGGTGCCTTTAACATACCTCAAAAATCATTTTCCAACTTTATAATGCAACTCATTTAGACTTGCCATGAATATTGAAAGAAAGCTTGTTGTACATATTAGTTCAAGTTTGGTGACAGTCAAGTATAATAAACAATCAACCAAGTTTTTGATTACTTTTTCATCTTCTGTCTATAAACCATCATTTTCAATTAATTTTTCATTTAAGACTAATAAAATAGTGACTTTTTTTGTTCTCCATCTTGAACTTCTTTAAAATTTCTTGAGTATATTTTTTTGGAATATGAAGATTCCTTTATTAGTTAATGAAATTTCCATGCCAAGAAAATATGACATTTTCCCCAAATTAATCATTTCAAATTCTTTTTTCATCTCTGCTTTGAACTTATTTATCAACTTTATATTGATTCTAGTCACCAGCAAGTCATCAGTATAAAGTGATACTATTAAAAGATCATTTTCATATTGCTTTGCATAGAGCGCATGCTCATTTTCTCCTATCTAATTTTGGGTAGCTTAACTATTCATCAAGCATATTATACCAAGCTCTTGGTACTTGTTTTAAGCCATATAAGGCCTTCTTAAGCAAGTAAACTTTATTCTTTTAGCCTTTGATAACAAATCCATCAAGTTGCTCTACATAAATCTCCTCACCCAAGTAACTATTAAGGAAAGTTGACTTCACATCTAATTGGAATACCTTTTAAGAATTTTGAGTTGCATAGAGCTAAGATTAATCTGATATTGTCATACCTTGCTACTAGACTAAAGGTATCCAAAAAATTGATGCTAGCTTGCTAAAGACAACCTTTCACAATTAATCTTGCTTTCAATTTGTTTATAGAAATATTATAATTCATTTTGGGTTTAAAAAGTTAAAACTCACTTTAAGCTAATTACTTTTCTACTATCAGGTATGTTAACCAATTTCCAAGTTTGACTTTTATTGATCATGGATAACCCCCAACCTCTAACTTTCTTGTTTCTTTATATGTAGTAGGTTTCATCAAAGAAGTTGCATTGCATCTCTCATATATCTCTCTTAAATTTTTTTTGCTTCTAATTACATCATCATCACATTCTAATTCAACTCTTAATTTAACTACATCTTGTTCTTGAGGAAAGTTACCTTTAATAAAATTCTTTTTACCAATTTTGCTATCTTTTATTCCAATTCCAAATCCCAACTTCATTGAACTCCACATCTCTAGCAACAATTAATAGTTGTATATTATAGTATATTTTCTAGAGGTTTAAGTGTGTTTTAAAGCATTTTCTTATATGATAATTATCTGTTTAGGACTTATAATTGTGTTCTTTGTAATGTTTGCTTGTGTTTTAATGGTTTGATTGTTTTAGAGTAAGGATTTGATCATAATTTTATCTTTCAAGGTTTTTTTTATGTGTTTGTTAGTGAGTGGAAATACAAAAATTGAAGAAAAGATGAAGAACTTAGAGAATTTGCATGATCGTGATAGACAGCATAAACAGGATGCACTATCGGGCACAGTGTTTTCCAGCATAAAATTTTCGTATTCTTGATGTTTCAGGGCCATTTTTGGAACCTAATTAAGTGAGGAAACCCTAGAAGCCTCAAGAAGTATTTAAAGAAAAAAAACACCAAAAAGGAGGCTACACATCAGAATCAAAGAGATCAAAGTGGAGACATCAAGAGCAACTTCAGTTTTTTAAGAATTCAAGATCAAGAACAAAACTATTTCATTGTCTTGGATGTTGATTTAGATTATTAGGATGTTGAAGGTGATTATGGGTTTCTAAATCCATATTAGGAATTGTTCTTGATCTATTTTGTTAAACTTTATTCTTGTTGAATTCAATAAATATATGAATGCTTTGTGATATTCGTTATGCTTATACTTGATAATAAATCAAGAGACTAAATCAATTCATATATGTTAAGTTACGCAACGAGAGTTGGCAACTTAACAAACCTACAAATATCAGATAATAAACAACTGAAGAGAGATCTTAATTGTGAGTTAATTATCCTTAAGGTTGCTTCAAATCCAATTGAATAGTTTGAAGTAGTTTTGTGAATCGAGAGATTGCAATTCTATTATTATCCATTTCAATTAGTATTACTTGATTAGATCCTGAGAGAGGGTAATCAAAATCTTAGGATATCTAAGATTGAGCATAATTGAATCAACAAGATAAAGGGAAGACAAAATAAGGATAGAATAACCCCTAAGTTTCCATGATTGATTAATTTTATTTTTATTGCTAGTTTCAATTATTCAATTCTTAGCTTTAATAGTTATTTCAATTTCAGTTAATTTATTTTAAATCAATTCAATAGATCTTTCATTATCTTAGACAAAGTGCATTTAAGTTGTAAGATGACTAATCAATCATTGCGGGAATGATACCTTTTACACTATGAGTTACGATCTGTATACTTGTAGTATAAAGGTTTTTGTATAAAACTAGCAAATAATAACAATATTTTGTGCTTACAAATCCAACACTTTATATGCTTTATTGTTGCTATTATATCCTAAGAACATATCAGTAATTCCTCTTTGATCCAACTTGTCTCTTTTTGCTATAGGTATATAGATGTAACAGACACATCCAAAGACCCAAAGATGTGTTATTAAAGGCTTTATTCCAAACTAGGCTTTAAATGGAGTCTTACCAACTAGAGCTTTAGTTAAAAGCCTATTAGGGAGGTACACTAAGGTATTAACTGCCTCAGCCCAAAAGTGATTTAGTAGATTCTTCTTGAACAACAAACATATCCCCATCTCTATGATAGATATGTTCTTTCTTGCACTTACTCTATTCTGTTGTAAAGTATAAGTGACAATGAGCTGGTGCTGTAAGTCTACCATTTGTAGATACTTCTTAAACTAAAATAAGGTGTATTTAGTTCCATTATCTAATCTAAGAACCTTAATTTTACTTTCATAGTGGTTTTCATCAAAATATTTAAAACTTTGAAATCTACCAAAAATTTAGACTTTTGATTTAGAAAGGATGCTTAACACATTCTTGTGCAGTCATAATTAAACAACAAGAAGTATTTTCTTCTATTAAGTGAAGGTGTCTTCATAAGTCCAAACACATCAATATGTAAATGCTCTATAAGCTTGATTTATAGGAAATGGAAACTTTTATTACTTTCCAAATTGGCATACATCACATACAATTTTACTATCATGAACAATAGTTAGGTCTTGTGTAAGACCTTTATCATACATGTATTTTAAAACACCATAGTTGAAATGCCCTAATCTATTATGCCAAATAGGTGATTCATTAACTGAACCAATTAAAGCTTGTAAATATGTTTGCTTCTAATTAATTGGAAAGCATTTATTCTTTACTTTCACATTAAATAAATTGACACCAGTTGGTTTAGTTATGGTACATGTATTGTCCTCAAAGTGTAATATATGTTTCTTTTAAGCATTTGAGAAACACTAAGAAGACTTTGAATTATTTTAGGCAAATATAACACATTTGAAATTGATTTGGTACCTTTTGGAGTGTTTGTGACAACTATACCTTTGCCTTTGACCTCCACAAATTCACCATTTTCCTCTTTGATTTCGGAGAAGATCCTTCTGTCCATTTTAATAAAGATTTTTGCATTATGTTTCATTTGGTTTATTCCTTTTCCTTTGACCTCCACAAATTCACCATTTTCCTCTTTGATTTTGGAGAAGATCCTTCTGTCCATTTTAATAACAATTTTTGCATTATGTTTCATTTGGTTTGAACATCCATTTTTAATAAGCTAAGCTTCTTGTCTATTGTTAGTTACGTAGAAAGTTGTGACAAATAAATGTTTATCTTGTTGTTATTATTGACCTCTTTAGTAATTTAGGCTTACTATGCCTACCATTCTCCTTTGCTTTTACATAACTTTCAATGTTTCCAAATCGCTTGTGTTGTTGCTTTTACATAACCTAGATGATTTCCTAGGATTGATTTGATTTGTTTTGTTAGCTTCCAATGTTATCAAACTGTTTGTGATTTATCTATGAATTCTGGACTTTAATTGTCTGAGGAGATCAATATTCGGGAATGTATTGGAAGTGCTTTAATTGTAGCTTTGAGTGCTATGAAATTCTGAATGTTATGTGAATTCTCAACGAAAGTTGAATGCCGGACTTAGGTCCGATAATTATGAGTTTTGTTTGAGCCTCCTATGTGATTGCCATATATGCCATATTCAGTTTTGATGCATTGGCAATGTTCTGATTTGATGTGAAATTCCTTATGATATGTGAATTCTCAACGTATGTTGAATGCCAGACTTAGGTCTGATGATTATAAGTTTATGATTGAACATCATATGTGATTGTCAGATATGGCATAATCAGTATTTGATGCATTTCATAAAATGCATGCTCAGATAAAGGCATTGTGACTTGAGTAGCCAGTATGAAGCGCTTCCACGTAGAGCTTTGCTCCTTGATATATGTTCTGCTCGTAGAGCTTTTCTCCGTGATATATGTGTGTGCACGTAGAGCTATGCTCCATGATTCTGTTCTGACTGAGCCCTATGGGCCAATATTTGTATAAGTATGTGATAGGCACTCAGTCACAACAATAAGAACGAATGTGAGTCTCATGTATATAACATTATAAGACTGAAATTCATGAATGTTTTACAAACTTGTATTGAATGACTATATGATATGCCATGTTATGTGAGTATCTTAATAATAAATGTATGTTTAGAATGACTAATTGTGCGATATATGATATGTGTATGTGATCCGGTGAAATCATCAATGATAGTTCACTCATTAAGTTCGCAAAACTTATCAAAAATTGCAATGTGGCTTTTCAGGTATGAGACAGGAGGGAGACCTAGTTCCTCAGTCAGGATTTAAGGAATCTTTTGGATAGAGAAATGGCTCAGAGGTCTATCAGCTGATACCAGAAGTGTTGTAGCATTTATATTGTAGTTTTGTTAGAACTTAAAAGAGGTTTTGTAAATATTTGTATGATGCAAATAGTGTAAGAATTGTGAATGAATGAAATCAATGGTTTTATTTAATTTAGTGACTTTTGAGTATGTTAGATGATGCCATGTGTAAGTTGGATTGTTTTTTTTTTGCTCTAACATACCATTATCATTGGGTAAGTACTTGAATGTCCTTTGGGGTATTCGGGTATTGGCTTTATGGTAGTGGGATGTTGCATTTGGTGGGATCAGAGCCTGGTTTGGCATCTTTAGGAACAAATATGAGTTGAGATACGATAAATAGTGAGATATTCAGGCAGTGATCACCACTTTTGTTTGTTATAGGTCACCTTCAATAGGAAATCCGATTGATGAGCCATCTGACATGGAGTCTGTAGGAGCCAATGTAGAGTCTCCTATACCTGAGTTTGCTGGGATGCCTCCGAGAATTCCCGTGAGGCAGGAAAGGAGATATGATAAGTTGAGGAAGCAAGGGGTTGTGGACTTCTATGAAAGTACAGACCCGACTGAAGTAGAAGGGTGGCTTGAGCGAACTGAAAGAGCGTCTGTGGACTTCTATAAAAGTACAGACCCGACTGAAGTAGAAGGGTGGCTTGAGCGAACTGAAAGAGCGTTTGACCAATGGACTATGAGGTAGATGAGAGATTTGATTATGTAGTCTCACTGCTACAAGGTCCCGCATATCAGTGGTGGAAGACTGTTCCGATCAGTACCACCAGACCTTGTAACTTGACCTGGGAGGATTTCCTGAGAGTGTTCCGATAGAATTACATGCTACAAATTTATATGGACAGGAAAATGAAAGAGTTTATGGATCTGAAACAAGACAGGCTCTCAGTAGCAGAGTATGAAATAAAGTTGAATGAGTTGATGGGGTATGCAATTGCATTGATCCCAACTAAAGCATATAAATGTAGACGATTTGAGGATGGTTTTAATATGGAGATCAGAACGAGGCCTGCTATTTCTAATTTAGGTAGTTTTATGGAACTTCGGGCAGCCTCAATCAGAATTGAACAGTTGTTGAAGGATAGTCAAAGAAAGAGTAGACAGGAAGATAGAGGTAAGAGGTAGGATGAATTTTAGATTAATTTTGACAGAAGTTTCAAGAAACGCCAGAATAGATCGTCTCGATTCTATACTAGATCGAGACAATTTGGATCCCGTTCAAGAAGTGAATTTGTCCAGAGTGGGAGAGTTAGTGGGAAAATATCCTCCAACCAGTCTCAACAACTGCCTGAGTGTGAGTACTATGGAAAAAGGCATGGTGGTGAATGTTGGAGAGAAATTGGAGCTTATTTTCGATGTGGCTCTTATAAGCATCAGATCAGAGATTGTCCGGAGATGCCTAGATCACAATCTGAAGCTAGAGGAGGAGCTATGATTGAGACTTCAGCTCAGCAGAGTGGAGTTGGCAGACCTGCATAGAGAGACAGAGGTAGAAGTAGAACTCAATTAGCAGGGCACAGTGTCAGGCTGAGGTGCGGAGTAACCAGCCGCAACCTCTAGCCAGGGTCTATGTCATCACCACATAAGAAGTGTTGAACTCTCTAAATGTGGTAGCAAGTATAATGAATATTTTTCATTTTGAAGCATATGCATTAGCAGATCTAGGATCTGCATATTCATCCATTGCACCGCATCTGGCATCTAGTTCATGAGGTAGCCACATAGGAAATGGAGGATCATGTGAGAAATTAGTACCCCTATCTTTTTGATCAATTAGATAATAATTTCGAGAACAAAATTTTGTTAAGATGGGAGAGTTGTGAAATCCCGTTACCCATGTTAAGGCCAGAATAGCAAATTATGAGAAATCACTGAGAAATTAGGGATATTTACATCATGCATAAGTTAAGTGTGACATGCACATTCATATGATTGTACATGCATTTATTGACCTTTTCCGGGTATAATTGGACTGAGTTGTGATTTTTGGGAAATTTGTAAATTTGGAATTTGTTTATATTGA
>JAOTAW010000006.1:11159101-11171775 GCA_025629945.1 Erythroxylum savannarum | reverse complement strand
ACCTCAATCCGACATCTCTAGTCAAGGTTATGGAAATTGTCCCAAGACAGGTACAATATGATTGAGGATATAATGATGTTTGATTCATTTGGTCATAACTCCATCATCCAACCTCCAAATGAAGTGATTATTGAAGCAATAGATTCTTAACACATTTTTGCATCTCTAAAAAAAAATTGGTAGCCTTTGGTGTTGATTTGAAGAAGATTTATGAAAAATAATGTTAGGGAATAAGTTGGAAGAGTATGAATTGGATATTTTACTGAACATACTTTGGTATTTTGATGATATCTTGATTTGTAGAGCTCCAAATAAGATGATCCTTATTTATCAATAAACTAGAGACATAGAGCTACAAATGTGCTGAAGAAGTCAAATTGTAATTCTGGTTTGAAGTTTTCCAAAATCTGTTCTGAAATAGGAGAAATGAGTTTGATTATGGTGACTTATTGGTGGGGACACGCCACCCTTGTGAAATGATGGATATTTTATAACTCCGGATTGTTGGGCTCCGAAAACGGGGTCCAACATCATGTGTTGTCATTTTGTCCCTTCTTCTCCCGGCTGCTTTTCCATACATTAAAGCATTGACCATTCTTCCAAATTACTATCTTTTTGCTCTATTTTTCCAAAAAAACTCTAACACTCAAATATAATATAAAATCAACAATTTAACATAATATCTATCCCAAAATACTACTTAATTCACCTATATTAATGTAACAAATAAAAGCCTATCAGTATCTTTATCAATTGGGCATCAAAAATAAACAACTATCAAATTATAACTCAACATTAAATCACAAGAATTTGCATAAATCTCTAATTTCTCAATTCAAGCATTTTTAAGCAAAATTCACCAAAATAAGATAAAACATCCAAATAAACAAGTATAAACAAGTGAAATTGAAAGAATTACTTACTTGGTGTAGTTGGGTTGGCCAAAAATTGCAAGAAATTGGAATTAGAAAAAGAAGGGGTAGCAACGATTTGAGAGAAAGCAGAAGAAAGAATGAAAAAGTTTGAATGTTTAAGGCTTTTTAAGATGTATCGCGAGATTACACAGTCTGATACACAACCATGTATCAATCCTCGTATATCATTGAATTACAGCTTTTCACAAGGTTACACGGTTTTGTAAACGAGCATATATCAAAATGTGTAACACTACACCAATGTGTCCAGAGAGAGCGTGTGACTCTTTGTAAACATGTACAACTTTAAAAATTGATGCTGAAGCATGAAAATTTTGCAGCTTACATTATAACATATAGGCACGCATACCCTACACATCAATTATGCACATTCTCAGCAATTAGAAGCTTGATTTCATATCCTAGAACGCACCAGATGAAATACAAAAATTAATTAAAGGCTATACTAACATTAAGGTTAAAAAAATAATATGGAAAATAAAATAAAACTAAAACTAACTTATGGGTTGCTTCCCATGTAGTGCTTCTTTAACGTCATTAGTTTAACGTATCCTACATGCTTAACCTCATCCTGGGTCTATAATCAATGGCTTACATCCACCCGTCTCTCCACAAAACAATTTCCTAGCCTGTAAGTAAGCCACATGTTGAAATATAATCGTAAGGACATAATTTATAAAATTAATAAGTTTAATTAACTACATTAATGCCCTTTTTAATGATAAACTATTAATAAAATAAGGGATAACAAAACTCCCTGAATCGTCAGTTAACAAAAGCAGTTTATCTTAGTGGAAGTGGGAACCCTCCTTACTTAAGGTGGCTACCAATACTTCATCAGTAGTTTCCTTATTTGGTTCTTCCATTAGTTCTTCTTCAACCACCTCTATCCACTCTTCTTCTTCTTCCTCCTCCTCTTCTTCTTCTTCTTCCTAAACAAAGGTTTTTGGCTCATCTTCTTCAGTTACCTCTTGTCACTTCCCTATTTCCTCTTTTTGGATAGAGGCTTCTTCTTCTTCTTCTTCTTCTTCTTCTTCTTCCTTTGGAAGCTCATTTTCACTTTTAAGGGTGATTGTCATTCCATGTTCTTTAGGATATGTTTCAGTAGGAATAAGAAAACTCCCTTACATCTCGTTAGATATTATCTTCGCCAGCTAGTTATTTCGATTCGCCATATTTAGTATACGAGCTTTCGTTTCTTAATGCCCCATGATTGATTCTTGAATAAAATCGACCATCATATCTTCCAGAGTTGGCTGTTTATTTTGAGGTGCTTGGAACTGTAAATATTTAGCTGGCAAATAATCATTGCATCCATAAGAATAAGAGTTGCTTCATTATGAATTGTAACTATTCTCGTATGGTGCATCTTGAGGTTGATTGTACGTGCTTAGTTGCTCCCACATATAGATTAGTGCTTGACATCCATGATTGTAATGGTTGCTCCCACAAATGTCGCAATATAGTATAGACATTAGTTGGGCTTCCGAAAACATGTGAGGGATACTCTCTTTCCTATGTGATGATGTTATATATTGCTAAGATACATAGTAGCTCCCATAAGAGTATTGTCTGCTCTATCCTTTCATTGTGAGTTGTGGTGATGACATTAAATCTCAATTCTTAAAACAATCCATAAACACATCGTCAATGTAGAGAAGTTCAAAAAATAATTAAATGAATAAGCCAAAAATATATCAATATACAATAAAATAAAATAAAGTAAAGTAAAGCAAAATAAATACTAACAATAATGACTAGAGTAATAGCATCCAAGTGTTCCTAATATCACTGTCCCCAGAAATGGCGAAAAAAATTGATTGTTTTATTTCTATACCAATATTAATTTTATCACAAGTGCTTGAGGTAGCTGTAGCTAGCACAGGCAAGTACAGGTCGAATCCCACGAGGACAATGAATACTAGTAACTACCATTATCCCATTATCTAGTTTAAAATTTTGATTTTGGTTTTGTAATAAAGAAAATAAAATTTAAACAATTAAAATAAACAGGAAACAATAACGAGTAGAGAATTAAAAAAATCACTTCGAAAACAATCAATATTAAAAATTAGTGCCTAAGTAACGAATCCCCCTAAGACTGTTAGAAATTTAATCTTTATTATGCAATTGTTTTATTGACTATTAGATGGTGGAAATTCCTATTGTATGCTAGTAACTCTCTTGAGACTACTAACAACTAATCCTAGGATTGTTAACCGAATCACTCAGGTTAAAGGTTCTAAGATTGCTTTCCGATTTGTGTTTCGCTATTATGTTTAACCATAATCTAGAGGATTTATGTCTACTTGTCTCTAGGTTGGCAATCAACTCCTTTCAATTATGGTAGATCTATTCATCCACAAGATTTCTTAATCTTTATACTATGAAATCAGATTATGTCCTAATATTGTGGATCTATTAAAACATATATTAAACACATAATAGAATCACAATAGATTAATCAAAACAATTTCATTAAATAAAAGAATCAAAACATATTATTGTCTCAAATAGGGTTCATCACACCTAGACACTAACAAGGTGTTTAGATACACATGATAAAAAATGAAATCAAACATAAACAGAAAGAAAAACGAATAGAAAACAAAGAGTTCATAATTTTAAATCTCTCTTCTTTTATATCGAATGTTCTTGCAAGGTAGAGGTTTGATGTTGTATTCTATTGGATCGTTTGATGATTTCCACTTCCCTAGATTAATATTGCCCCTTCTAAATGATCGTTGCATCTTAAATCGCCTTTGTATGCCTCTGAAAGTCTCCCCCTTAATCTACTTCCACTCACGTCTTTTTATAGTGAATTTTAGAATTTTTGGGAGATATACAGTTTGATACATAGGCATGTACTAGACCGTGTATACTCTAAGTTCCCTAGAATTCACAATTCTGCATGGCCGAAGAGATGTACAAGGTTATATACACGGAGGTTATATACACGGCCGTGTATCCCTTAATTGCTTCAAACTTTGTTTTATGACGTGTTTTCATATGAATTCTTCTCCTTTTAGTATTTGTGTTTTCATATGAATTCTTCTCCTTTTAGTATTTGAAAGCAATTATAACTTGTAAATGCACTTAGAACAAATTAAGTACCAACTATACAATAAAAGTATAGAATATCAAACAAAATACATCAAATACAGGTGTATAATTATGATCAAATATACATCTATTAATAGAAAAGGAGAATAATGGAGTTGTGCAGACATCAACAAACACAATATAGGTCTATTCAAGGAAAGTATAATGCCCTTTCATGAGATGGGGCTCTTATCGGATTCAATTTGGAGGGTTCTAAGGATTATAAGCCTTCTTTATTAAAGAAATCAATGCAAGGGCCAATAGGAATTGGGTGTAATTTCATATTATCATATTCATCACCATCAAATTCTAGAGCCTTACAATAGTGTTCCTCATCCATTGGGTTGGAATAACGAGGATAGGAATAAAGAAGATAATTTCTTCACCTGCAAAACAAAATTTTGAAATTCCATATATTCATTACTAGGAAAGTATTACCTTTCACTTGTCTTGTTTGGTGAAGTTGCATCATCACCTCGTTTGAAATACATAAATTCTCTGAAAATGTAATTAAACTTGTTAGGCCTATATTTATATCATATTTGTTACTATAAGTGGATACTTTCGTCATAATAAGGCCCTTTTAAGGGGGACAAAAAAAAAGAAGGTTAATCATGCACTATAGAACTAACATGATTAATTTGTTGTTATATGTAAACACCACCTCCTTGCCCACTTCGTATTACACAATAAAGATTTCATTATGATGCTTTTTGCATCAAAATATAACCATCAATTATGAAAATTGCAAGAGGCTAAAAGCTCCAATAAGTTGGTGGTACACTCTTATCGAAATTTAAAAATTATAGACATTTATTGAAAATTCATACACATAATAAAAAGTCAATTTTTACTATTTTGTCATGATATTGTCTTTTCCGAGCCCTAGCAATGATACTGAACACAATTTATGAACCAAAAAGACGTCACATCGTTTTGATTGAAGGTTAGGATATCAATAATGTCCTAGAACTTTTTTTCATAAAAAAAGATGTCCTAGAACTTATTGGACTTGAAGAGATGGAAATCTTAAGGGGCCATATAGATGACTACGGAAGCTGATATTAAGGGAGAAGGTCATACGATAATTTTTTGAACTTGTCTTGGAAGAAGGTTGAGGCAGATCTTTTTTCTAATACTGGAGTTGCAATATGTTATATAATGGAGACATCATATTTTCATGTGTATTTTGTGGCTTCCTCCCAGATGAAATCCGACAAGTTAAACGTAACATGGGAGGTTGTAATGCAGTAGGGATAGAAATTAACATTTTCATTGGATTAGAGAAGAAAGACTCATATATAATCAACAACGAGACCTTACAAGGATTTGATTTCATTGACTAAACATTGTTGGAATAACTTTTTCTTCTCAATGAACTGCAAAGTCGATGAGACCATTTCATAATCATGTTCGTTAAAGGAGATAAAACTTCTGTTAGTTAAAAGACATCAAAAGAAAAGATCCACGACTCCGATCTTTCTCTTCATCGTTTTCCTTCAGTACTCTTGTTATCCCTATTCAATGCTTGACACTCCAACTCATTCGTGTGCTTGTTGTGTACTACGATACCCCCGTACCCATTTGTAGCAGATATAGATGTGGGGCGTGGCGTTGGATAGACACAATATTGAAAAATGAAAATAAGTTGCACCAAAAACAAAAGATTATAATTTTTTCTTTCATAGTGGTACGCACTTATCCATCAAATCAAGTTAGAAAATAAAAATACGAGCAAAGAGAAAAGTTTATATTGCTTGATCCTAAAAACAATCAAATCAAATTGTAAGGTCAGTGATGAGTACTTAAGAGAAAAAAATTATATCTAAAGCAAGGTACATTTTTATGTAATCAACTTCTTGCTGTTTCTGTGTAACAGAGGCTCAAAATTGCATGCCATTTTAAATTGGACTTCAGTGCAGCAACTTTTAAGTTCTTATCATTTTAGTTAAAAAGAATAATGTAACCAATTATTCAAAGGCTCACGTTCACGTTCCTCAAGAGGATATTCTAGTTAAAGTTTAATGATAAAACCTTTTCAACTTATATTTCGAAAAATTAGAGAAAAAAATGTATTCAAGGATTTGGGAAAAGGTTAAAAGTGTGAGTCAATATTTTGAAAAGATTAGAAAACTTTAGATTTTATTAAATTAAAGAGATTAAGTTAATTTAATAAGAGATTAAGCTGAGTACTTATCGTGAGATTAACTCAACATAATAAAGACTTGTTTGACCTTATAATGTAGGTATTTTACAATTGAAGGAGATTATAAATGGGTTGAATGTTGAATACTTTTAGTACTGGGAATATAAAAAAGTTTCTTCTCACTAAATTCGTATTTAAAGAATTTAATTTCAACAACATTTTAAAAAAGCATTTGATTGTCAATTTTACTGAAATTATACAACACTTGTAGTCTTGATGTGCTTCCCAAAAGATTAAGGACTAGCATAATGCTGAATAAGGTTAAACCAGATAAAAATTATCAACATAATTCACATTTTAGCTCTTTCATTTTAGAAAAATTATAACCTCATTACCTTCCCCGCATCAAAATTTGAAATAATTACATAACTTACAATAGATATTTTATTCTTCATTTTTCATTTATCAATATTATATTTATTTTAGAATTCTTAGCAAAAAAATTGGTGTGATAGATATAATAAAATCTGACTTTTTAACTTTAACATTTAGGCTTATTATGAAGCTATTTATAGTTTTAGAAATTTTGTTGCATTAATGTGACTAATTAGACCTACAAAATAAGTACTGTTAGAATAACATAGAAATGTAGTACTCAAGTGAAGATAACAAAAACTTGTGAAAAGTGTAGTACTCAAGTGAAGATAACAAAAAACTTGTGAAAAGTATCGGTTATGTACCTTGTAAGTTTTATGCCTTTATATGGGGCTCAATCAAAGAAATTGAATCCATAATGCATACAGGCTTGTGGGTCTGAAGTCTGATCTGAAGCCCCCCATTGCGTATCTTTACAGCTCTTCACTCTAAATACGAATCAACTCTACACTATACGCCAGACGTCCCATCTCCTCTACAGGCATGGCAGGACCAGATCCTCTTAGATCCTCTCGCATAGGGTAGGACAGAGTACCTGCCAGAAAATCTGAAGGCAGGCATGGCGTCCTATCTCCTGCATGTCTTATCAATCCTTAAAGCTTTCAGAACAGAAAGCGGACGAATCACTTGCTATATATCAGTTACACAAAAATAAATTATTTTTAAATTATTTTCCTTCTTAAATATTTTTATAATAATATTGATAAAAATAAAATATTAATATTAACTGACAACATTTAAGTGAGTCACTCTGATTACGGAAATTTTGTTAAGAGAAGTTTCAAACTACTTTAAATTCTTTATATACTTCTTGCGTTGTATAACTTCGATAATTATAAAATAAAGTCATTTTATAATCATACATACACTTCCAATTTTTTTAAAATATTTGAAAAATAATACAAAATATCTTTTTTTTAAAGCTAAATGAATAATTAAATAAGGCACACGCTAGCTTTTTAAATAAACGTATACAACAACTGAGGCGTAGCGTAAGACAGCTCAACGGAAGATGAGATTTATATCTCCAGTTACCTTGGATTTGATTCTTTTTTTGCGTGCATATTCACGTTTACCAATATCTTTTAAAGTGCACTAAATGTTTAAAATAAGAACAAAATTTTAAATTCACTCACTGAAAAACACTCAAATCTTAATTAATTGCGAGATTACTGAAATCAAATGAGCATATCATGATTATTTATGTTTCTCAATATTTACACTATTTTGAGACCAGCAGTTCCCGGTAATTGGGAGTTCGGAAACAGATCCAACAAAGACAGATTAAAGACCAAAATAGAACTACATCAACTTCATAATTATAATTCATGATGAAAGGAAATAAGACGAGAAAAAGGACGAATCAGAAACCAAAAAAGATCCCCTCTAGTAAATTTTCTGAGGTCCCATTTTCGATTGCAGCAATAGTTGCTTCAATAACTTTAACAAAGAATTCCGTCCATCAACAAGTGTACCTGCGATATGCCCTCTGTACAGTTCATAGGGTTAGAACGTATGAAAGCTCTTTTTCCAAAACACTTCACCCCAATTCTATGTTGAAGGGAGGCGGAGGGATTGAAGCTTTTGATGCCAATGTATCTACCGGGAACATTCATGTCGCATAGAAGCTTTGACTTTACAGGCAACATCCAGGAACAATCATATTGTTAAACCGTTATCTCCTAGCTTTTGTCCGAGATGTTGTGGGTTTTAGTTGATGTGGCTGTCTCTTTCCGCTAGACAAACTGCTATCGCTAACACTCCCTTCCAGAAGTTTATCATGAGCTTCAGAAAACTCATTTTTCCACGAATTCAAAGGGACAAGATAATTGTCATCCTTGGAACTCCTTGTTCGCTCCTCAATGCGTTTCACATTCTCAGATATTTGATGGAGAGTTTTATTTATCTTTGCAATTCCACGTTCAACTGGCTGCACAACATGGGAAACTGTATACTTCATATCGTCAACAATCTGCAAGAAAATACATTTGAAATGATGTTCCAGGGAAAAAGAGGATATGCAAACAGCAAGAAATTCTCGATCAACTGCTACAAAGCAAAAAGGTTTGTCATCTCATGATGTTAGAACCGATAGTGAAACACCAACAGTCAGTAAGAAGTTGAAATTTGTTAAGGAGCAATTAAGCTTCTTACAATTTCACCACTTCCAAGAACTACATCACGAACACTCTGCGGAAAATTCAAACGCTTTTCTCTTTCATCATGACGAGCGATGTGAATTCTTGTAAATTTTTCACAATCACGAACTTCATCTGGATCTGGAGGTGTTCCAAGAGATGCATAGTCTGTCATCACAGATACATTACGAACACATCGCTCACCACGCTTGTAAGGAACTGAAGGGAATACATATAGATGCACAATGGCCGCAACTCCCATCTGTTTGACAAGTGATACCAGAGAAGAAGTTTAACACATTCACCTTAAAGAAATTCTTGGAAATGCTTCCTATTGTAACCAAAACGAAACTCTTGCAACAATATATCCTGATACAGATATGCACAAAAGGCGAAAGGCAAATTTAATGCTATGCTATTTATTTCTACTATAACCTAATAGGTGACGCCTTACAAGGTAGGGACAGATTATGGCAACATTTCTTTCTGGTGTCAGATTCAATTAAACAAAGTGAAAGATCAAAAAAGAGTTCTGTCAATACACCAGAGTTTTCAACTTTAGCTACAGAACCACTCCTGCTACACAAAATAAGCTGATCTACCATAAAACATGTCATAATGTAGCATGTTTGCAACTTATCATATATGAATTTTTTTCTTGTCCATTGGGGCCTAAAAGATATAAATGCAACAGGTCAAAGCAAAAAGCATCCCACTTTTGCTATTCCAACTCTACCCAAGTATGTGCTCACTGCTTTCCTGTAACAACATTAGCTAAAATAAACCCTTAGAAGTAAGCAAGTGTTCCCCCTCTGCCCTCCTCCTTTTACAATCAAAAATGAAAGAGGAAGTAAAGTCACAAACATGGCCCACAGTTGTGTTATACATACCCCTTTTGTGCCAAACATACTGTTGTATAAAAAATTTCAAGTATTCGTAAAAGACTATTTAATGAAACAGAGACATCTCTCTGCTTAATTGATCAGCAATAAATAGATCATCAAATTGATACCTCTATGCATATGATATAGTCTTGTATACGTGTTTTCAGCTCCTGAGCTAAAGAACCTTTGAAGGCTCCCATGGCGAATAAAAATGCAACGGCAACTCCTTGCCACCATGTAAGGAAAACTATCGACTTGAAAGTCAGAAACTTAGCCAATGGTTTTATTGGTGCCAATTTGTCTTTAGTGACAGAATAGAACTGTACAAGGCAGTATAGGGCCCAGCTCTGACTGAAATTGAGAACAACTGCCAAGTAGGGGTAACTGCAAAAATTGTAAGTCAACCATAATGATAAATATTAGCTTCTTTCCAAGGAAATTACAAACCAGCAACAGTCATTGGATTGAATATTACACGAGAATAAACACAATAAATACCTATGCATAGATTAAATTACACGTCCCAGTTTGGACTATCCCACTTGCAGCAGTTCATTTGCATTTACAAAATGAATACAAAACAAAATAACTTGAGCAGTCTTCAAGTAGTTGAAAGGGATGTTCAATAAATAGGATCTTACCCATATGACCACTCAAATTTCCCTTCCCCATATACTCCAAAAGCTTGAAGAATCATGGCCAAAAGTGCACAGATCAGCTTTAATATCATCTGAAACATAGATAATAAAGTAAGTACCTTCACAACACCGAGACAATGTATTGATTAAATGAAAAATCACATACATATTGAACTATGCCAACTTTCACAGCATAGTAGAAGTCTGGACCAAGTTTCCAGTTCCTCATAAAGAAATTTAATGGAAAAGGGTGCTCCACAACTCCATAGGTATACGATTCCTCCAAAAGAGGCATACTGGAAGTGATCACAGACTGACTTTCCATGAATTCAATTGTATTCTCCTCTCCACCTTCAAAGAAACATCAATGTCATGATAAAAGAAGATAAACATGCAAAATTTGGCTAGATTCAAGAAGTCAAACAAACGACTGAGATGAATAGAATCTTGAACTTCGATACCTAAGCAGGCAATCAAATATCTCTCGAAGCAATACAATGCAAAAGCTTCATAACAGTCTCGAATGATTTCACAGTTGAACGCAGCACTGGAATCCAATAAAGATAAAAACTGCCACAACACATTGAAAATCCAAATCAAACCAGTTCCAGATAGAATTTAATGTGTCCCAAAAATGGAAAGCAGTATAATTAAACATCATATGCAATGAGCCTTTACTGAACTCAATCAAGTAGATCTAAACTTGATTTTAGGAATTAAACTTAGCGTAGTCATACCCAGCAAGAGACCCTTTTAGTGTTGTAATTCTAAAATAAGATATCATGATGGGGGTTAACTGGATATACAGGTCATATTCCCAAAGACTTCAACCATGTACTTCTAGTACTGCAAGCAGTAACAACGTAGAAGCAATTCTAAAGAGTAGGAGTTTCATGAATCGCACATTTGATGCAGCCATAAGGCATTCCCATAATAAAACACTTGATTGTTTTCAAAGATTCTTCCTGTCGTCAAATTTTTTAGAGGTATCAGTCTTAAATATGATAATAGACCAGACAACCAATCGATCTAATGTAACCTAGATGATACATTAATGTTTTATGACCCAAAAGGGGTGAACTGGCCAAGATTACTTATTTCTACGGGATAAACATATCCAACATAATCAAAGCACAACTCTCAAACATCACTGGTGAGCAACTTAAAGAAAAAACCCCTAAAAGAAGACAAAAAGAAAATTTTGAGACATCTTCTACCATATTCTGACCCAAGAGGCATATTGGAATGTAATATGTCAGACTCTGTTAATCTCTTGAAAAGCTTTGGACAATAGACAGTTACAACAAATAAAAGTATTGCATTATTATTAAAACTGCCATTTTGCATTAATTCTATCGTTATTTTCTTCATGTTTGAAATAGTGACTTTTTCAATCCTAAAGAATAGTTGACGGTAACATAAAAATCACATATGCCTTGTATAACCTCTAAACGATAATCTTGGTATGCATGTGAGCAACATGGGCATAAGAAAAAGACTAAAGAAGTTGCTCAACAATATAAGAAACGAGAGAGGGGAACATTATACCGACTCAAGGGCATAGACAGGAACCATGAGAATGAGCCCAATCAGAAACTTCTGCTCCTGAAATTGATCAAATTTATTGTTGTTAAGTTCAAAAAAGTATACTGATTGGAACAAAAATGCAGAGGCACCTTTTGGTTGGACTATTAGTACAAAAGGAACTACTAATCATCAATTGCATAAAATGTAACACGAAACACAGGAAACAAACCTCTGGCTGGTTATAGGCGGCTAAATGCTCAAAAATAAGGTACATCGAGAGGACAAGAGCAAGAAGCACGAATATGCTTGCACTGAAAATTGGCCAGCTGATGTTCACAGAAGACTCACTCCCCAGATTCATTGGCCATACTTTTCCCAATTCATTCGAGGACCCAACAAGAGTGAATACGAAAAAGAAAGTACAGAAGGCTTTCTTCCATCCCATTGACCACGATTATATAGGAAAGGCCACTTCAAAAGTCAGTGATGTCTGATGAGAACACCAATATGCTGTTCCACCTGAAGCAGCTGCAAAGTGGTTAATTGCTATTCTATTATCCCTTTTCAATTATGGTGTTCAACTGACTCTCCCTAATCGCCAACTTCAATTGACCATGTAATCCACAGATATCAAACTACCAGAAACGGAACCCATGTAAGGGTCAACCCTCCCTGACACGGTTCTTTGTGAATGTTGGTCTCTTTTACAACGGTGCTTATGTTTCCTAGATGAATGGGCAGCCTCCAGGGCTAGGACTTTGAGGCCTCGAAAAAAATGAAAATAAATAATAACACCGTCAGCAAAATAATAGTCATTATGTCGACATTATAAATGGTAACATCGTTATATCATTAAGAACAAAGGTTTA
>JAOTAW010000006.1:10897838-10910268 GCA_025629945.1 Erythroxylum savannarum | reverse complement strand
AAATTCCGTCATAAAATAATGACTTTCAAATAATTGTTCAAAAAATACGAAATACGTCACCAACAATTTCTAAAAATTATGGAAGTATCCAAAAATTACTAAAAATATATTAATATTGTCCGAATCAATCCGAAGTTTCATTAAACCAATGTACTCGGAAAATGCCATGAATGCATGCCAAAATACTTAAGCACAATTAAGTACATAATCAATACGCAATAACAAACATAATTCGTACAAACTTCCTTTACTATTCTAACCCCTAATTTGGGGCGTTACACATGTTATGCTTCTTCTTTATAAAATAAAGTAGTTGATCTTATATACTAAGGTATAAAGATACTTAAACAAATGTGCGATGCTTGATAGAAAGCAACTTCATTGAACTGATCTGATATGAAAATTCTATTTAGAAATTTTCTTATACGTCTATAAAAATTCTCATTATGATGGTTGTGTAAGTGGTCTTTGGACTTAAAATCTCTAAAGTATCTTATATAAGAATTGTTTATTTTAATACTATAGAAACCTATTCTAGTTGACATAAGTTATATAGAAGTAGTTGAATGAACAATATAAGATTCATTAATCTAAAGTGATTAGGGAGAATCTTTCGATGTTCTTGATTTGTATTAATTTAGGAAATCTTTGACTAAGTTAGAATGATACTTTGAAAATTATCTTCAAATATCGTTAATATAATCAATTATTAATGATAGAAAACTAATGTCGTTAGAATCAAGTTGAGTAGATATTAATTCCATGCTCAATGTGTAATCGAAATATATTGTAATGAAAAGATTAAATTATACAAAAAATCATACATGAAAAGGTTAACAAAAACTACTTTGATATTCCTAATATTTGGGTAATCATGAGGGGCTGCTAAATACTAATATTGATTCATGAAAATAAATTATTTAATTAAAAATTAAAGATAAATTAAAGGAGTTTAATTTATTTAATCTTAAGTACGATTTAAAGTATTTATATCTATCACTAACATATTTAAAAACCTAATAGATCATATATAAAGAATGGTTGACGAGAGAAAATGTAATTTAATTAAGTTATACCTGATTGTAAAGTTTGAGAAATTTTAAGAGCAAATATAAGATATTTAATAAATAAAAACTAATATTAAATATTAGATCTTATATGGATCCAATTAAAATTTAATTATAATTAAAGTTTAATTAAAACTAAAATTTAATTTTTAATAAATTAGTAAAAAGTCTAAGTGTTGTCATAAATATGCGTAAACTCTAAAGAGGCATGTAGTTATTGTTCATCTATCTTTACATCACTTGTATATTTTTTTAACTTATTATAATTAAAGGCTAGAATTATGGTAGCTGTAAAGAGCTAGTTTAGAAGGGTAATTGTAAGAAAAAGATAAATTATATAATGAAGTACGATTATATTTATGTATCAATTATACTATATAATTTAAAGTGATTTTAACTTTTCAAAAAAAATTAAATGAAAATTTTTGTTTTCTTTCTATTGCACACAAAATTGAATCTCGTCACAAATTTTCAAAAGCCAGGTCTTGATCTTATGTTATTTATGCTTAAATTACAGTGATTACAAAGCATTTAGATAAGAAAGTGGACTAAACGTCCAGAAGCCCCTCGGCATGTCTTTCGGCCGGGGCCCAATGGTCTTTTGGACAAAATGGTAATGGTAATTTAGGATAACCAAATGAATTAAGGCATGCATGCCCCTGGGATCAAACATGACCGGATAAGAAAACTCAGAACCTCATTGGTTCAAAACTAACATGTCAACCATGCTTCATATATGTACAGATGCATATATACATACATACATACAGGTACATAGAATCGACATAGAGAGTATAGGATTTGACTTGATTTAGCTTAGAGTGGATAGAGAGAGAGAGAGAGAGAAGGAAATTCAATCGGATGGAATACAATTTGACGTCCGCAAGGACACAGTCTCTCCTCTCTCTAATTTTGTTCTTCTCTCTAGAAAGGTACAGTTAAGAGCTAAGCAACCCATACATGTAGTCCCCATATTGAGAGTTAAAAAGAAAAAAGAAGAGAAAGTTGGAAAAACAGAGGACGTGTTTTGAAGACCTAAGCAGAGCAAAACCCTAGAGTTATTATTATAAAAAAGTCTGTCTCTTTCTCCCTTTCTAATAAGGAGGGGTTTTCGTGATTGTGGAGAATTATTTCTTATTTAAGATTTGATTTGGGAGATTTCCTCTTCTGGCTTCAGTTCACTGTTTAATTTGTACTACTGTAAGTTCTGCCCTTCTAAGATGATGTGCGTTGTCTTTTTTTATTTTTATTTTTTATGTGCTTCTTTTTTGTTCTATGGTATAGCATAGACCCTTTACAACCTTTCCTCATTCACGTCAAAACCCGTTAATTTTTACGCCCTTTTTCAGAGACCTGTTTTGTCGATGGTGCTTATTAGGGCTCGATCGACGTGGGTTCTTATTGTTTGTTTCTAGCACGTTTTTGCTTTTCCGTTTTCCGTTGCAAGTGTCAGTTGTGTTCTGGTTTTGCTAAAGTTTCCACCTTTGCGGTTGTTTGTTTAATGAAGGTTTGTTATTCACTGTGCTTCTGATATGTGAATTTCAACTTGAGTGAGTAGATAAGCTCCTTGCCGTGATGGTTTTTCTTCAAATTTTGCGAATCCTTTTTACCGGTATGCTTTTGGGAATATGCGTTTCTTTTTATATTTTATCAAGTTTAGTATTTTTGGTAATTTTAGTTATGGGTTTTGGTTGATGGAGTGCAGTTTCTTTTAAGTTGCGCTTGGTAGTGTAAGCTTGATCAGTTTTGTAACCTTACCCGAGATCGACTTTACAGTGGATCTGAAACTTTATATATCATGCAGGAATTTGTCTCATAGATTACTGGTAGTGCGGGGCTGGCGTGGTTCTAGAATGTGAAAAATCGAAGACTGTTCCTTGAGTTAGGTTTGCTTGGCGTGTTGGTAAAAGGAAGCACTGTATTCTTTGAGACAAAAATTTCTTGTATCTGTCAGTGAAAAATTAGGACTTCGGAATCTAAAATGTTGGATATGGAGTCGCAATTCTGACCCGGTTCAATTCTACCTTTGTTCTGTAACTTCGGAGCAATTTCATTCATGTTCGTTTATATAGTTGTGATACTTCAAAGAGTGTTTTTAGATTGTGATTCTTGATAACATGGTGCCTTCGGGGCCGCCTACTCCAGTTGGTGGTGCCCAGTCTGTTTCTCCTTCTCCTTTGAGGACAAATTCAGGGATGTTAGGATCTCAAGGAGGTCCTTTTCCTCCCCAAACAGCCTTATCTTCTCTAGTGTCCCCCCGTAGCCAGTTTAACAATATCAATATGCTTGGTAACATGCAGAATGCCTCTTGCTTCCTTAATCAGTCTTTTGGTAATGGGGGCCCAAATCCAGGACTTGCTGGTTCTGCAAGTAACCAGCGTGGAGGTATTGATGGTGGAGCTGAGTCTGACCCTCTTTCTGGTGCTGGAAATGGAATGGGTTTCAGTGGTTCTTCACCGTCTTTTGTACCTACAAATATTGTGAACCCTGGCGCAGCTGGTCATGTTCAGGGACAGCAATTCCCAAATCCTTCTGGAAACCAGCTGTTGCCAGATCAGCAACAGACTCAGCAACTTGAATCTCAAGGATTTCAGCATAGTCAGCAACCGCTGCAACAATTCTCTGCTCCTCATGGCACACAGCCACAACAACTCCCCTTTCAAGCAATTTGTGGAGGTTTAGGCGGTATTGGCCCCGTTAAATTGGAGCCTCAGTCAACTAATGATCAACAACAGCAACAGCTGCAGTCATTAAGAAATCTTGGTCCGGTCAAGTTGGAACCTCAACAGTTCCAGGTTATGAGAAGTATTGCACCAGTGAAGTTAGAATCCCAACATTCAGACCAGTCGTTTCTGCAACAACAGCAGCAACATCAACATCAACATCAACAACAGCAACAGCAACACTTCCTCACTATGTCGAGGCAGTCTTCTCAGGCTGCTGCTGCACAGATTAATATGTTGCATCAGCAAAGATTGCTGCAAATACAACAACAACAACAACATCAACAACAGCAACAACAATTCTTGAAGGTTATGCCACAGCAAAGGTCTCAATTACCACAGCAGTTTCAGCAACAGAATTTACCTCTAAGAAATCCTGTGAAACCTGTATATGAGCCTGGGATGTGCGCACGTCGTCTTACACATTACATGCATCAGCAACAACGAAGGCCTGAAGTAAGATTGTGCCATCAATATCTTTCCTTAGAGGTTTGGTTTTGGATTTATGGTTTCACAGTAATGCTTACTTTCTATGTAGGACAACAATATTGAGTTCTGGAGGAAGTTTGTTGCTGAGTACTTTGCTCCCAATGCAAAAAAAAAATGGTGTGTTTCTATGTATGGAACTGGACGACAAACAACTGGAGTTTTCCCTCAGGTCTGTTTTGCAGTAAATCTAGCAAGAATTAGTTTAAGGTTTCTTCTGTTTGTTTTCTTATATTCTATGGAATTTTAATTGATATAGGCACTAGGTATAGAAAAAGTTCTCCTTTTCATGTCTTGCTAATACTCCTTTTAATGATCATAGTTGAAGCCCTAAGATGGAACAAAATTAAGTGTTTAATGGAAATATATTGTGGAAAAATCTGATTACTTTTCAACATGGCATCTTTATTGATATAGCATTTGATAACAAATCTTACATGCAAAATTTGTAGGATGTATGGCACTGTGAGATTTGCAGTCGCAAGCCAGGCCGTGGGTTTGGTAAGTTAGCAGATATACACTTTTGGTTAAGTTAGTAGATTTTAATTTGTGTTTCCTTGTACGATGCAATCTGCAAAAAGGACTTTGCATTGTTTATTTGACACATATTTTGTATTCAACTCTCTGTTCCTTTGTAGTACTATATCTTATTTTGGCCTATCGTATCTCCAGAGGCAACATATGAGGTTCTTCCCAGGCTTTTTAAGATCAAGTATGAAAGTGGAACCTTGGAAGAACTTCTGTATGTTGACATGCCACGTGAGTATCAAAACTCAACTGGGCAAATTGTGCTGGACTATGCTAAAGCAATACAAGAAAGTGTTTTTGAACAACTCCGGGTTGTTCGTGATGGTCAGTTGAGAATAGTCTTCTCTCCAGACTTGAAGGTTACACTTCATATACCCTTTTGGTTGACAACTTACAATTTTTTTGATGTTTTGCGTACTGAATATGCACTTCTTTGTTCTGTTTGATTTTTGCAGATTTGCTCTTGGGAATTCTGTGCTCGCCGTCACGAAGAACTTATACCTAGAAGATTGTTGATACCACAGGTGACTAGGAAACTTTTCACTTGTTAATCCTCTGTAGTTCTTCATTCCATTCTGTTCCTGAATATTTTAAAAAAGGTCCATTGGCCTGTTGGTTGAGTTTCTGTTATTGATTGTTGGTTACTTGGATTTGAGGCGATAGATGTTATTGAGTTTTTGTTATCAATTTGTTGAATAGGATTAGAGTTATTATCTTGAAATTTGATCTGGGTATGAGCTGTCCAATATGATAGTTAACCTCTGAAAACTAATGATCAGTACACGACTATTTGGGTGTTTTGTTTATGGCTGTTTGATGATGTCCTAATAGCTACAGAGACTAAGAAAGGAGTTTTTTGAACTCTTAAGTGCTGATGTCAGGGCCTTTTTCCCATTGTTCTATATGCAGAGTATCTTTTCTATATTCTGTTAGTATATCCTTGTTTCTAATTGTCAGAAATGGTCAAGAGCTATTTCGTGTCAATTGTGGTTGCTTGGTTGTATCTGTACTTAATTCTAAGATATCTCTTTATTTTGAGTGTCCTAGGGATGTTCAATGCTTGTATCTTATTAATAAGAGAGCCATCCATCTCACTTGCTGTCTTAAGTGTGTTAGATATTACTTATCTAATGGTTGTTAGTGGCGTTAAGTTTGGGGACTAATGCTATCATGTTGGTTTTGCTTGCATGAACAATGCAATTAAACTTGTCTACAGTAAACGGGTGGATATGTACCTTAGAGTGCATTATGGAAAGAACTGAAAGACATTTTAAGTTTTTTTCAGGGTTAAAAGCCCTTTCTGGGTACTAGTTCTGAATAATTAAGCATTTACTGATGCTAGTAAAAAGTGCAGAACCGTATTTGGGGGAGATGAGAGTATTGCTTTTATTGGCTTCTTTTAATTGTTATTAAAGAACTTAATACTGCTTTTCTTACCCAGATGAGATTTTTACAATTTGGATCTTATTACCTATGCAAGATTTCTAGTTTGCATTGCAATCATATCTTTTTTTCAACATTGCTTATGTTGATTCATTGCACATGTTGCTTGTGATCTTATAATTGTATTCAGAATATGCTCTGGGCCTCGCAATGCTCTTGACACCTATTACTAAATTCTGGCTTATAGGCCTTATTGATTTTTGTGACATGTCCATAATTCCCATTGTTGTCCTGTTAAGCAAAAGATAAAACTGTCATTATTAATAATTGCCATTGTTTAGCTGTAATTGGGAGGTAATTGAAAAACTTGTTGGAGATACGATTCTTTTGTAAGTGATTACCAGGAAAAAAAAAAGCATCCTGTTCGTTACTACTTGATTAAATCAGGAAGTCAATGGATTTTTCTTACATATGATGTGACAGTAATTGAAATATCTTAATGTAGCAGATGGTCATTTTATATGTCAAATTACATCAAGACATTATAAATGATAGATGAGTTGATTTCACTCATTATTGAGACCAACTAAAAAACTTATCACTGCAGGTCAGTCAACTTTGTTCTGCAGCACAGAAGTACCAGGCTGCAACCCAGAATGCATCTCCTAATCTATCAGTGCCAGAGTTGCAAAATAGCTGTAACATGTAAGACTCATTATTAGTCACTGTCGGCTTATAAGAAATTTTGTTCACTCAATTGTATATCAATGTGTATGTGTTTATTGGAGGGCGTTGGTTGGTAGAAAAAGAGATGATTGTGCCTGTAGAGTGGGGGGATAACATCTTGAGAATTCCATAGTTTCCCTTCTTCATGTCTCTGCTGAAATAAATGTTTGCATTGCTTTAAATATATTTGTTGTTCTTGTGTTCCAGTACAGTAGCAAAATTGGCTATTTTTTCATTTTTTCTTCATGTGAGAAAAGCTGAATGTATTGTCATTTACTGGAGAACTATTCATCTGTAGGTTTGTTGCATCAGCTCGGCAACTGGCAAAAGCATTGGAAGTACCATTGGTAAATGATTTGGGATACACAAAGAGATACGTGCGGTGCCTTCAGGTGACTACATACTTATTTCACAGACCAGATTGGCTTCATGGCTTTCATGTCAATTCTTTGGTGTTAAGTGGTTGTTGTTACCTTTTGTATGACATTATAAATGTAGATTTTTTTAAGTTTCAGGTACCAGTTTAATCTAATGTAGTTGGTTAGATATTCATTTTCTGACTTTTGTTCTCTCAATTAGAGATTACCAATCCTATTCATTTCAACTTTTTTGCCCTTTGACAATAGTCATGGGTGTAATCATTTATGATTTATATGAGTTTGCTTAACATCTATATATACTTCTAAAAATCTGTTTTGCACTTTTGTTTCAAAATTTTGGTAATGGTAGGTTTGAGAGAATTTAAAACCTAAGCATCAAGTAGTGGTTTAGTGTGTTCTTTGATTGAGTTACTTAATTTTTAATGCTCTCTTATAGTGTAAACATGGTTGCAGATATCTGAAGTCGTTAACAGTATGAAGGATTTGATTGATTATAGCCGAGAAACTGGGACTGGACCTATGGGTAAGTTATGGTGGTAGTTTTGCTTGCCATCATTGTTCTTTTGTTTTCAAGTTGTTCACTGTCGCGACCTGCTTAAATTACCGAGTGAATGATATTTATAAATTTTAATATCTTCTATCCTAATTTTACCATGTTAGTTCAATAGCATGAACTGTGTGCTTGTGATGGCTTATCATAAATAGCTAAATACTTAAATCATTGACTTATTTTCCCCTAAATTGATACAATTCTTTTGCTGAATTTTGGATGTGCAACACTTCCATCCTTAGTTGCTTCTGGTCCTTTTTGACCATCTTATTGAAGCATATGACTCAGTAAGGATGTTCTTAATTCTGGTGTTAACATGATTTTGCTCTGGATTTGGTTAAAGATGGAAATATGAAGCTGGCTTTAAGAATAGATTTATGTCTTATCTTAAACCAACATAGTACTTGATTCCATGTATTTTGTGGTGATTTTCAGAAAGTTTGGCCAAGTTCCCAAGGAGGACGACTACTACCTCTGGAATTCAGAGTCGACCACAACAATCTGAAGAGCAGCAGCAGCAGCAACAACAACAATTAATTCCCCAGAAGTTGACTAATGATCCAGCAATGCATATTGCTACTACCAATGGTGTTCCTAGTGCAACTAACTCCCTTAATTCTGCAACTGCATCAACCTCTGCCAGCACTATTGTTGGGCTTCTCCACCAGAATTCTATGAACTCTAGGCAACAAACTTCCATTAATAATGCAACCAGCCCATATGGTGGAAATTCTGTTCAGATATCATCCCCAGTTTCCTCGAGCACCATACCACAGGCACAATCTAATCCTTCTCCGTTCCAATCTCCAACTCCTTCCTCTGCCAACAATCCCCCACAAGCATCTCATACTACCTTAACAACTGCCAAGCATATAAATTCAACAAATTCGCCTGTGAATATTCCCCTGCAACAAACAGGTCTTTCTGGTGAGGTAGACCATGGCGATTCTCAGAACTCTGTTCAGAAAACCATACATGAAATGATAATGTCCAACCAACTTAATGGAAAGGGAGGTATGACAGGAGTTGGTTCTCTAGGGAATGATGTAAAAAATGTCAATGGGATTATACCAACAAATAATGCGGTTTTCAATGGGGGGAGTGGCATGGTGGGGAATGGAACTGTCAATACTGCAATGGGGAGTGCTGGATTTGGTACAATGGGAGGTGGACTAGGGCAGTCTGCAATTGCTAATGGCATTAGAGCTGCAATGGGTAATAACTCAGTTATGAATGGACGTGTTGGTATGGCATCAATGGTTCGGGATCAAAGTATGAATCACCAACAACAGGATATGGGGAACCAGCTGCTTGGTGGTTTAGGAGCTGTTAATGGATATAGCAATCTACAGTTTGATTGGAAACCGTCCCCGTGAAGGTTGTATTGACAGGAGTTATGCTTTAGCAGTTTTTGAGTGTAAGCTGCTCATGCAGCGTTCTGAGGGAGGAAATCTCTTGTAGCCCTGTGGATAAATATGGTTCTTGGGGCTCCTCGCCCAGCCTTTGTACTAATCTGAGAAAAAAAAGAGGGTAAAACATAAAGCATAGCGTTTTCTTTTTCTTCTCTTTCGTCGATGAAATGGTAAATGCCCTTCAGTTGCTTCAATTCCCTCTGGTTTAAAACTGGGTTTTATGAATCAGCAGACCTGCTTGCCAGGTTTGTTTGAAATATGGATCATTAAAATATTAAAACGCGCGAGCGCCCACAGATCCGCCCGTTTGTACATGTATAATATCAAATCAATGTTCTTTTGTACTCTGGTTTATTAAGTAAACTTTACAAGTTTATAAAGTTAATTTTATTTTTTTAATTTAATAAAATCTGCAAGGTCTTAATATTATTAAGTTATAAATTTTGATTGATACTATATTAATCACAATCTACGATAATTTCATTTTGGTAGAAATATTATTTATTTAATATAGAAATATATTTTCTCATAAGATAAAGTTTATCTATTATTCAACAATATTATTTTTTTATCATGAATTATTGCACTATTGTAATGTTATTCATAAATAACTTGAATTTAATGAGTAGCACATTTAGTAAACAAAATTTTGATGATCGAATTAGGTTCTATAGTTGAATGACGTTAAAACTAATATTTATATTGGTCTCTCTCACACACCATTTTTAAAATTTTGGAAGGTATCCACCTTGAAACTTTTTCTTTTGTCTTTTGTTTTAACAATTTATTGATTGTGTCAATACTTTTGTTTTTTAATATTAGTTGGAAATGTATTCTTTTTTCTTTGCAGTAATATACTATTTTGATTTTTTGGAAAAAAATTGGATCATTTGGTCAAATCATTTACATTATTACAATGGTAGAACATGGATAACATGATCATAAGATAATCAAAGTACTTCAATTCCATACTTTTGATTAATTCATACATTTGAAGATTAAATATGGCTCAAAACTGGATGTTATTAGCATCATTTTTCCCCCCTATATTCCTATGTATTAAAAGGATGTCATGAATTATTCAGAAGTGGCATCTGAATTTTTAGTGGCTGGAAATCTATTCACGTAGCTCACCATTCATGAATACAAAAAAGGTCAAATATTGCTAGTTGAAAATTGAAATCAAATTTTGGCAAGTCTTGTGGGCTACATGTAGGTGTGCTTGAAAATAAGCTATATGGTTAATCTATTTTTTTGACTAAGATTTATGTGCTAGCATTATAAATAGATGCATCCTCTGCATCTTTTGAGCACCGAAAATAGAAGAGAGAAAGCGTGTGAGAAACACTTTTGAGAGCTCTGCAATTGTACTAGCTACATTTAGGATTCACTAGGTAGAGAGAAAATTCTAGAGTGACACTTTGTAATCTCCTGTTATTTTCTTATAGTGAAATATCTCCGATTGTCTCGTGTCCGTGGACGTAGGCAAGATTTGAGCCGAACCACGTAAAATATTGTGTGCACTTGTGTGATTGTTTTCTCCATTTATTTCTCTACATAACCTACTGACGAAGGTTTGTTGATCCAAGGGATTTTTCTCAACAAACTGGTATCAGAGCCCACGGTTAAATCTTTGTCAGTTGGATGATGGCATCGTCAGCAGTAAAATACGATGTGGAGAAATTTGATGGCAAAAACGACTTCAACATGTGGCGTATTAAAATACGCGCCCTGTTAGTACTTAGTACAACAAGGATTGCTCAAGGCACTTGATGGCAAAGATAGCTTGCCAGAAAAATGGGACGAGGAGAAGAAGGCGGACATAATGGAACAAGCACATGGTGCTATACAACTATGCTTGTCCGATGAAGTGTTACGAGAAGTTGCAAATGAGCAAACTGCTAATGGATTATGGACGAAGCTAGAATCTCTCTACATAAAGAAATCCCTGACGAATCGATTGTATTTAAAACATCGGTTGTATACTCTCCGAATGAAAGAAGGTATGCCCATCAAAGACCACCTGAATGAATTCAACAAAATCATGTTGGATTGACAACATGTTGATATCAAGCTTGAAGATGAACATCGAGCATTGATCTTGTTATGTGACCATTTTGTCGACACTATGCTGTATAGAAGAGACAAGATCACTTTGGAGGATGTCAAGGCTTCCTTAAACTCACGAGAGTTAAAGAAGCGAGTGTCAGAAAGCCAGATAAAGGATCAGGCAACAGGTATGTTTGTGAGAGGTCGAACTAAAGATAAAGGATCTGATGATAAAGGCAAATCTAGATCAAAATCAAGATCTGTAAAATTCAAATGTTTTGAATGTCATGAGATCGGGCACATTAGAAGAAATTGTCCTAAGTTGAAAGGGAAAAAGAAGGTTGGAGAAAGTTCTGATATAACACATGTTACCAATGCAGCAGAAGATTCTGATGCTGTCGGAAGTGTTCTTACAGTGTCTACAAGTGAATCAGGTGACAAAAATGGATTCTTGACTCTGCTTGTACCTTTCACATATGTCCTAATAAGAGTTGGTTTACTACATATAAAAGTAGTGGTGGAACAGTCTTATTAGGAGATGACAAAGGACTTCGCGTCGATGGTATAGGTACAATCAGGATTAAGATGCACGATGGCATTGTTCGGACACTAGAATGTCGACATGTTCTAGAGATGAAAAGGAATCTCATTTCCTTAAGCCTCCTAGATTCCCGTGGCTATGAGTACTCTTCTCTAGGTGGAGTTCTAAAAGTTTTCAGAGGTGCTTTGGTCATGATGAAGGGGAAAATGGTTGACGGCCTTTATTATCTTCAAGGTACTACTATTGTTGGTAGCGCTGATTTGTCATCTGTAGCTGATTCAGATAGTGCTTCTACTCAGCTATGGCATATGAGATTGGGCCACATGAGTGAAAGGGGCATGATGGAGCTGAGCAAACGAGGTTTGCTGTGTGGATAGAAGACAGGAAAACTGGATTTCTGCGAGCACTGTGTTTATGTCAAACAGAGTAGAGTGAAGTTCACTACATCTGTTCACCGTACCAAAGGCACATTGGATTATATCCATTCTGATCTTTAGGGACCTGCTCCAGTTTCATCCAAAGGTGGAGCACTGTATATGTTGACATTCATTGATGACTACTCGAGAAAGGTCTGGGCATATTTCT
>JAOTAW010000006.1:10866566-10877845 GCA_025629945.1 Erythroxylum savannarum | reverse complement strand
ATTACTTCCCTTCCTCTTCATTTAAAAGACATGCCAAAGGGCTAAAAGCCCACTTAACTCACCTTAAGCCTTAAAACATATTTAACTTCCTAATGGGCTCTTTCAAATTTTAAAGTCTAACACCTTATTAAAATTCGCTCTAATTTCACTAAATTCCTTCAATTCAATTTCTAAAATCCATACAAGCTCTAATAAATAATCCCCCATTTAATCTCAAGCTCCTAAATTCATAGGACCCTCAAATCATATAAATCTTTTTCATACAAACAATACATCACAAAATAATAATTTCTCAATAAATCGAATTTTACTAAATCCCTTCATGTAATAAGTATAACCTACACAATATAATCCTTAATTTACTCCAATCGAATAATTTAAACATGCTTAATGCGAATCGGGGCCCAACAACTTATTCATGCATCAAACACCTCGGAATTTCAAAGTCCAGAATCAACACAATCACGTTCACAAAATAATTCAATACAGAATTTAAAACAAACAAATAATCAAGTGAGACCATCTAGGTTGCTCACAATTTGCTCTAGAAAGTTATTGCCTCGAAGTCCTGGCAACGTCTGGATGTTGTTGCTCAATAAGCTCTTCTAAATCATCCAATACATACAAATTTATACACATCACAACTTTGCACAATTACAAGTATTCATTTATGCACATATATATATATGGATTATGTACAATGTATGCTTAATGATAATCTTGGGTACATTTCCTTAATATGTGTCTCATAACCAATTAATATGATCTTTAAATCATTCCTTAATACCTAATACACCTTCCTTACTTT
The DNA here is from genome assembly GCA_025629945.1 of Erythroxylum savannarum. Taxonomy (NCBI): domain Eukaryota; kingdom Viridiplantae; phylum Streptophyta; class Magnoliopsida; order Malpighiales; family Erythroxylaceae; genus Erythroxylum; species Erythroxylum savannarum. The sequence continues at coordinate 10,877,037 of JAOTAW010000006.1, read as the reverse complement.
AATCGCTCAATTCATCATCAACTAGGCTATTTCAAGATCACATTCAAGCTTAAATACCTCATAGGAAAACATTAATAAGTCAATGATTTATATATATACATGATCTTGGGACAAAAGGCATAACTATTGCTATGGAAGTTGGATTAATGTCATTCTAGAACTCTTTCGAAGAGGACTTTGAGTTCTACAACTTCCGTGAAGACCGCGAAGAGAGATTTTTCCATCTAAAGGGTCAAAATCGTAATTTTATGTAAGTGTCCCGAGAAGGTCCGCCCAGCAAACATAAGTTCCTCCAAACGGACATGAATGGCGCTGGGAAGTTTGGAAGACCCAAGAAGGTCTGTCCAGTGGACCTAAAGTCCGTCTAACGGACATGTGAGAAACATATCCCACTTAACAACATTTTTGACAATTTGTACCTATATTCTAACATCAATTTCACTCCAAATTTTCCAGAATTTGCCTCCTCTAATGCAACATCATTTCATATTAATTTAACCACTAAATTGATTGCATTAAACTCTTAAACCTCAACTCATTTGATTCATCATTTTCAACTAAATCTCATCATTAATGAAATCCTATCCTTTTTCCATAACATATCTCATTCATAAGTATCAAACAATTCATTTTCAAAAATCATCATTTCAAGTTGATAACTTCTTCATTTATACCTCAATTTCAGTTTAATATCATCCACACATAAATCAAAATCCATGCTTGATCATAAACACCAAAATAGAACATATTCGTATACACTTTCATCATAGATTTTATGTACATGTTCTACCTGATTTTTCACCTTCATTTCATTCCTAACTATCACCTTAATTCATCTCATTTCAAGACATCTTAAAACTACTTACTGTTCTCAAACTGTAACTACACCCAGTACTCAACTTGAAGTCAAAATTTGAAACTCTTAAAGACAAAATTTGAATTCGATGTCTTCATGAAAAATGTAGCCATATGTCTCTAATGTAATCCAAATTAAAAAAACATCCCATTTGGATATCTACAAGTCAAGTTATGGCTAAAATATAGATGCATATCTAGTGAAAATGTTATAGCTAACATATTCCAGCACATTTTAAACACCATTATCACTTTATCTCTAAACTTTCACCCTAGTTCTTCTCTTTTCAAGACAATACACTTGCCTTTTCTTTAACTTCAATACCCAATCCAATCCATTTCTAAAACAACCAATGATCCACGTTTTTATACATCAAAAACATAACATGAAAATATCCATTCACAAATCAATTTTTCTGCACTTCTTTCTACACCACTTTTGGATTCATTCTAACTCTAAATCATCTCTACAGCAATTTATGAATCATTGATCATCACATATACAAAAGGAAGACATTTACATATACATTTCATCACTCACGACTCACACATATAAATTTCATGATCAAGTCATCAATCCCAAATTACTCATTAATCATCACATATACAAAAGCAAGACATTTACATATACATTTCATCACTCACGACTCACACATATAAATTTCATGATCAAGTCATCAATCCAAAATTACTCATCATATTAGTTTCATTTAACACTACCCGTGATGATTAAAGCATAACTTACTTGATTTAGCTTCAAAATCTTCAAAATTTCCAAGAAACCCTAACTTTCCATGCATCTCACGGTTATCAACATGGAGGTGGGGTAGGTTTGGTTTTCTAGTGGTAAGATGATGAAGATAACAAGGTGAGAGTAGCAACTGAAAGGTAAGAAAGCTAGGTTTAACGTTAATGCTTGGGAGAAGAGAGTGTCGTAGACGAAGACAAAAACATGAAGAAAATGAAGAAGGGAGCATAAGTAACGAAAATAATGGGTGAAAGACAAGGATGTTGGTCTTTCAAAGAAGAAAATATTGTGAGTGGTGAGTGGCAAGTGTTGTGACACTTGTCACTTGCCACTTGTCATTTTATTGTGATTTCCAATTGGCTCTTTTAAAAAGCTAGTCCATTTGTCTCCAATTTTTAACCCAATTTTCTTCTAATTTTCAATGACACTTGTCATTAAATCTTAATGTCACTTAACAATAATTTCTACTGCCATTTGACATTTATTTCTACTACCATTTACTAATTATCTTACCACTTGGTATTTTTTCTAGTCCAAAAATACCTATAATTTTAGAAAATTCTCATACTTCACCAAAAATTATAATTCACTACTTATGCACTCCAACTCAATTTTTAAGACACATAATTCATAATTTGCATTATAATCACATTAAAACAGTCATTTATACCCGAAAAATGTCAAATGAGTGCATGAACAATTCATTGTAATGTGTGTGATAATCAAATTCATATGTGTGTATGTTAACATTATGCATGAGTATGAAATGCATTTTCCTAATCTTTCATTCCTATTTTCTCAATTACAGAAATCTAAGGTTTTAACCTTTAATATGGAAACGAGATGTTACAAAAGGTTAGTGTACAACCAAAAGAGAGCATTAACTAGAGGTACAATAAATAAAACAAAGGAGATTACCATAAGCAAATTTTAAGGATCAAGAGTCAAAAAGTAGAGCAAAAATTTCTAAACTTATGGTTAACTTTATAATTAATAAAGAGGATCAAGGTATTCAAGTATTTTACAAATTATACAACATAAAAAATTTTAATTTTAATATGTTTCTAACTTTCAAAATAGAAAGGTAATGATTTAAAAAGAAAACTCTATATTTTATATTTTCAATAAACATTTTTCAAATGCCAATGACATTACTAAAAGGTGAATAACAAATAGTTTAAGTTAGGGGTGGCAGTTAAGCTTGAGGCCCAAACTGGCTGGACTTGACTCAGTTTGAAGTCAATGAGTTCAACCTGATTTGGCTGGACTTTAGGCCGTGTTTATGTTTTCTTTGAAAATTTTGGGCGTTGGAATGAGCTCAAGCTGGACCGAGCTTTAGCCCAACTTGAGTTTATTTCTACAATTATCAACCAATTTATTTGCATAATAGTTTAAATATTTGATTTTTTATTTTAAAAAATCAAATAAATATTTTACAATGTTAATTAATTGGGGGATATTATATCTAAAAAGAAATTTTGTTTAATAATTGAAGTTATAAAACATATGTAAACTTTGTTTAAAAGAAAGCATAGAATATAAATTGAGAAATAAATTCTCAATTAGAATAATTAACTTAAATTTATAATTGCTATGTATAATTAGAAGTAATGAAGTATGACTAAAGTTATTTTTTTTCCAAATTTCAAAATATCAATTCAAATAGTAAATTTAAAATTAAATTCTAGTATCATCTTTACGACTGCTTATTTTTAATTCCTTTTGTTACGTAATTAAAATCTCCCACATATTATCAATGGAACATTTTATGTGTAACTGTTGTTATTATTGTTACGTAATTAAAATCATAATTTCAATAATTATAATAAATTTGTAATAATTTAAATAAAGAAGTTATTTAAAATTCAATTCCTTTACTATTCTGCTAAGATTTCAAATTCTATAGAAAAATAAGTAATTGTATATGGATTTTTAATAATTCAGACAATTACGAATTTAATTTTATATAGCAAAGAATGAAAGAAACAACAAGCTTACAATTAATATTACTAATTCCGATGTCAACATAGTCTCCCAATTCTTTTTTGAAAAAAGGAAAAGAAAATGACTAGAAGTTAAAAAGCAATGTGAAGGAGACTTTGATTAAACTAAAAACAGCACGGGGGACGACATTGAAGAATTGACGAGATCGAAGGGGCGGATTTAGGAAGCAAAAATAATCACATAGAAACGATCAAACTCTTAGATCTAAGCCTACCATCCTGGCCTTCTTCTTCACAGATTCGCAGGTATCAAAATTTTCTCTGACTTTCTCTCTCGCTGCTTTCGCTTCGTTGTGCAGATAATAAATAATTAAGTATTTATTTGGTTGGTTTTTGGTGTCTCTCTGATCGGGGATTTCTAGAATAATATAATATACTACATTAAAAACAAAACAAAGAATAATAGTAATCATGGAAACTTCGTCGAGCCAACAAGAGTTTGATTACTTGTTCAAGTTGTTGCTAATTGGGGACTCTGGTGTTGGGAAAAGCACTTTGCTCTTGAGTTTCACTTCCGACAACTACGAGGATCTCTCCCCCACCATCGGTACGAATTGCTGTAGATTTATGTTGATTTCAACTTCCAGTGAATGGTCGTATGTAGGTGTGGGCAAACATGTGGATGTTAACTTACTATTCTTACGCTTTGTAGGTGTGGACTTTAAGGTGAAGCATGTCACCATTGGTGGGAAAAAGCTGAAACTCGCTATTTGGGACACTGGTAAGAACACTTTGTTCATCTATCATTACTTTGTTATTCTTGTCCTTGAATTTCCCTTCATATTGTATTTGCTTCTGATTTTCCTTTTTCTTTTTTTGTGAATGCTCTAAAAAATCCTAAAGCGTAACTGATTATAATTAATTTGCAATTACTTTTTTTATGACTATTAAAGGACAACTTTAAATCGTAAGCTGCATTTTGCATATTACAAAAAATTGATAGTATTGGCATTTGAGTTCAATCCTATTTTTTGTTATTCCAACCCTCCCTTCTCTTGTCTTCTTTTTCTCAATTTTTCCCTATCAATGGTATAATATGTTAAATACCTCAATACTTTCTTCAATAATTACTGAAGATTGAATCTTCAATTTTATATGCAGCTGGACAGGAGAGATTTAGAACATTAACTAGTTCATATTACAGAGGAGCGCAGGGGATCATTATGGGTGCGTATTTCATTCACCTTTTCTTTTTTACTTTTTCTCACCTTATCCTTCCTCCAATGGTATTCATAAATATGCCTGATTTCTTTTAAAAACTGCACTACATATATCTCTATTTATTCCACTGTGGTAAATGTGATGTCATGAACAAATTTTCAGTATGGCCTTTAAAAAGAAAAAAAATTCTCCTGTTTCTTGTTTTCTCATATCGTCTGCACTTCCATGAAATGGGTTTGTATGTTTGAGGTTTTGAGGTGTCTTGGCTTTTCAAGTAGTTTCTCTGGAAGAAAGACACGTCTTGCAATATCTTGCCAGCTATGGGTTGGCTGGGTTCTCCTACTCTTATTCTTGCCTCTTGTTACACTATATTAATATGATCTATCTGGGAATTGATACAGTATATGATGTAACACGGCGAGAAACTTTTACAAATTTGTCTGATATATGGGCCAAAGAGATTGATCTGTATTCGACAAGCCAGGATTGTATCAAGATGCTTGTCGGTAACAAAGTTGATAAGGTATGTCTCAGAAATAAGTTTGTTTATGAATTTCATTGTTTTAATCCTCGTTATTCTTATCAAATTATTGGGTGGAAACTTATATAAATTTGGTGCATTTTATCCCCATCATTTATACCTTGTGCAGGAAAGTGAAAGGGTTGTCACCAGAAAAGAGGGCATTAACTTTGCCCGGGAATATGGGTGCCTTTTTCTTGAATGTAGTGCAAAAACTCGAGTCAACGTAGAACAATGTTTTGAGGAACTTGTTTTAAAGGTAAAAATTGCATCTGAGTGGGTTTTTAATTTTCAAAGTTGAAGTTGGCTGATGTTACTTTTTGCTTTCTTTATCTTGTAGGTCTATCTTTAGAGTTTGTACTATGCCTCTGCAATGTTTTATTTTGGCATTACTATGGGTCTTTCTCTAGGTTCTTGTGATTTTTGGATAATGACCATATTTTATTCATATTTCCATCAATTGAAATAGTCATTTCTACAGTTGTCATACATATATGAATACAGAGTCAACTATTAGTCATTTCTGCAGTTGCATACATATATGAATAGTGAGTCAACTATTTCAGAACGTTAGTTTTATATTGAGTCAACTATTAGAAAATATCTAATGACAAAATGATTGGAAAATATATAGAATTTTTCAATGATTTAACAGTGGGGACTTACTGAAATATTTTGAATAGTAAAAGGGATGAAATTGTGAGGTATGATAAAGAAAACTGTTAGAAGTTAGTTTCGGTAATATTATAACAGAGGTGATGGAAAGACTCAGTTGATTTTTTCCCAATGCTAGGATGAATCTGAATATTTTAGAGGATGTCTGAATGAAGTTAGTAAAAGTAGGACTACAAAATTGTTATTCATTTGTCATCCCTTGACTGGTGTTTGTGGAAACTGGTATCAAAATTTTCCTTATCAATATTAGAATGATTGGTTAGTTGTGTTCCCTGCATGATTTGTTACTTTTAATGAAAATGCTTGAAGTGGCAGACCTTTGAATGTCAACAGAGTGTTCCAATTGCATGAAACAATTTCTTAAAAATTTTAATTGCTTTGAATCTGTACTGTGAAACCACAAAGAGTTGATATAGATATAGAAAAGCTGCAACCGTTCCTGAAAGGTGCTCGATAGGGATCATGTGAATCTTGGTGTTAACTATGATCTTTAGTGGTGTTCCTTTGGAAATTTGAATGACCATTGGTTTTTGAATAGGGGCAATGGTCTCGTTGCTTTTAAAATGGTCATTCTTAGAATCACTACTAAGCATTTTATGAGAATTTGCAGATTATGGAAACACCCAGTCTGTTGGCTGAAGGTTCAAGTGGCGTGAAAAAGAACATCTTTAAACAGAAGCCTGCACAGGATGTTTCTGTTAGTGGCTGTTGCTCATGGTGATTCTTCTCTTGTGTGTCGGTTGCTCGTGGTGGTTGGGTCCTCGAGTTAATGACATATCCTTGTCTGAGTGACCTTTGGTTTCCTTTCTTTTGGTTTTTTATTCTTACAAATGACCAACCTGTGACAATAAAGTGTATTAATCATCAAACGCTTTGTTGATCTAAATATATGATATATTGTTTTCTTTGCCAGATGGCCCAGATTTAAGAACTTGGATATGCCTCTCGGTGTGCCCTCTCGGTATGCTTTTCCATCCCTTTTGTTCGTTATTCTAGGAAAAAGGTGAATAATTGTGTAATGGCCCTTCCTTTGGGAATGAGATCTTCTATGCCATTTTTCCAGTTCTTACCCTATGCTAGAGGATCTCATCCATAGTTAAAAGAAGGGGATGAGATCTTCTGTGCCGTTTCTCCAATTCCTACCCTGTGGCAGATCTCTGCCACAAATTTGTATTTGTGGATGAGATCCTCTAGCTACTCAAAAAATGGCACAGAGGATCTCATCCCTTTCCTTTGACTGTTCGGATTATATTCGAGTTGATGTTTCGTAATTTCTACTCATTAGGTCTTTAGATCTGCCCGAATTGATGTGAGCGGGTTGAATTAGGCGAAAGGGCCAAATTATTGGACTCAAAACAATTGATCCTTTTTTAAAAAACTTTTTTGAGACTTAGGGTCTGATTTGTCTATTTTTAATTTTGATTTTCGTTTTTGTTTTTAAATTTAGTATTTGTTTGTTTAAGTTTTTTGGTTTTTGTTTTTTGTTTTTGATTCTTCCCGTTTTAAAAAATTATGAAAACTATAAAAAGTATTTTGTCATAATTTAATTTTCCATCAACTAAATATATATATGTTAATTATTTAGTATATAAATTAATAATTTAATATTATATTATATTTAATTAACTAAAATTAATTGTTAATATGAAATATGAATAATTTTAATTTTACTAAATAATTTCATTTATTTTTGTAAATAAACTAAACAAATTTAATTTAATAATTATTAATAAATATATTTAAATTTAAAATATCTTCAAATTATATATTTGAAAAATTTTTGATTTAATAATTTAAAATAAATATTAATTTTTAAATAAAAGTTAAATTTTAAATTACTTATTTTAATAAAATAAAATAATTTATTTAAAATATTATATAAGAGATTAAAATAATTAATCTATATTTTATCTAATATGGAATTGTTATCAGGAATAAAAAATAATTATATTGATTTAATTAAACAAATTTTTATTTTTAGTTGAAAGAAAAATAAAAACTAAAATCAAAAAAAGAAAACTAAAAATTACAGTGGAAAAAATGAAGTTGAATCAAATGGTCCTTTTAACTTTCAAATACACATCATTCCACGTAATGCTTTATGACATCTGGTGGATACATTTATAATTATGCTCATTTAAATTGGTTGGTATTATTAGTACTCTTTTATGAGAGTGATTGACTAAGAGAAAAGAGACAGGCTAAGAAATTGAAAAAAAAAAGTTTAAATTTCTATTTTGTTGTCCCTTTCTAAGAAAATTGGGTTAAGAATAGAGTTGGTAGTCAGTTAAGAGTTATGATATAACTGAGTGACTGAGGGCAGCAATGACAAATGTTTTTCTTGTGTCAAAAGGCTTGAATGACATTTTAACCAAGCTAAATAAAAATATGACCTAGTCGAGTAACCATGGGATATTCATGACAAGGTGTTTGCCTTCATGTTAAAAGACTAGGTTGTCATTAAAGATTTAAAAAAAAAAGTGTTACAATAAATTAAACTTACCAATCTTTTAAAAAATAGAAAGAATTTTCATAAAGGTTATTTAGTAATAGTTTGCCCTTTTAATCGATTAATAATAATAAACACATGCTTACAAGTATAATAGATGTATGAATAGGGTGCTAATATTTTGATTGATATATGAATCAGCACACTTAAACATTAAAGGAATAAGTTAGTATGTTATTACGTTTTGAGTGGTTGATGTTTGAGAGTAAGTTCATTCCATGAGATTTAGTGTCATTGTAAGATCCCACATCGGTTGGAAAGGAGAACAAAGCATCCTATATAAGGGTGTGGATATCTTCCTTTTGCAGATGCGTTTTCTATGCCCTAACGTACCGAATTTCATCAGAACTTCGAAGTTAAACATGCTAGGGCCAAAGCAGTACCAGAATGGGTAACCTCCTAAAAAGTCCTGTGGAAAAATAAAACTGTGAGGGTGTAGACCACTAGCAACTTAAAAAGGCCTAAAGCGGATAATATCTGTAAGCGGGTGGCCTGGGCTGTTACAATTAGTATCAAAGTCAGTACCCAAGTAGTTGTGCCAGCGAGAACGCTGGGCCTCCTAGGGGAGTTGGATTGTAAGATCTTACATTGGTTAAGAAGGAGAACGAAACACCCTTTATAAGTGTGTGGATATCTTCCCCTTGCAAATACGTTTTTTATGTCCTAACGCACCGGATCCTATTATAACTCTGAAGTTAAACATACTAAGGTCAGAGCAGTACACCTCCTAGGAAGTCCTGTGGAAAAAAAACCGTGAGAGTGTGGACCACGAGTCACTTAAAAAGGCCCAAAGGGTATGGACCACGAGCCACTTTAAAAAGCCCAAAGGGTGTGGACCACGAGCCACTTAAAAGGGCCCAAAGCGAACAATATCTACAAACGGGTGATCTAGGCTGTTATAGTCATTGTACCATCATTGTATTGTTTCATGATTGTGTGATTTTATGTGTTTATGTATTTTGTTTGCTAATGTTCTAAGTTTTGCTTGAGGACAAGCAAAGGTTTAAATGTGATGATGTTGAGGGATTTAGATTATATTATGTTTTTCTAGGTGTTTAAATGTGTTTTAAAGTGTTTCTTGGATCATTATCATATGTATAGCTTAGAATTGAGTTATTGTTAGTGTTTGTATGTATTCTATGCGTTTGTTTAGTTTAGAGAAAGAATTAGATCTTAATTTTATGTTTCAAGGGGTGTTTGATGTGTTTGTGAGTACTTGGAATCAGGAAATTGAAGAATGAAGAAGATGTTGGATGCAGAAAGGAAGGCTTGTTGCACGATCGTGATAGAGAGAAGTCAGTAATGTGAGGCACGATCGCGTCAAAAGGTTATCTTTTGAGGTTCGAGGCTATTTTTGGAACCGAACAAAGTCCTAGAACCCTAATACACTATAAAAGATGGAAAACAGCAAAAAGAGGTAGCAACCACTACATCAAAGAAGATCAAAAGGAGACAACAAGAAGAGCATCAGGAAATTCCAACAATCCAAATCAAGGCTTCAAATAGTTTTTATTCTTTTCCCTTTATTTTCTTCAAACTATATAATGTGTAATTAGATTTCTATGATGTATAACATGTTTATAGATTTTTAAATCTTGATTAGGGATTGTTCTTGAATTATTTTGTGAACCTTAATTATTGTTGAATTCAATATATTGATAAATTTTTGTGATAATTTTTGTGCATATACTTAATAATAAATCAAGAGAATGAGTCAAGTAATAAGGTGTGCCACGAGATTTTCTAGCTTAATAGACCTACAATTATCATATTAACAAACTATTGAAGAGATATTTTGTAGCACCCCACTCCTGCAAGATTCGAACCCGACATCGACAGTGACATCCGAGTCCTTGTCCCGCGAGAGTGGCGTGCTAAACACTCAATCACTCAGAAGTCGATACATTTTTTTTTAATCACAAAGCACAATATGCAGAAGACCATAATCAAATATGGCATAAGCCCTTTTCAATCATACAGTGGAATTTACAAAATTCCTA
>JAOTAW010000006.1:10849203-10860307 GCA_025629945.1 Erythroxylum savannarum | reverse complement strand
TGTGGTTCATTCTATATTTCCTTACCTCTATTTACTTTTTTAAATAGAGAGCACAAAGATTCCATTCGAGGCAAATAGATTGTTAATATTGAAGAAAGATATAAGATTAAGTTCCCATCATGGTTTAAGACTCGAGTAAGTTATTGATGGAATATTATGAACTTATGGCAATTTTATATTAGATTAACTTCTAATTATAATAAAGTTGCATTACATCAAGGATAAAAAGGTTATTCTATTTAAATGAAAATGGTTTAATCTTGGTGACATAAAAGTGAATGGAAATACTACTAGCATCAATGTTAGTAAGACATGGTATGATAATGACCCTTTTGTCCTTTCAAGTCAAGTGAAGAAAGATTTTTACCTCAACGACACCGTAATGGGCAATAATTAGAAGGTTGTTCAAAAGTTTCAACACCAAAATCTCTTCGATTTTTGTGAAAGGGAAAAATGATCAAATGATTGAGTATATCAAGGGATTCAATTAAGCGTTGAATAATGGAGCCATACAAATAGAAGATGCAGATATATCATCATTCCATAAGAGAGATGTTAATCTTAATATAGTATAAGTGTATGAAGTACAAGTGAATATTGTTGTAGAAAGAGATGAAGACTATATTGAGGATGAACTATATGAAAATAATGATACTTGGGCCGAATATAATAGTGATGAAGAGTCTAATTATAATGTAATTAATGATGATAATTTTCAAGATCTTAATCATGATAATTGAAGGTAATAAAAATTTTGTTTATATTGTTTGAAATATATTGTTGATGTTTGAATTATGTTTATTCGTATTGTTGATGTTTGAGTTATGTTTATGCGGATTCTTTATTTTTAAGTTATGTTATTGCTATTGTTGATGTTTAAGTTATATTTATGCGGATTGTTGATGTTTGAGTTATGTTTATGCGCCATCCATGATGTTTGACTTATGTTTATGCGTATTGTTGATGTTTTCCTTATGTTAATGTAGATTATTTATGCTTGAGTTATGTTATTATGGATTTTTGATATTTGAGTTATAGATATTCAATATAATGGCACCTAGTAGAAACAAAGGAAGAAGGTGGCAAGTATCAAGGTTGTTCCTCCCTCACAACAACCAGATCAAACAAATCTTAGCCAACAACAACAATCGATTTCATCCACTAATGAACATTGTCAGCAACAATCTCCATCTGTCTATAAAGGGATCTGCAAGTTTGCTAATCTTTAACACATACAAAGACTTATGCTCAAATATATATTTACATGTTTAATGTGTATTTTCTTATCATTATTCTTTTGTTGTCAGGTTCCAATATCAATGTCAGAAATAGAGGTAGAGGTATAACTAAAGGATGTGAGTTGCAACGAATGAATGTTGCAATGAATAGTAAGTTGTCTGTAAATATTGATACCTAGCAAGGATGTCATATAGATAGGATTCAATCAGCTAAATTGTTAAGTGAGTTAGGGGTAATTGCCATAACTGAATTGTCTTGCCTTAAACATACGAAGCAATTGAAGGAAGACAACTTGCTACAGAATGCTTTGGATAAAGTTTCAGTAAATTTTCAATTTATTTAATTATATGCAATATTGTTTTACTTATTTAAAGATTAATTTCACTTTTACTTGTTCATAAATGAAGCACAATATTGTCGATATCGGCAACCCTGATGTTTCAAACTATGTGACTTCACTATTGAAACAAAGGACTACGGATCATCGTTATCGACTATATCAATATGACAAATCTTTTCCTTCGGATGAGGAGGCAAGTAAACATGTTCTTGAACATATGCCTCCAAAAAATTGGAGCAATATATATGACTATTGAGCCTCTGCCAACATTAAGGTTTGTTTTCTTTCTCATCACATTTGCTTCCATTAATCTTGTTGCACAATTTAATGACTATTTCTTTTCTTTATTTAGGAAAAGTGTGCGAAAGTCAAGGTTAATAGAGGAAAAATGAAAACTCCACACAACCAAGGCTCTAAATCATTTGTTGTCTTGCAAAATGAATATGTAAGTTCTTTGTTTACAAGTTATAATTACATCAGTAAATACAATATTAGTTATTGTGCTTTGTATTTTTTTCATAAAATAGAGTCAAAAAAACAACATGGAGAATAGTGTGATAGGATCACACTCTACAAACTGACACATTATAAGGAAGGTGAAGGCTGGATGTCTGAAGAAGCGCACAATAATTATGAAAGTATAAAAATTGTTTAATTTGTTAATTAATTTATTTATGCAGTACTAACTAATAATATTTGAATTGAATATTGATTTTTTTAAAATTTTAGAATAAGATGCAGGATTTATTGCAAACATCAATATATGACAGAAATGAGTCAAATGTAGATAACATTTGTAACAAGGTGCTTGGAATACGATCCGGCTACATCAAAGATCTTGGTTTGGGCCCAAGCTAACTGTTTCATCCTCATCAAGACCACAATATGTTCAATGTCTTAAAGAGGACAATCAATCACTTCATGTTAAATTAGAAAGTAAAAAAAAAAAGTTGGTCAAGCTTAAAAAGTTGGTCAAAAATTTACTTGGCCTGAATTATGTAATGTATTGAAGATGAAAACAACTCTTAGTCATTGAACTGACATTTGTATTTTTTTATTTTGTATTTAAGTATTTTTGAAATTGTAATCAACATTTTGTACATGATCATATTTAATGATATTTTAATTTCTATATACAATGCTTCTAATTTTCAATTATTTTTATTATATTTTTGCATAATAAATCAAACAATAAAAATTCTAAATATTAAATACAATAATATCGATTACAAATCTCACCAATAATTATAATCTAAACGATACAACATTTAATTATAATGTATATTTAAAATTTCAAAACATCACTAAAAATATTTGGCTACATTTTTTAAAATGTCACGAATAAGTTTTCTCTACGCTTCCTTTTCATAGCTAAAAGATATTAGCTACAATTTTAGAAACGTAGCTAATAAGTTTGGTGATGAAAATGAACCATAGCTAGAACTTATTAGCGATGATTTATAAAAACGTCACCTTTAGTTTTTCGCTACGAAAAATATTCGTAGCAAACACATATTAGCAACGATTTGGTGAAAACATCACGTATAGTTTTTTGTTATAGGAATTTTGTGATGATTTTGAAGACGAACATAAATTGTTGTGAATGAATATTAGCGACGATTTTATGACATTTAACGATGAAATTTTTTGTTGCTAAACGTGCCTTCTGTTGTAGTGTACCAATCAATGTTACCATTAGTTTCTACATTTTCTTAGATATTTATTAATCTTTAAAAATAGTAATAAACAAAAAACTTAACCTTAAGTTAGTACATAAGTTGAATATCAAACCATAATTGATATTACCTCTGAACTTATTTGATTGCATTGGTTACTCCAAAATATGATCAATATACACTCATTAGGATCTTCTATTGTGATAACCATATGGCTATGTAAATTGCTCATAGTAATGTCTTTCATGAGTATACTAAATACATTGAGAAATGTATTTTTCAAGTTACAACCATAATGGTTGTTATTTTATTCATATTATTCAAGTTACAATACGGCTTATTTTTATATGCTTTAAAGATCGATCAATTGATATTGAATCAAACTCATCCAGTGAGTGAGTTTCATACTCTCATCTTCAAATTCCAACTATCTGATTTTTCATCTATTTTAAGTTTAAAGGAGGATGTTGAAAATAATCTTAATTGCCAGATTAATTGAGAATATTCTAAATTAATTATTTCTACAATTATTTCACCTTATATTTATTTCTTCAATTATGTACCTTGTTTGCTCTTCTTGATTTTATTTCTTCATCTGAATATAGATTCTTGTATATAAATAAGAGTTCATCTTTAAACAACAACAACAACAACACCCAGTAAAAATCCTGCTAAGACGTTAGGTTTAGAGAGATCTAGTAGTACATAGTCTTACCTCTAACTATTAGAGATGTTGTTTCCAAATGTCTCACATGAATGAAGCAAAATAAATAAAAATGAAAAAGATAAATTAAAAATAAAAAATTTAAGATTAAAAAATAAAATAAAATAAAATAAAAATAATATTACTAATAGGCAAAAAAATGATAGATGCAAATAATAGAAACAATAAAAAATAATACTAATAATAATAGAAAATAGTAATAATAAGATTCATACTAACATTAATAATCATAAACAAAATAAAGTAGTAGTAGTAGTAGTAGCAGTAGTAGTAGCAGTAGTAGTAGCAGTAGTAGTAGTAGTAGTAGTAGTAGTAGTAGTAAAAATAATAATAATACATATTTACCATATAGGTAGTAGTAGTAGTAGTAGTAGTAGTAGTAGTAGTAGTAGTAAAAATAATAATAATACATATTTACCATATAGGCTAACTACAATAGGCAAGAGTTAAAAGATATAGGAGAACTACCAAGATCTTTTTACAAGGGATCCTTAACTTGAATCCTCACGCCAAAGTTTTCTATTGCGGGTCATATCCTCGGTAAGTTCCAACATTGTCATATCCTTTTTGATCACCTCCTCCCAATTCTTCTTAGGCCTCCCTACTTTTCTCTTATTATTTCTAAGTACGATCCTCTTATATTTTCTCACTAGAGTGTCCAAGTGTCTCCTCTTAACATATCCAAACCACCTAAGCCTTGTCTCTTTTAATTTGTCCATAATATTCGCTATCTTTAATTTGTCCCTTACCATTACATTCCTTACCTTATCTCTTTTAGTAAGGTTGCACATCCAACGGAACATCCTCATCTCCGTTACCATTAGCTTATGATTATGAACTTGTTTGATGAGCCAACACTCCGCCCCATAAAGCAAGGCTAGCCTAATCACTAAATGATAGACTTTACCTTTAAGCTTGAGTAGTATCTTCTTGTCAGACAAAACTCCTAAAGCACCTCTCCATTTTAGCCACCCTAATCTAATCCCGTGAGCTATGTCTTCATCAATTTCTCCATTGTTCTGGATGATAGATCCTAAATATGTAAAACACTTCTTTTGCAATATAGCTTCTGAAACAATCTTTACCACCACATCTGGAGCCACCCTATGTTCCAAAAAGTTACACTTCACATACTCAGTCTTAGTTCTACTCAATTTAAAACCATTTGATCCTAATGTATCCCTCCACAGTTCGAGCTTGTCATTAACCCCCATTTTTGTCTCATCTACTAAAACAATGTCATCAGCAAATAACATAAACTAAGGTACATCCCCTTGGATGTTCTTAGTGAGCTCATCAATTACTACTGCAAATAGAAAGGTACTCAAAGCAAAACCTTAGTGTAGCCCAATATCTATAGAAAGAGGCTCAGTATCTCCTCCTATCATCCTTACTTTAGTTTTTACACTATCATACCTATCCTTAATAATTTGTATGTAATTCATCATAACCCCCTTGACTTCTAATCACTTCCATATGATTTACCTTAGAACCCTATCATATTCTTTCTCTAAATCAATAAAAACCATATGAAGCTTATGTTGTCTTTCTCTGTAGTATTTCATTAACCCTCTAAGGAGGTGTAAAGCGTTTGTCATAAACCTTCTTGGCATGAAGCCAAATCAATTTTTTGATATATGAGCATCCTTTCTTACTCTCTTCTCGATCACTTTCTCCCATAACTTCATAGTGTGACTAAGTATTTTAATGCCTCTGTAGTTGTTACAACTTTGGATGTCTCATTTGTTCTTGAACAAAGGAATTGTCATACTACATCTCCACTAGTCTGACATTCTGACAGACTTAAGGATCACATTAAAAAGCTTGGCTAGCCAAGTAATACCCTCTTCACCTAGGCTCTTCCATACCTCTATAGGTATCTCGTCAGGTCCTACTACCCTACCACTCTTCATCACCCTTAACGTATTCTTAATTTCATCCCTCGTAATATGTTGGTAGCAAGTAAAGTTACGAAATCTCTCAGAAGAGCTAGGGTCACCTAAACAGATGTTTTCCTTTATGCATTCATTAAAAAGGCTATAAAAATACCTATGCCATCTACTCTTAATGTCATTTTCAGCTATAAGTACTCGTTCTGCTTCATCTTTTACACAATGAACTTGATCCAAATCCTTTACTTTATGTTCCCTAGCTCTTTCTAATTTAAAAATATCCTTTTCTCCATCTTTAGTATTTAATCTTTGATACAGGTTCTCGTAAGCTTTACTTTTATTAACTGAGATTATCTACTTCACCTCTTTCTTTGTCGGTTTGTACCTTTCTTTATTTCTAACTCTCTCCACCTCTGTGGGGCTATCCCATATAGCTTGATAGGTCGTCTTCTTGACCTTAACTTTTTCTTGAACATCCTCATTCCACCACCACGACTCCTTTTTACTACTCCTTGACCCTTTAGAAGTACCCAAGGTCTCTACAGATGCGTTCCTTAAAAGAGTTGCAAACCTCTCCCGCATTTGGTTAGCATCTTTGACCAAACTCCAATCTTCTTTATAAATGACTCTATCTTTAAATTGTTTCACCATATCCCCCTTCAAATTCCACCATCTGATTCTAGTGCACCTCTTAGGACTTCTCTTCTTCCTTCAATCCTTAATAAAAAGATCCAAAACTAACAATCTATATTGAGTTGACACGCAAGCACTAGGTATCACTTTACAATCCTTGCAACTAGACCGATCACTACATCTTATTAGGAAGTAGTCAATCCGAGTCCTTATGGTTATATTCCTATAAGTCACCATATGCTCCTCGTTTTTCTTGAAAAGAGATTTGGTTATCACCAACTTAAATGCTACTATAAAATCCAACAAAGTTATCTCGCTATCATTCCTTTCACCATACCCTAAGCCTCCATATGCTCATGAGTAACCATGCGAGGTTGATCCTGTATGACCATTAAAGTCTACTCCGAGAATAACTCCCTCGTTGGAGGGTATTTATTGAATCACTTCATTTAACTCTTCCCAAAAATGATGCTTAATTTGTTCGACTAACCCTACTTGAGGTGCATATGCACACACCACATATATAATAGCTCGCTTTACCACAATCTTTAAGGACATGATCCTATCATTAGTCCTCTTGACTCCATCAACATATTGTATGAGTTCTTTGGCAACCAAGATACCTACCCTATTATGTCTTCTCGAACCCCCTAAATGTCAAAGTTTAAATCCATTAATTTCTTTTGCTTTAGCCCCCATCCACCTCATCTCCTACACACACGCTATATGAATCTTATACTTATCTAAAGTCTCCACTAATTCTAAAGGCTTCCCCGTAAGGGAGCTAATATTCTAAGAACCTATTTGTAATCTATCAGGCATCTTTTCTTCTTCTAAACTCGGAACTCACCGAAGGACTAACCATTGTACTCACATTAGAGCTCAGGGTCGCCACCCCTGTCCTAATGCCCAAAAAAAGCTAAAGAGGACACGCATAATTGGCCCCTAAACAAGCCCTTAAATGACTTTAATAGCAATCAGTGAAGAGAAGCAAGATTAATATTTAGTAACCAAAAGTTGCACTACACGAGTGTGAGGGTTTGCAAGCAACCCTAAATGCACAACACTAAAATTAAAAGATCCACAAATAAACCACTAATAGCAACTAGCTACTGCAAGAAAACTAAAACACAAGACATAAATGTTAGAAGAAGAATATTAAAATAAAAAACAAATCGTTCTGAACTATTAGAGATGCCAAACACCAACTTTGTATTTACTAGTTCTATTTATCGTTGTTTGCTCGAAATGTTGTTGCAGTGGGATTTATGTTGATTCTACCTTTAGAAATGTAAGGTCGGTTGCTCCTCCTTTTGCTTCTTATTCAAACAAGAAATACTCCCACATTCGCAATATTAAAAGTCAATAAGTGTAATTAAAAAATAAATATTTACTAATACTATTATAAAATAGTAATAATAATAAAATAGAATAATAAAGTAGTAGTAAAATAATAGTAAGAATAATAGTAATTCATTAATCAATGAATTACCTAATTAATTAATTAATTCTTGAAGACCAATCTTTAAAAAGAAAACTGAAAAATGTCTTGTTCAGTAACTCCCTAAACTGACCACCCCTAATATGCAAAATCTTTACCTTTCCTCTTTATATGTGCAGACTGAGGCGCCAGCACTCCCACCTAATCGAAGTTCAGTTTGGTTGTTCGCTGGTGCTATATCAATATGGTCAATTCCCAATAGGAAGTAGAGACGACAAATTAGAGGTAGAAGAAGATTATGCAGATGCCTGGAGACGGATACACCAACCTAAGCTCTCAAATTCCAAACTATTTTGCGTCTACCCCTTGGTTTACTTTATGCTTTGGGTCGCTATCTTTCAGAAAGTCTTTAGGTCCAGAAACCCAAAACCGCAAAGCAAAAACAAATTCTATTCTAACAAAAAAAAAGCTACTTAATTAATCCTTCCTAGTGTAGTAATCATGATAAAGGTTGGTGAAGTTGGGTCACTAGTTGCAACAACAACAAAATTGCTAATTGCAAGCTCTAAATCTATATAGAAAACTTATGGGAGATGGCCAAAGATTGGACAGAAAACTGAAAAATTCATCTTTATTAAGTAAACATATAATACATAATATAAACTTTCTCTTTATTTTTTTAAAAATTAAACGTATGTTTTGTCTCTTTTAAAAGATCCATGTTTTTCCTTCACCAAGAAACCATTACTTTGAGAGGCCATACTTAGTCCCATTAGAAGTCACACTCCTTGTCTTTCAAATTTGTAGTTCATCTATGTGAATACACCTCCTTGTATCATCCTTAGTATAAAAGGGATTTGTCCAACTTGAACAAAAGTATGTCATTTTTCAATATACCATACACACTCCCAAACTACAAATTTTGGTATGAGACTATACACCAAACACAACTTCACACTCTCAAACTACTAACTTTGATACAAAAACTCTATACTGCAAACACCTTTCAATATTGTCTTTCATGCCTAGAATCTTAAGTCAACAAACAACAGATAAATAATGATGAAGTCGTTGTGAAACTCATGTTAATTTCCACTAATAATAACAAATTCACCTTGAGCACTGTTGCTTAAGTGAATAGAGTGTGAACGATTGTACTAAAAATCACATCAGGTAAACTTCCAGGAAAGACTAGAGAGGTCACAAACAGTTCCACTTAAAACCCAACCTCCTAGACAGAATTTTTCTAGACATGTAATTTAGTAGCACAATAATTTTCTACAACTATACCCGACAATAACTATTAAATAGGCAAATAAAGAACATCAGGATTTAACGAGGTTTGGCCAATTATGCTTACTTCCTTGAACACTACTAAATTAATATTTCACTATTTTCAGAAAATAATACAAGTGAAATATTATAAAAGGAGAGAAGGGATTTTTGTCTTAAGGAAAAACAATTTTGGGATGATCAAAAACTAAAAGGAGGTGGGTTGTTTTATAAATAAAACAACCTCCCACAAATCTGTAATTTCTCAATGTAGGATTGTGGGATGAGCAACAATATTTGATTACTCAACAAATCTCCACCTTGGTGAATTCCACTTTTTCAAATTTCTCACAAAACTCATCTTTAGCAGTGTCTTCAAATGCACATTACAACGCCCATCATTGTCAACCTATCAGCAGGATTCTCAATGGGTCTTAATATTCTGGATTGCTACTCCACCTTCTTCCAGAACCTCTCATACAAAGTGATAACGAACATCGATATGCTTCGTTCTTGCATGGTAAACTTGGTTCTTTGTTAAAAGAATAACACTTTGACTATCACAATGCACTTTGATGTGCTTCTATCGAACTCCTAACTCACCAAGCAATCCTTGAAGCCAAATTGCTTCCTTCACAGCCTCTATAGCTGCCATATACTATGCCTCTGTAGTCGACAAAGTAACTGATGACTATAAGGTAAACCTCCAACTAAATGGTGCCTTTGGAAGAATAAACACTTAGCTAGTAGTTGATTGACACCTGTCTAAATCACCAGCATAGTCAGAATCACAATATCCAACTACACATTGACTATTTTGCTTATCTCGCTGAAATGTCAAACCAACATCTACAATGTTCAGAATGTACCGTAGAATCCATTTCACAGCTTGTCAATGTTCCTTTCCAGGATCATGCATATACTTGCTCACAACCCCAACTACCTGTGAAATATCAGGCCTTATACATACCATAGCATACATTAAGCTACCAACAACAATTGCATAAGATACTTTTAACATGTATTATCATTCTGCATCATTCTTTGGAGACAAAGATGCACTGAGTTTGAAATGAGGAGTGAGTGGAGTATTAACAGGCTTTGACTTTTCATTCAAGTCAAAACATTTAGTACCTTTCTCAGATACTATTTCTAAGTCAAACAAAGTCTCCCCAATTCATTATTTTTGCTTATCTCCATGTCGAGAATCTTCTTGGCTTCACCTAGATCCTTTATTTCCAGCGCGGATTCAACTGAATCTTCAATCTCTCAATTTCTCTTAGATTCTTTAAAACTATCAGCATAGCGTCAACATACAAAAGAAGATAGATGTAAGACCCATCTTGTAGCTTACAAAAATACACACAGTGATCGTATTTACTTCTTGTGTACTTTTGCCCCATCATAAACTTGTCAAATCGCTTGTACCACTGCCTCGGAGATTGCTTTAATCTGTACAACAATTTTTCAAGCTTGCACACCATATTCTTTTTTCCAACAACTTTAAAATCTTTGGGCCAAGTCATATAGATTTCCTCCTCTAAGTCTCCATATAAAAACTCAGTTTTTACATCCAATTAAACTAGTTCCATATCAAACTATGCTATGAAAGCCAACAAAATTTGAAAGGAGGAATGCTTTACAATTGGAGAAAAAACTTCATTATAATCAATTCCCTCTGTCTGAGCATAGCCTTTGGCCACCGACTTTGCTTTGTAGCGAACATTATTCTTGTAAGGAAATCCATCTTTCTTTGCATATACCCATTTGCATCTAATTGTCTTCTTTCCCTTTGGGAGACTAGGTAGCTTCCACGTCTGATTCTTATGAAGGGAATGTATTTCTTCATTCATGGCTATCCTCCACTTATCTTCTTCTGAACTTTGG
>JAOTAW010000006.1:10809603-10820945 GCA_025629945.1 Erythroxylum savannarum | reverse complement strand
TGTTTATGGTGTTAGGTTGAAGATGAGAGGCTTTGGAGAGGCATTGGAGGCTTTGGGGAGCTCCAATGTCCGTTTAACAGACATGGATGTCCGTTTAACGGACCTTCTCGGGTGGAAAACCACCCTTTCTCAGGTCATTTGGCATCCTTCACCTGATACATGTCCGTTAAATGGACATGGATGTCCGTTTAACGGACATTCACTGGACAGATTGTGAATATTTACACTCTTAGAGGCAGAATCTGAAATTGTATTCTTCATGAACGTTGTAGATCTAGATGTCTTCTTTCTAATGGTCTAAAAAGGAATTCAATCCGATATCTATATTGAAAGTTATAGCTTTCGCTCCAAGATAGGTTCAAATTGATTTTGGGTGTGAATATGGTTTATTCTTTCAGGCATAAATCCCTCATCCGACCTCCAATTGAGGTAATTCTTAGACCAATAGATTCCTAAGATGTTTATCTTTGTCTCAGAAAAAATTGGTACCATTTTTAGTTAAATCGAGGAAGTTTTCATGAAAGTAAGTGAGAGGTCGGTTAGGAGAGCATGTTTGAGGTATGAGCACACTTAGACTTTTTAGGAATATCTTTAGCTATAGAGCTCCAATTGAGGTGATTCTTGCTTCAAAACAAACTTGAGGGTTAGGTTTACAAGTTCCATGAAGAAGTCAACTTGTTATTTTGTGGTTTGACTAGTGTGCACTCACCACCTTTGTGGAATGACAGCAAATGATCCTTTAGGAATATAGGCTTAGGGTTTCTGACTCCGAATGTTGGGCTCCGGAATCGGGGTCCAACAATAAGGACCAATATATCTAGGGCTTAGATTGCCCTTTTTACCGAACCTCAGCACTCCCTGCCAAGGCGATACTCTCAAAAATACTCTATCTCCTACTCTGTATTCCATATCACTTCGATGTTGATTCATATAACGTTTTTGTCTATCATGAGCTGCTTTAATACGGCTCAGTTTCACTTTATCCACAATCTAAGCCCTAGATATATTGTGCCATTCTAATACTACTGTGATAATGGTTATTGTAAGCAAATTCAATCAAGGCTATATACTGATCCCATACTCTTTGAAACTCCAATACTCATGCCTTGAGCATATCCTCAATAGTTTTAATTATCCTCTCACTTTGTCCGTCTCTTTGGGGATGAAATGCAGTACTGAAGTTTAACTTCGTACCTAGTCTAGTGAGTTATTTTCTATCATAAGTAAGAAATAGGCCCACTTTGTCAATCGGTCCACCACAACCCATATAACATCATATTGCCCTGGAGTCTTTGGCAATCCCATAATGAAATCCACTGTAATTCGCTACCATTTCCATTCCGAAATAGTTAACAAATGCAACTTCCCAATCGGAGCCTAATGTTTAGTTGATCTGATGGCAAGTTAAATACTTAGCAACATACTCCGCTACTTGCTTCTTCATCCCTGGCCACCAGAATTGTTGCTTCAGCGTGTTATACATCTTGGTGGTACCAGGATGCATAGCATAAGCTGCTATATGAGCTTCCTCCAGAATTTCTTCCCTTAGATTATCAATGTCAGGCACACACAACCTCTGCTCTAGCCATAGTGTCTCATCTCTCAATTCAAATTCAGAATCTAGATTCATTTTCAACTTCTCAATAAGTTTCACCATTTCAAGATCTTTACTCTGCACTTTTCGAATTCTATCATGCAATATTGGTCTCAACTTCAATGTAGCAATCAATGCCTCATTCTGCTCTTGATTTAACTCGACATTTAACGCTCTCCATTGAACTAAGCTCGGTAACCTCGATATCTAAATCTGAGCTACACTGCTATTTGATTTTCTACTCAAAGCATCAACCACCACATTAGCTTTTCCCGGATGATACTTAATCGTACAGTCATAATCTTTTAACAACTCTATCCATCTCCTCTGTCTCATATTTAATTCTTTTTGACTCAATAGATACCTCAAGCTCTTATGATCTGTGTATATTTGGAATGTCTCTCTATATAGATAGTATCTCCATATCTTTAGAGCAAAAACCACTGCAACAAACTCTAAATCATGTACCGGATAATTAGTCTGGTGAGACCTTAATTTTCTCGATACATATGCTATAACTTTACCATACTGCATCAGTACACATCCCAATCCTTAATGGAAACATCATTATAAATCATATAACCTCCTATTCCCGATGGAATAGTTAACACCAGTGCCCTAGTCAACCAATGCTTCAGCTCCTCAAAACTCTTCTAACATTCATCATTCTGCCTGAAAGGTACATTTTTCCTCAGAATTTTAGTTAGAGGGGTTAAGATCAATGAGAACCCCTCTACAAACCTCCGGTAATATCCGGCTAATTCGAGGAAACTCCAAATCTCAGATACATTCTTTGAAGCTTCCCAATTCATTACTGCTTCTATCTTCTTTGGATCCACTTGTATGCCATGTCCATTTACTATGTGACCCAGAAACACTACTTGATGTAGCTAAAATTCACACATACTGAATTTGGCATACAACTATTTCTCCCTCATAATCTGTAAAATTATTCTCAAGTGCTCAGCATGCTCTTCGAATGCACTAAAATTTCATCTATGAACACAATCATAAAATGATCCAGGTAGGGTTGAAACACCTTATTCATCAATTCCATAAATACAGCTGGGGCATTTATTAACCCAAACAGCATTACTAAGAACTCAAAATGCCCATACCTGCTCCTGAGCGCACTTTTCGGTACATCAGCCTCTGCTATCTTCAACTGATAATACCTAGATCTCAAGTCCAACTTAGTAAACACCTGAGCTCCCTGCAACTGATAAGTAAATCATCAATTCTAGGAAACGGGTACTTGTTCTTCACTATTACATGATTTAGTTGCCTATAATCGATGCACAGTCTGAGAGTTCTATCTTTCTTCTACACAAATAAGACTGGAGCTCCCCATGGTGATACACTGTGTCTAATGAAACCCTTTTTTAACAACTTCTATAATTGAGCCTTGAATTCCTTTAGTTTCATAGGTGTCATCCTATATGGAGGAATAAATATAGGAGCAATACCTGGAACTAAGTCGATCGTAAACTTTGTTTCCCTATTTGGAGGTAAACTAGATAATTTTGCAGGAAACACATCCAGGAATTCTCTAACAACAGGAATGTCCTGCACATTCTGCTCAGTTTGAGTATCGACTACGTGGGCCAGATAAGCCTCACATCCTCCTTGTAACAACCTCAAAGCACTCACAAATGAGATCAGTCTGACTTACACTACTTGACTAATACCTCAGAATATTACTCTCAGCTGATTAGGAGATTCTACTATTACCTCCTTAGTATAGTAGTTCATAATGGCTCTATGAGCAGTAAGCTAATCCATGCCTAAAATAATATCTATCTCCCTTAACTGTAATATAATCAAATTTGCCTCCAATTATGCCTGATCAATTTGAATCAAACACCTCTTACAGACTTCTCCTGTTACTATGGTACTACTTATCGGTGTACTCACCTCTAATCCATGTTTTAATAATTCTATATCACAATGCAACCTAGATGCTAGATTCGGTGTAATAAAAGAATGCGTAGATCCAAGATCTAGCAATGTAAAAATGTGTAACACACCTGCAACGACATTTGGAGAATTTTTAGCCTCTTGTCTGGTCATTGCATAGACTCTACCTTGAGAATGTGGTTGGTTGCTCCGCATGTCAATCCTGACAGTAGGACTCTTAGAACTCATTCTGCCTTTACCACGGCCTCTCTATCCAGACCCACTAGCTCGACTCTACTGTACAGTTATTTCAGTTACCACTCCTCCTCTCCTTCCAGACTGTGCTCCATACACAATGAAATAATGTCTGATATGATGATCAAAAGAGTTGCATCGAAGGCAGGCTCCAGACAGCTTCTAGCATTCACTACTATGCTTCTTCCCACAATGCTCACAATTGGGTAACTGACTCAATATTGCACCTCTTTCGCTGCTAGACTGTGTAATACTACCCCTCTGTTTAACCCCGACTGTCTTGATCTAACTGATAGTCGAAAAGATCTATTCTAACACTTACTAAGCCTTCTGCCAGAACTACCTTGAGATTCACTGGGCCTCTTCATTCTAGACTCTTGTCTATGTTCCCCCTGATCATCTCTCAACAGTTGCTCTATTCAGATCGAGGCTGCTCTCAACTCAAAGAAACTGCTTAAGTTAGTAATAGCTAGCCTTATCCGAATTTCCATATTCAACCCATCTTTGAATCTCCTACACTTTTCTTCCTCAGTAGGAATCAAGGCAGTAGCATACCCCATCAGTTCATTGAACTTTATCTCATATTCTACCACAGATAAATTGCCTTGCTTCAAATCTAGAAATTCCTTCATCTTTCTGTTCAGGTAGATCATGGGCATGCAGTTCTCCTTAAAGACCTTCAGAAAGTCTTCCCACTTCAAGTTATAAGGTCTGGTGGTACTACCTGGAACAGTTTTCCACCAATGGTATGCTGGGCCTTGTAGTAAGGAAACTGTATAGTCAAACTTCTCGCCAAACTCACAGCCCAACTGATCGAAGACTCTCTCTATACTTTCTAGCCATCCTTTAGGCTTTGCAACGTCTGTATTTCCATAGAAGTCCACAGCCCCCTGCTTTCTTAGTTTATCATACCTCCTTCCCCTTCTTTCAGGAATTCTCGAAGGCATTCTCTCAGGCCGAGATACAGAAGACTCTCTACTAGCTCCTACTGTTTCTAGGTCAGCTGATTATCCTACTTGATCACCTATGGCAGATGACCTATAATAGAAAATAATAGCGATGACTATTCAAGTTTCTCAATATATATCATGTCTATATGCTTCTATCTATCCCTATGGATGTCAAATCATGCTCTGATACCAAGAATTATAGCACCCCACTCCCATCAGACATTTGTGCCCGTACGTCCTTCAGACATTCGAAAACATGCCTGGTGAAAGTAGTGCCCTAAAGCAGTCACGTTCACTTCCCATGCATCATCATTAAAACATAGATATCACAATCCTTAAAAAAACCCAATTACTCATTTTCATTTCATAAAATCAAATATACATTGTAGCATTACATACTTCATCCTTATATATAATATCAAAGAGCTATCAAAGTTTAAAGCTCTATTACAAAAATATGCTACATGCTACTTGAATGAGGAACTATACAAAATTCTATCTAAATCCTTCAGTCTCAACTGACCGACCTTTGAGCCATTTCTTCTATCCAAAAGTAGTATTAGATCTGTTCTAAGTTATCTTAGAAGCTAAGTTCGCTCTCTCGCACCTGATGGGTTTTGTGAACTCAGTAAGCTACCCATAATTGATGGCTTACTTATAACACATAACACATACAGTTCATATTCAAGTTCACAAACAATTCATGTCATCATATAATACACATCTTTCACTAATTATCAAAAGGCATTATATAACACTTTGTTCACTTATTCATTTTTTACATTCATAACAGTTCATACAATTCAATCCAATCATTCATATAATGCATATTAAATTGTATATACAATGTTCATGAGACTCACTTCCATTTATTACTTTGTTATGGCTGAGTGCCTTTTTCACTGTCCCGTATCCATTGTAAATACCGGGCTCATTAATAACTATCCCTTATCCGTTGGAGATACAGGGCTCATTATACATAGCCACATTCTAAGTTTTAAGCTCTTTTTCACTGGCGACTCCGGTCACAACTGCCTTTATATATCATGCATTCATATAGTGAAATTAAGTTGAGTATCCAATTTTCTTTCGCATTCACATTCATCATCGAACCTTGGTCTAGCATTCAACAATTAAGTTGAGTATCACATATTCTGTCAAATTCACATATAATGAGCACTTCCAATATATTATTCATGCATCAAATGCCTAGAACATTCAATGTTTGGAATCAACACATTCACATCACGTAATAATTCAATTCATAATTTAAACAAAACAATAAATCAATGTGAGACCAGCTAGGTTACTCACAGTATGCTCCAACTAGCTATTGCCTCGACGTCCCGACAATGTCTGGATGTTATCGCCCTAATGGTTCTTCTGTATCATGCAATACATCCACATTTGCACATTTTCATGAATACTCAATCATATACATATGTATATATAATATATCTAATGCATACTCAATGACAATCCCAAGTACATTTCCTTAATCCATTTCTTACGATCATCCATATATCATATCTTGTGAAACTTGATTATCCTCAGTTTATCAATCATCTATTTATCAACCATGCATTTACCAATTCTTTCCCAGCATTATACATCCACACAATTTCCCAACTCTTATTCATTCATATTTAATTCATATTATTCATAAGAACAAGTCAATCCATTCTTCAATTCTAATGTCAATTGACATCCTAAACTCATCAATCACTTGACCACTTACTTAAGCAACCATATAGGTTCATTTCAAACCTCAATTAAGTCCAAAACACCAAGGTAAGTAAGAAGACTGTAGTGCATGATCGTGCAACTTCCTCTCTGTCACAATCGTGCTTGTGTACGATCGTGTATTTGACAAGGAAAATTAGGTATTTAGGCAATACATTCTTCTAAACAAATGTTCCTTTATGTCTTAAGTTTCTAATGAGATCAATTTCATGCAGTTTGGTTTAGTGTTTTGCAAGTTATACTTATAGTTGAGATTGGTAGTCCTAGGTATATGAAAAGGCAATCTTTGCTTTCTAGTCTAGTTATAGCCGTATACAAGTTAGATAAATGCTTCCCACTAGCATATATGATTAAGTAGCTCTTATTAAAGTTATTTGACAAACTTGATAGTTCCTTAAATAATTGGAAAGAAGGAATAAATAGGATCGATGAGTTATCATTTTCCTTACAAAACAAGAGGAGATCATCTATAAAGCATATATTAAAAAGCTTAAGATTTTTACATCTACTATGATATTCAAACCCTGGATCCTTGTTGATTTTGAGTAAGATCAATCATGTAAGTGGCTCTATGTAGAGGATGAATATGTATGGTGATAAGGGTCAGCCCTTTGCTACCATGGAACTACCTTGAGGGAACTCTATTAACAAGTAATAAAAAAAGGATGTAGTACTAATGCATTATTTTATCTAGTTTATGAAAATGATAGGAAAACTAGAAATTAAATCTTATAGAGTTGAAAGTCTTGTAAAAGTCAACCTTTATAGCAAATTTCAAAGGGGAATTCTTCATTTCATAAGATATGAAAAGTTTTTGGGCTACTAGGATATTGTCCCCTATCAATCTGTTTTTTAGAAACACACCTTGAGCTCTAGTAATCTTATTCTTCCTTAATTTTGGTCTTTTTATCAATGATTTTAGATATAACCTTGTATATGATGTAGCATGATATAGTTATAGAATCCATAATTATATATGGACTAGAGACCTTAGGGATAAGAGTGATATAGGTCACGTTTATTTTTTTAGCATTTCTCTACTCCCAAAAAAATCTAAAATAACATCCATAACTGCCTCCTTTTATTCAAGGCTAAGGTTTTTGGAAAGGAAAAAAAAAGTCATTAAGCCCATCAGGGCCAAGCAATTTACATAAACTTAATTAGAATAGGTTTGTTTCCACCTTTTCCCTAGTTACTAGTTTGGTTAATAAGTTTAGATCCTCTTAAGATATTTGGTTATTGAAGAATTCTCTTAGTAGATGAGTGGTAGAGAAGTTCCTAGCATGTGACCCCAAAGTGCCTTTGTAGAAATTGTACACCTCTTCTTTTATCTCATCTTAGTTAAGGATTATTGTCCCGTCCTGCTTTTAGAATGTTGGACTTAACTTTTCAATGCGAGAAATTTGTATTTTTGTCTCCTTCTTTAAACCATATGATCTTTTCTCTTTATTTAAGAAGGAAATTATGAACCTATAAAGCTTGGTAATATTATGAAGAGCTTTTTTCTCTTTACTTAGGAACACAGTATCCCCAGGATTGAGATTAAGTTGGTATTGAACTTCTATAAGCTGAACTTTTGTTAATTCAATATTATGTTAAATGTTTCTAAATCCACCTTGGTTGAGCATTTTAAGCCCCTCTTTCATCATCCTTAACTTCCTTATGCATATGTAAGAATAAAAGACATTGACTTTCTTAGAGATGTTTTTCTTGATAGCTTCCTTGAATCATTCCACTTCAGTAAGGAAGTTATTAAAATGAAAACTGGATTTCATAGGTGGATGTTTATAATTTTTTGAACAATTATAGTGTGATGGCCAAAGAATATTGGATTACCATAATGGATTGTATTTAAGGGAAAAACATTCATTCATTCCTTATTTATCATAACTTTGTCTAATTTTTTTAATAATATTCTTGTCACCTTGCTATTTATTGTTCCAAGTATAAAATTGTCCGTAGAAATTTAAATCAGTTACCTTTATACCTAAGATGCATTCCTTCAAGTATCCATAATAATTGACAAGTTGTTCATTTCTAGTTGGTTCTAAATTGTATATTATGTTGCTAAAGTCTCTAATAATGATCCAGGGCTATTGATGATAGTATAGATGCTTATCAAATCTTTCTATAAGGAATTCCTTTAAAATGCAATGTTGGAACCATATATAAGAGAGATCATCCACTTATTTTTGTTATAAAGCAATAGCATCTCCATATACATAAGTTGATTTGATGAGCGTAATACAAATATCACTAATAACTTTGTACTACAAAATGATTCTACCAGAGTGGTGATTCATACGATTTGATAATAACTTTCATTCTTTACTAACAAAACTCAGGCTATAACACTTCTCAGCCTTGATTTTGGATTCCAAAACACCTATAAATATGGTTTTTATTTCTTGAATGAAGTCTCTAAGAGCTTCTTGTTTCTTTTAGTGTTTAATTCCCCTAACATTCTGAATTTAAAAGTTCATCAAGATTTATCTTAGCTCTTGTATCCTTTATTCCTCCTCCCTAATCTTCTTTTATTGACCTTGGTAAATGCTCCAAGGTTAGCTTGACTGATTGATTTGTCTTGGGTAGAGGGACTATCCCCATAACTATTCTCTAAGTGGACGTTAGTTGGAATTTTCATTTAATTATTACAATCACCAGAGCTAGAATTGGAAGCTTGGATCTTTCTGTTGATATTAGGGATGTTCTAGTTATTTTTATGTAATCCAAAGATAAGCTCTTAGGTATTTTGAGTATCTAGTTTCTGCATATATATTAGCAATAGGAGTTTCAAAAGGTCCATTAGTGTTAGGATTAGTATTAACTCCACTTAATAAATTATCAATTCCCAAAAGTTCCTGAAAGTCACTACTGAAAAGTCTTTTCCCTTTTGGCCTCTAGACCTTGTTATGCTGTGTTAAAATTGGCTTCCATGAATAAGAGCATTTAACTGAGTCCTCTACCAAACTTATGTCCTCACTCAATCTTATTATAGGAATTTTGTTTAGTAATTCAGAATCTATTTCCACTATGACACATAATCGAGCATTCTCTACACATTTCCTTGATGTTGTATTCTTATCCATGCACTTTTGGTTCTCAAAACAAGGTGAATAAGGCCCCTTTTAGACTAATAATCTAAATGAATGTTATACAAGTTAATCCATAAAGGAATATAGGTTTTCTGTGATTGTTTGCAAAGGTAATCTAGGTTCTTAGAATTGGAGAAATGTTAGGGAACTTTCCAAGTGCCAAGAACCACTCTTAAGAGCTCTTTTAGTAAAATCTATCTAGCAAAAAAAGAAAAGGAAGAGGTTTTATTTATTAAGGAATAACTCTTTTAGCCCTAAATTCCTCTAATTCTTATTAGTCCACTAGTAGAAGAATGGAAAAGTAAGCCTTTCCCTTAAGAAATAGCTAACCAAAGTTGAAGCCCAAGTGGTGACTCCTTTTTTTAGTACTTCAATTATAAAGAAAGACCATCCTAGCTCCTTACTTTACTAGCGGCAGATAGAAGTGGAGTGAGATAGATGAAGAAGGGTCACCCACTTCCTGCTTCTATGAAGTCCTTCCCTTTAGTTCCTATTGGTTAATCTAACTGGTGGATGCCAGAGCCACAAGAGCTAGAGAAGGAGGTTGGCATTAAACTCAAAAGGAGGATGGAGGTAGAGTAGGAAAGTTTTATTGGTTTGATAAACATTGGTTAATAAATAGTATGGGTTCAAACATTGAGCTTGAAAAGGCAATAAGGGAAATAAAAGTAGGGAAAAAAATTCATTCCATAAATGTTAAAGGATGTTGGTGGGGAGAAAGCAATTGGAGGAAAAGGCTAAAGTACCCTTGTTAGTTGAGAAAGCACAACTTATCTGAGGTATTAGATCAAATGAGTACAGTTGCTAAAGAAGGTAAGGGGAGTCATAGAAATAGGGAGAAAGAAGGTTGAAACATCTAGAAGGAGAGGGCAGCAAGAAGGTCTAAGTGTCGGGTAGAAGTGAGGAACAAATGGATTTTAGAGAAAAACCATCCTTATGCAAAGAAGTTAATTGGTCATGCTTTAATGAAGCTTCACTCTTAGATATTAACATTTGAATTTTTTGTAGTTTCCCTTTAAACCTAACATTCCACATTTCTTTTTCTTAACTTTTTATCCTTAGTTATGTTTATTCTTAAGATAGATTGCATTCTTTCCAATAAAGTTGCAGTTACAAAGATTAATATTTGCATCTCTCTCTTTTTTATTCATTAGTTTTATTTATTTTCATAGACTAATTTTGATTGTGGCTTACGACTTATGATTCTTTAATGAAATTTCCTAACTTATGTGTAGTAGATGTATTTCTAATTTCTTATTGAGTATTAAAATATATCAATTTCAATTATGGTTTTAGTGTTCAATCTTTCACTTCCTTTACGTAGAAAAGAGTCATTTTTATTAGTAAAATATTTTTTATTAATGAAAAATTTATGGAACTTGTAAATAATTTGATGTAAAATATTTTCAAAAGGTTAAGATTTTAAAGAAATTCAACTTCACATATCTTTGTAATTTTAGGATAGTAATTTTATGATTGCATGTATACAAAAGGGGAGAATGAAGAAGGAAAGTTTATTCTTATGCAATTTTGTTTACTCACAAGAGTTAGGAGGTAAGATGGCACAAACTAGTCTAGTTTACGCTTCAAGTTTTTTTTTTTGAGAATTTAAATTGTATTGAATAAATAGGAAAGAATGAGACATGGTCTGCCAACCTTGGTAATAATACCAAGCTCTCTAAACACAACTCATGGTTATGTTTTGACACAAAAAAAGAAGAAAACATAAAGCCTAACTGGGACACTTGAACCGGCTGCACTTAGGCGATGGGAAAGAACTCCAATTAGGGTATAACTAATCAATGCTTT
>JAOTAW010000006.1:10781391-10792248 GCA_025629945.1 Erythroxylum savannarum | reverse complement strand
TTTATAAACACGACCATATCCACCTTCCCCTAATAAGTTATCTATTGAAAAATCATCCGTTGCCTGCTGAATCTCAGCAAATGTGAATCGCATTTTATCAACATACAATTCAGTCCTCGCCCCACAAACAGAACAGAGAATTGGTGCTTTCGAGGATCTAAATTGGGAGCCACTTTTTTGATGTTTCACAATGATCTCATACTTAGAAGGGTATGTATTCTCCATTTGTTTGCTAGAACCTGGAATGTATAATACACTACATATCACTACAAATGGTAACCAATTTACAAGCACACTACATAG
The DNA here is from genome assembly GCA_025629945.1 of Erythroxylum savannarum. Lineage (NCBI taxonomy): Eukaryota > Viridiplantae > Streptophyta > Magnoliopsida > Malpighiales > Erythroxylaceae > Erythroxylum > Erythroxylum savannarum. The sequence goes on along the minus strand of JAOTAW010000006.1, from coordinate 10,791,945 downwards.
TTATCTGAGATCACAATAGAACAAGCAATCAGACAATATAGTTTTCCTCTCGCTGCATAGGAGTTTGATGCCAGGCTCATATGATTAATAACCAAGACATCACATACATTTTCCAGCATACCTACATTATTAACTTTCTGGCAAAAGCACACAGAAATTGTTAGTAAAGTCAGTACAAACAATTCAAAACAGACAACTTAATAAGCTTCCTGGTTCTATTTTGACTCTCAGTTCAATTCAAATATTATATTTTCATCATTACTGCACTTCACATCTGATTTCTGCTCAAATCAAAGAAGTGTAACTAATCATTTCCCATTCAGTATTAATACTAAGTTTTGGAAAGCATGCTTCACTATAGTTGTCTTAGAAATTCTCTCCGTGGTTATGATTTACGACAGATAGAGGACAGTTTTCGTGCAAATTGAAAATTGAAAATAGGAATAATTATTGTATTCTAAAAAGTAATATCTACGAAAAATATAATTGATTTCAATATTTCTTTACTAATATTAATAAACTTTAAAACAGGTTAGACAAAGATTTACTAGCATCACACTAGCACCTCCTAAAAATCACATTTAGGTTTGTAAAGAACTAGGCATTACACCAAATGTCTAGAAATCACATTTAGAATTTAAGAATCACCATTAGAACAGAAAGTATCGAATTTTCACTTTGAAATTCATAAACTGAAAATTCTTTCCTTTACCTCATAATTGAAAGATTCAATCTTATATGTAGATTTTGTCCTGTTGATTCTAATCCTAATCCTACTTACATAAGGACTAACATAAAATGCTCAAATAAAAATTGAATCTTACTTTAATAAGGATTTTGTTATTCCTTAAAAGACATTAAATCCTAAACAAATAAGAACAAAACAAAATGAAAATCTTCAATTCCTCTAATTTTTGTTCTCCATCAAGATAATGATTTAGGATCAAAATGATTAGAAGTATACAATTATGAAATCCTATATGTATCAACATCACCATTAGGCAACACCCTTTCCACTTGACATAATTAGTGCCATCAATTTTATTTCATTTTTTTAGAATGTAAAGACTTTATTGAATCAATACAATTTAAGTACAAAATGGTCTACAACTATAAGCTTCCATGATAATCTAACCATCAAGGAGACACAACAGAAACTATGAAAGTCAACATATTGCTAATGACCAAACACTATATATTGCATCTTTAGGATCATCATTGACTTTTTATGAGTGGGGAATTGAACTTCACTTTGAACTTTATGCCAGGTGAATAAGGTCATAGCCTAACAAATTCCTTAAACATTCTAAGGACCATCAAGGTGTATTGTTTTCTCTATGAGCATGGCTCCTTTAAGGTAATCTCCAATTGTTTATTAGGGTCCAACTATAAGTTTGGTGTAACTAGTTGATGATTATCTGCCCTATGATAAATTGAATAATTGTATTAAGGAGGGTTTGTTCCTGTACAAAAACCTGTTGGAAGATCCTTAAATTCCTCTCCATCCAAAGGCCATATATTGTGCTACATAGCACTAACTTGAAAACAATCCAATCCTCCTCTTTCCTCTTTTAATTCAAACAAAGCCAGTCAATGAATGTCTACCAATTCATTGTAAGAACAGACCTATTCAACATTCTTATAATTGTACCTAAATGTTAGAAGAGAACTTGCATTCAAAGAAGAGACGCTTTTGGTGGTTTCTAGCTCCTGGTTATAGAACACATATATCAAATAAATTCATAAATCTTTTCACTCTATTTAATTTGCTTAGCCTTCCTTTAACTGCTAGCCACAACATGAATATAATCCTTTAGAGTTGATAATTCACATTGAGAGAGTTGATACTTTGGGAGAGTTGATAATTCACATTGAGAGAGTGCAAGGAGCTGGAGATCAACATCATGATTGTATATAAAGCCTCTTTAACCATATCATAGTCAACAATTACCCTTTAAAGAGAGGAGAGCTCACAAACTTCAATTAATGGCCCTGCAGTGCACCAATTGTTATGCAAAATAGATATAGAAGTTCCATTACCAACCTTGTGAATGATCTCTAGCCTGATCCTCTCTCTAAGCTTGAGTACATGGATACATGTCCATGATAAATTGTGTTTTTGTGTCAAACACCAAAAATTCTTGTTCCTTATATAGTATGCATTTATCCATTTGACTTGTAACGAAACTTTACCACTTAGAATCATCTGAATTCTCCAGATCATTTGCACCTATTTAGTAATTTTTATAGACATAGTCCTCTCTCATCCTTAGACAAACAGAGACCACTCCATATGACCTTGGCTAATGACTTTTAGGAATTGTCTGACCAGATAAATCTCCTTACTTGTTTAACTTTCTTGCTAATACTCTTAGGGAACTATAGATGAGAGGACCAATACACATGTAAACTATTTAGTATTGACTATAATTCTCCCTACTATTGATAAACACCAGCATGTAATTCTTAAATTGATTCTTTCAATAAGTAGTTTGAAATTTTGTGTATATTGGTCTCTTAGAAGAATTTGGGATTCCAGGTTAGGTAAGAGGGCGCTTAGAAGACTTCAATCTTGTTATTCATGCTAATCAATTGGCAATGTCATCTACCACAGAAGAAATGAACAACTAGTTTCTTTTCTTCGTTGATGGAGAGGCTTGAAAGAACATTGAAAATGTTTAGAGCTGTCATACGAACATTAATTGAATTAGCATCAACCTTGGAGAATAGAATTAAATCATTTGCAAACGATAAACATGTTATTCACAAGCTTTTACATTTGAAGTTAAATTTAAAGCTCTTTTCCTAGCTAGTCACCTACTTTATAAGCCTAATTAGAACTTCCACACTCAAGGTGAATAAGTAAGGGAAAAAAGCCTCCCCTTGCCTTAAACCTCTAGGAATCCTTTTATAAGTTTGGTGAGCTCTCCATTGACTAGTATGCCAAATGAAATGATAGTGATATATTGAGAAATCTAATCAATGAATTTAACAAGAAAACAAAAGGTGTACATGGTGTTTAGTATAAAGCTCCAATCTAGTCATTCAAAGGTCATATGGCATTCAATCTTAGTTTGAAAATTCATGCGTGAATGCTTCCTATCATAGTGACCAGTTCTTAAAGTAACAATATGTTATCCCCTATTAACTTACCATTTATAAATGCCCCTTGAGAAGGATTAGCCAATTGATAAAGAACATATTTCAATTTGTTTGCAATTAGTTTTCAAACAACCTTATAGATGGTATCTAGTCATTCAAAGGTCATATGGCATTCAATCTTAGTTTGAAAATTCATGCTTGAATGCTTCCTATTATAGTGACCAGTTCTTAAAGTAACAATATGTTATCCCCTATTAACTTACCATTTATAAATGCGCCTTGAGAAGGATTAGCCAATTGATAAAGAACATATTTCAATTTGTTTGCAATTAGTTTTCAAACAACCTTATATATGGTATTATAACATGAAATTAGTCTAAATTTCCTTATCAAATTAGGGGCTCATACCTTAGGAATCAATCATATGAAAGTCTTTTTCATCTCCCTCAACATTCTTCCTTTGTTGAAGAATTCTAACACTGCATCAGTCACTAGTGTGCTTGTGCTTGGCCAAATTTCATGGCAAAAATAGCCATTGATACCATCTGGTCCTGGTGCTTTATTGGGGTTTAATACAAATATGGTTACTTCCACATGATTTGGATTGAAAAGTCTGATTAATAGTTCAGCTACTTGAGTAGGAATCTACTGATTAATAGTTCAGCTACTTGAGTAGGAATCTACTCCTTTATAATAGATTTCAAAAGGTGTAAGCCTCCTAATGAATGTCATCTTTGGAAGTTAGCAAACTACCACTTTTATCCCTTAAGGAATCAATTATATTTGTGTTGCTTTTTTATAAAATAGATTTATGGAAAAACAACTTTTTGTCCCCCTCCTTCAGCCAAAGTATTCTTGATCTTTATAGGTGAAAGATTGATCTCAGCTGCTTGGTTGTATTGAAGTAGAACAAATTTTTCCTCTTCTTGAAGAGCCATATCTTTAGGGGTAACATAGAGGGACTTTAAATTTTCTCCAACTTCTCCTTTGCACCTTTCACAGCCAACTAAGTGTTATTAAACCTCATCTCATTTAGACTTTTAAGCTATTTTTTCACCTATTGCAGCTTCCTCATACATATGTGGAGCTTGTGAAATTGAATGTTGAGATTAAGCCCTTTGATTAGAGCTTCTTCAAATCCATCCACATCAACCAAAAAGTTGTTAAATCTAAATGGAAAGTTCCTTCTTTCAAAGCTGAAGATGTTTTGCACCAAGATTAAGGTGAGGCATGATGGAAGAGAATTGTTATCCATAGCTTTGCTTTTTGAAAAATTAGTCAACTATTAAGCATTTACCAAAGCGTTATCTAGTTTTTTCTCAAGAACCAACTCCTTTTCGGCTTATTATTTCAAATGTAAAAATGACGTTCCATTTTTAAGTTAGTAACTTAGTAGCTAGCACACTTGCGAAAATCATTAGTGTGGCTTCTTAGCCTAGCAATTCCTTCAGCCTCAATAAAGTGAATCATGCTACTAAAGTCTCCAAGAACTAACCAAGGCTTATTCATAGTGGCTCTAATATCTCTCAATATTTTTCACAAAAGAATTCTCTAGAAAGCATGATCGAAAGCGTATATAAAAGTGAATCAGCTGATCATCAATAGATTATTGAGTATCCTCTAATTTACTTAGTTCATAAGCCACTACCTGTCTGCCATTATAATGATAGTGGTGGTTACTGACGATGTCCAGTGCTTCTTTAAGAGTCGCAAACTCTTATAATTATTCCAAAAGAACTATCAGAAATGGGTTAGTAACTTGAATGTAATCAACAAGCATTTGTTGTTTATTATGGCTACTAAGCCTCTTAATATTATAGGCTAGGATTGACATTTGGAGGAGAGAGTTGAAGTTTTATGCTTCCTCTTAGAATTCCCTCTTAATGACTCTTTAGGAGTTCCTTTTTGCTTCTACCTCTCTTGTTGAGGGTGTTTAATGCACCATTTTCTTATTCTTCAACTATAGAATGAATTCCACTATTGTCATCCTTTTAAAAAGCATTCTTATCTATCCTTTATAGTTCTTTTTCTGAATTTTGATTTTTTGAGCATCTCTCTTTTCTAAAGTTTGTTCCTCATAATTGTATAATTTATTAAGTTCCTAGAATTTTGAAGCATTTACTATTTATTAAAGTCCCATCCTTGGGTTTGAAGAGTATCACACAATCTCTAATCACTTTCCTTTATAGTTTTCTCAGGCACCTCATTGTCTTTGCTACCAACCTCTTAGTTAGATTCTAGCTGCATAAGCTCCTTGTATTCACCGGTATGGAAAGTTTTTCTAGTTGGTTTCTATGCTTTCTTTTATAGAACCACATTATGCCTCCATATATGTGACCAATACAACATCATCAAATAGGTTGTCTTCTTCATCTAGCCTTTATAGAGGGATAGTCTTTGGTAGATTTTGGTTCATATCAATGAAAACAAACACTATAGCATAGCTCACTCTCCGCATATTGTTAGTTGATTCGTCTAATCACAAAGATTTGTTAATGAAACTTGTCAAGTGACTTAGGCCCTTAATGGTCCAATGTTCTAGAGGGATGTTGCAACCAAAGGGGGATCCATTTTTGCTTAAGATTATGGAGCTTGATGCTAGGTTTCCAAGTTTTCCAAAAGAGGTTTGAAGTTGTAGTGCTAGGGGCCAAATTCAAGAATCTTTTGAGCTTGATTAAGAGAGTTAAACTTGAAAGAGGAACAAGTTTTCATCATTGAGTAGAACGTTTTTAGACCATGTTGCTTCCATTAGTAATTTGCTTAAGCATTTTAAGGCTTGGAATGGGGGTCTTTTATCCATGAAAAATCCTAACACGGTTGCCTCCTGCTTTGTTGCAGTTTTTTTCAAGATGTCTACGTTAGGAGCCACTAGTGTTCTCCCATCTGAAGAACTAGGAGGGCAATAGTGAAACTTTAGTGATCATGAAGTATCACCTAGAACTTGTCTCCAATTCTTCCTATTGAAGGCTTTGGTTTGGGATCTCTAGGTAGAGGTACAAGTTTCCTAAGTTGAGGTTTGAGTAACATGAGTAGCTTTAAAGGTCTAGTAAAGGTGAGATAAGAATTAAAGGTGAAAATTCCTCAGAAGTTAGAAGTTCAGAGTTTGACATTATGCTAGAAAAGGAAAATAAAAAGATGGGGACATAGGAGGACAAAATGAATTCCTAAAAGAAGAAATTAGAGGCAGAAAATATGAGAGGAAGAAGGGAAACGAGAAACCAAATGAAGTTGTTACTAGAAACCAAATGAAGTTGGAGAAAGTTGAGTAAACCAAAAATCAAAGCATGATTTTAGAGTAGTGGAAGCTAGAGCCCCGAGTTTGGTTCCTAAGAGAAGGCAATAGTCACGTGTCTAACAAGTTAAGCTAAGAAAGCAATAGATTTAGCCAAACACTCATTTATTACCTATAAAATAGTATTTAACCTCAAGTATTATGGCATTGTCTTTAGAAATACACAAGAGCATTGATTGCATACACATTAAGCTAAATAGTTTGATTATGTGGGACATGAATTATTAAAACCATGCATGAGGTTTTTATCTTGCATAATTCCTTTTAGATAAAGACTTCTAGAAACATAGGTTTATTAGATGAAATAGGCATCCATCACATGTTAGAATCTCATTACACAATTTTTGACATTGGAAGGTGATAAGGGAGACCTACTAAAACCTAATTTAGTAAGGTCAAGCAGTATACTAAAGATTAGTAATTTATTCAACTCTAAAAAATTTTGCCTTTATTACTTTAAAAGGAGAAGAAAGTGGCCCTTACGATGCAGAAAAGCTTAAGGACTATAGAAGAAACAAAGGAATCAAAATTATTCAACCACAGAATTGAGTTGATAGCAAAGACAACAAGGGCAGAAGTTTAGATTATGTTATAATTCCTTATTAGATAGGAAGTAGCGATAAGATAACTAAGTTATTTTAGTTTAGATATGTTATCGTATTTGTTTACGACTTAAGCTTGTATAATTTTTTTATTAGAATAGGATTTAAATTTGCTAGTAACCTTTTTCTACTAGAACAAGTGTTCTAAGGACTTCTCTATAAATATATGTACTCTACCCTTCAATAACAAGATATCCTGAACTTTTTTACAAACTGGAGTTTTCAACTAAAGGGTGTATTGCTTTCTTATAAGAGTTATTCTTAGACCCTAAGAATGATTCCTAGTTTCCTACCACCCATTATTTGTGTTCCTCACTAAATTTCAACAATTATAACCTCAAGTTTTAGAAAACAAAACCCTAAAATCCTATCCTTAAATTTCCAATAAACAAACTCTAAAGATCAGCTATATCAAATATGAAATTTCAGCACTGTCAGATGAAATACAAAACCAAACTTGATATTATAATAGCCTAACATCATCCATGTTTCCTAATTTTGTAAGTTTTAGGTATTAGTTAATACATCTTTATTTGTCCTACATTACCTTATCATTAAAATAACCTCATTTGCAAAAGGTGTAATTTACTAGAATTTTGTTAAGTTTTAGAAGCTTTTGGTCCAATGGAAAGAATGAATCACCTATATAAGCAAATAAGAATGAATGAATAATTGAATAAACACTAGTACCAAAAATTTGGACGATGCATTGAAATCATAACAATATGAACATTGCACCACATATTAAAGAATCTATAACTGAGTGCAAAGTCCCAACTTAAAAGTATCTTAGAGAAATACACAATCATTCCTACTTTATGAACATAAAATATAATATCCTAAAGACATGTATACATACATATAAGCCGTGACAGGTAACCATGTAAGGGATCATAAATTTATTGCTTGGTATTTGCTGGCAGTATGATTATAGAGGTTTTATAAGGAAATTTAAGTAAAACCCTTGTATATACTAACATGTATGTATATATATGGATGAATTAGGGTTAATTTAATACACCTAATTTATCTTTCAACAATATTCCTATAAAGGCTAGCAAAAGAAAAAAAACACTTCCATGCACAAAGCGTAGATAGAGAAGAACTAAGATAAGAAAAAACTTACTAACCTGTTCTCTCTTGTTTTTTAGAAATCCCAAAATCCAAAGGAAAATTGTTGTCCCCTGATCTGCTACTAGAAGATGAAGGCAACATATCTTCTTTGAGCACATTTGAGAACTCAGTTGAGCCAAAAGACATTGAGTAGCTTTTACAAGATATTATAGATTGCTCATTACTTTCAACATATTGAGAATTCAATGGCAGAACGGGTCTGGACATAGAATAAAACAACTTATGTTCTGAGACATCAATCTTGTCAATGGTATGAGCTCTAACAAGTTCCACAGCCAAGTTATCTTGAACTAAAGCAACTATGCAAGGTATCTGTTTCATGTAAAACTGCAAATCCCGCCTTAAGTGCCTGTCAGAATATGAAAATACAGAAGCACTTAAAAGATTAATATTTTAACATGTAATAGATAAATCAATAGTTATAAAGTTGATAATAAACTTGAGATATGTTGTTTAAGTAATATTATAAAGAATGCAAAATTATTATCCTTCTTGGTTTAGTAAGAAGCTCTAACTTCTCTCTAACCAAGCTGTATGGTTGCATAGCAATGCTGTAATGGATAAACCTTACCTTATTACTGTATCCATCCTATCCCCATCCCTACCATCAAGTTCATTTCTCCTCCACTATCCTCTCAGTTGTTCCTTACTTGGATTCTACTACCACTAATGGCTCCGACTCCCCTTCTTCCTATACTTAGTAATCTCTTCGATTTGCTCCTTTATTTATTTCCCTTCTTTTGCCTTGCACAAGTGGTCTTAGCTCCTTCCTACTCCTAGCCTGTGTTTTTCCACTTTTCCCTATCCTCTCTTTCTTCCCCCTACTTTTTAGTTTTTTTTTCATTTTTAGAAATGTTGAACTCTGAACCACCTCTAGAAACTTTTCCCACACTCAAATCTCACACCATATCCTTCCACTCTCCCCTACTCCACCATCTGCTAGTTATACTCACAACAACTCTTCTGGTCAGCCTAAAACCTTTCCTTCTTAAGTTAAGTCACTTACTCCCACCAATTCTTTTCACCAGCTAAGTTCCTTACCCCCTTCCAATCCCCCTAAAAACCCAATTGTTTGTGCTCCTTCTCAGACTTCCACTAGTAGCATTGCCAAAAAAACTTGGTCACAAGTCCTCGATGACATCACTCCAACTTCTAATCTTCACTTTTTTCCTCCTTCTAGAGGGTAAAACCATTGTCATCCACCTGCCTCAATCCTAAAGGATGTTATAGCTAAGTGGAATTCCACTTTGATTGGTTTTTTGCAAAGTAAGAGACCATCATTTCTAGCAATAAGCCAATAGGCTAAGAGTCACTATAATAAACTTGGTCTTTCAGAATTCCTCTTAAATAAGAAGGATCGTTTTTTTTAAGCTTCATTTCCCCCTCTCAAGCATAAAAAAAATTATGGAAACAAGTCCTTGTCACTTCAAATCCAAACCCATATTTCTACAAAAATGGAAGCCAAGGATTCGGCCTCCAGGTCCCCAACTGCAACAAGTTCCTATTTAGATTAACATTTATAAGGTTCCCCTAGAATATTGGACTATAGAAGGCCTAAGCTACCTAGCAAGTTATATGGGAAAGCCCCCTTATTTAGAGAAGGCAACGACTAACATGAGGAGAATCAACTATGCAAGGTTATGTGTGTGGATTGATATCTAGCAAACCTTCTAGATGAAATTCCTTTTATGAGGATTAATGAGAACAATAACCTATTTGAGGATGTATCTTTTATAACATAACCTTGGATGCCTGAGAAGAATCAAGGTGGGATTTGGAAGCCAATAAGAAGAACTTTCAATATAAGAAGCTTTAAGGAACTTATGTAATTGAACTCGAAAACTAGATAAATAAAAATGAAAAAATAGAGATGGTGTTACAAAGTGATGACTCTATCACTTTTGACAAGAGGGAATTATAGGTTAAGGATGGAAATGGAGATGATCATTTGGGATGTCTTACGGATGGTGAGCTCTATTTAATGCCCCAAAAAGATATGGAAACTAATATAGACAAGACTACATGTCAAAAAATGGATATCTTACATCTTCAGTGGGAGCAAATTGAGAATCACCACTAATGAGGAGGGGAGGGGATGAAAACATTAAATCTATCTTGTTCCCCCGAACCAAAGACACAAAAGTGACCCCAGAATTCTAACTAACTATAAGGAGGAAATCAAGTAGAAAGAAGAAAACCTCGTCTCCTTCCAAATAATGTCAATCCTCTTATGGAATGTAAGAGGGATAAATAGTGCTGTTAGACAAAATGCCCTACATGATTTCCATAACAAATTAAAACCTTATTTAGTAGGATTTTTGAAGGGGTTTGTTTTTTTTTTCTATAGCTTTCGTGAAAATAGAAACAATTCATTAAAATGTGTTTGGTTAAGTATTGTTGTCATTTCTTGTTTCTAAAAATTAA
>JAOTAW010000006.1:10740771-10755355 GCA_025629945.1 Erythroxylum savannarum | reverse complement strand
TTTATGGTATCAGAGCAAGAAGAGTTTATAAGGAATCTGTATAGGTAGTTGGGATTCCGGATTCGGGATCCAACACAATTCATAAATGGTTTTATGACGCCAATTTACCAAAAAGTAAGCGGATTGACATACGAACTCTTTTATTGTCAATTATCTGACTTACGAACCTTTTCATAGATAATTATCGTGCAATTCGCCGTTTCACCCTTTTATACCCCACTTGATTTGAAGTATGGGCCAAGTGTCAACTCCCACTAGACTGACTACATCACATCCAATCCAAGTAATATTTGTTCTCATCCTATGGATCTCATTACTCTTTATTTCTTTGAAGACTCTCTTCATGATACATTTACTCTAGACAGAGATTCTTGAGTAATGACCCCGATAAGAGGTCGTGGTATCATCTCCTTTTATTATGAGTAGTGAATCTTTTATTGGCTACCCAATTACCTTTGAATACCAATAATTGTACCCAATCACCACCTTATGAGCGACCTCATCTTGAGGCAACAAGGAATGGTATGAAAGCACAAGATCAGTATCCAAGATATCCTTGAGTACCTTAAGTCAAGGATATTTGCATCAATGCTATGATGAGATTAATCACTGACATTTGATAGATCATCCACATGATAATCTCATAGTAGGTCATCCGATGTACTTACTATTCTTAGTAAACATCCACAAGTTAACTCTAAACATCTCATGCTTACAGTTTATGAGATCCACTACTTGATCAAATCAATGAGTATAGCATGTACCAGTCTATTCGGATTAACAATATTCTATCTCATTAATCCTATGACTAAGGATAATTTAAATACTAATATAATTGCACACGATAGAAATCTCATTATCATGATCTCATCATGATTTTTTTTCATGCTATGTTTTTTATCATGAACTTCATTAACTCGATTTAAGATCGACATTAATTTATAAATACGAATATCAAATTAATGAAAATTGCCTTTCACTTTATTAATCAAAATAAAGTTTGTACAAAAGTGTTAAAAGTGGTTGTCTTTAAAACACTACTCTAACATGTGGTTCTTTAGCTTCAACCTTTGCTAAGTTCTTAGGGTTTGCTTGCATGTCTGAAATTCTCAAGATTAACCCAAGGAGGCACCACAAAAATATCATCTCTTTTATAAAGAGGGACGTATCTTTCTCTTACAAGGAAATAGCTGGAAGGCGATTGCATTCTCTAATATTCCATTGCATTAGAAGTAGGATGCCCTCGAATCCTTCGGAGATTTGTTTTGCTAAAGCGAGTAAATTCTACCCAACAAATTGTATCAGAGCGATGGACAATTTGTTAACCTTCTCTTTTAATATGTTGATTATATCGACCATAGAGGTCAAATAAGAATTCAATTTTGAAATTTCATTTGTGCAAGCAACATTGTTTCATTGTGGCGATTTTAGATTCTTGTCAATAGGAAAGTTAGTTGAAGATAAGGCTGCCTTTTTAATTTTCTGTATCATTTGGGATACAAAGCCTTGATTCCCTACTGTTGTAGGGACTTCTTCCCCCAGGACTAGAGACAAAGTGATTTCTTTTCCATCATCTGTTCGTGGCATCATTGTCCTACTGGGTGTGCCAAATTGTTAGCATTAATTGGAAATTTGAGCATGTCAGGGAGAAATTATCTAAAAATTGGTACCTAACTTTTTACAATATAAATGAACTTCAAAAAACTTAAAAAATTGGAGTTTTAAGGTACAAAAAGTGCTAAAATATGTCGAAAAATTTTGAAGTAAAGAAATTAATTATCTAAAAGAAAATCACAAACTACAAAAGAAAATTCCAATATAACTAAGATGAATTCGCAATATAAAAAATGTTAAAAAGTACATTTTTGTAATATGCTGATTGTTTTCTCTAAAGATTGATTTTTGTTGTACTGTGATTACATTTCTTTTCCTCATGATGATGGTGAATTTATAATCCTCTCATTCTTAAGTAATTTTTATTATACTCATCCACGTCCGTATATTCTAACTACCTACCGACTATTATCTCTTTAACTTCCATATCAGGGACTTCTACCAGAAATAGCTTCCTTTCTTCCAACCTCCTCAATCAATTTTTTTTGATTACCTTCTACCATTTTCTCTACTTCCATATTCTGCATTTCCAAACATATCTTCCCACTTCCCTTTTTAGTTCATGTATTTTTTAACTAAACATTTATCGAACTTTCATTTTGCTAACTCCATTTAATTTAAAGGGTTTTTGGCCCAAATGAATTGAATCATTTTTAGCTTATCAATATTGCCTTGGGAATAGCTAAATCTGAAGATGACAATTACGAGCTGGAGTCAAATTCAGCTGCACACGGGTGATAACAATCTCATTCTAGTTCAGGAAGAAATCTTGAGAACTATTCTATCTCGTCAGGTTTCTGCGAATTCTAAGCTTGCGTTGGACTTGATACACAGCTTATTATTGTGTTCACGTTCTTATGCTTGCTCAACCCCATTCATATGAACCTTGAAGGTGAAGGACGGTTCATTGTACAATCTTAAATTTATAAAATTTACATTTACATGCCACCATGTCACTTTTATATAGTTATTTCCCATTTTGCTCCTTCGCTGCTTACTGCTTGTTTATCATGAATATCTGAGTAACCTGTAGCTTGTCCTCAGCAAATCTACAAGGGCACGTTGGAGGGGTAGTCCTGTGGATGTTTATCGATGGTTTTTCTGAGTTGTTTGTCTTGCTCGATAAGATTCCCAGGTGGAACATGGTAGACATCAGCAAACAATTCTTTGAGTGGTGGCGTCTCCGCTTTCTCTGCCTCTTGGATTGCTCCCAATATCTGTGGACAAGTAAATTGCAGACGAAAACATGTCATGAGATTTTCCAATCAGAACTTTGTGTAAAAAGGACGTAAACTATTTCTCAGCATTGGTAACCTGCTTCCTCATGCTGCTTCGAAGCTCTGATTCTTCTTTTCCGCTCCACCAACCATTTGCTTCGATCCATTTCCTGAATCTGTTAACAGGGTTTCGTGCCCTTTTCCAATATTCGATTTCTTTGAGGGATCGATATTTGGTAGAGTCATCTGACGTCGAATGGTGTCCAACTCTGTAAGTAAGAGCCTGAGAAAGTAACAGGCTACCTGGTTATAGAATGTTCGATTCTTAAAACCAAGATTTTCAATACATTTGTGGAAATAATAGGATCCTATAGATAAATTGTTATAACGGGTTTGACAACTACGACAATATTACCGTTGAGGTTCGCAATTTATAATACTGTTAACCGAATTATATAGCTAAGGGAATACATGTTTGCTGGATAATGCTCAGAAAAGTTGAGTACCTCAATTAATACAGGCGTTTGCTCAGTTATGGCAATTTGACGGGCTCTTTGAATAGCACTATAAACTGCTAGAGCATCGTTTCCATCTACTCGAATGGCTTGAATTCCGTAAGCTTGACCTTTAACCACAATTCCGTCACCTGTTAAAGCAACAACGATTTGTTTTAGGAAAAGATCACTGTACAATCAATTTCCTCTTCATAATCATGATAAACATTACTTTCTGGTAACAAAATTTGTTTTGGATGTTTTTATTAGAAGGAATCAAAACATTACTTCGAAATTGCTCTCTTATGTGTGTACTAATCGCCCAGCCATTGTTGCGACAGATAAAGATCACTGGGGCTTCCATAACAGCCGCAAAGTTCAAAGCAGCATGAAAATCTCCCTACAACATAAGACACTCAGAAGTTAAGACAAAAAAAAAGTTTTTCAGGGCATAAAGGGACAAAGATTCGTTCTTTGTGATAATACCTCACTGGTACCACCATCCCCCGTGTATGTAACCACACAAGCATCCTTCTTGTCCATTTTGAGGGCATATCCAACACCAGCAGCTTGAGGAAGTTGAGTCCTGAAAAAGATTTACAGACACCAAATCACGAATTGTCAGGCTCAAGTGAAAAATCTAAATCCAGATATAAACAAGAGGATAAAGTAGTAACTGTGATAAAAGGTGACATGTATCTTACGCTACAGGTGATGAAATAGTGAAGTAATTAAGCTTATTAGACCCATAGTGGATTGGCATCTGCCGACCTTTTCCGTAATCAGCATTGTTACCAAACAATTGGTTTGCAAATTCTTGTATTGTGAAACCCCGCCAGAGTAGAACACCAGGCTCTCGGTACTGAGATTCAGAAGCAAACCATAAAGGATCATTTGAACCCCGTCACATGATAACTGGAACAGATATTTTGGTACCATGATTATTAACCTGAGGCAACACGACGTCTTCTTCCCTAAGTGCAGCTGCTGATGCTATACCTATAGCTTCTTCGCCAGTTGAGGTTAGGTAGAAGGAAATCCTTCCTTGCCTTTGTGCTTCATAGAAAATTGTGTCCATCACTTGTAGGGTGGCCATATTGGAATACATCTTTACTGCAATTTCCTCATTCACCTGTTAATGGCGTAAGGGGTTCAATGATCATGGTCAATCTGTTATACTTGCAATGTTAACGGAGATACTAGGCCTGGAAAACACGACTTGACCCTGAAAGTGAAACCTTTCAACATTTTCTTGACCGATATAAGTTGCTGGTGAGAGTCCATAAATTAAGTTTAATAGAACGTATTGATAAAGAAGGAATAATACCTGATTAAAATCACTGCCAACGATAAGATCTCCATTGTCGTCAAGGACACGGTAACAAGGTACTCTGGTTTGGTTCAACCCAGCTAAGAATCGCATTTCAGTTGTATATGATACATTCGCTCCAGGAAAATCCAAGGCCTAACCCACAGTACATCTCCAAATTCAAACTTCCAAACAATTTCTAGCAAAGTAATTAGATATAGAAAAGAAGTAAACATCATCCTGTTGGTCTATTCCCTGGACCAAGAAAAAAGGACAGTTGGAAAGTCCATAGGAAGCTTGTCCCGGTAAGATTCTGTTTCACTTATCATAGGGAGCTGATCAAGTCAGTAGCCGTACTTAGAAATCCGGAAATAGTTAACATGTTGCTCTTGCGCATCTAGTTATCATCTGAAACAACACTTGTGTTTTCATCTCATGTTTCTTAACCATATAATGGCTTTTATTTGGGTAAAAAGAGAGTGTAATAGTGCAATATATAGAAGCTCACAATTACAATCATGCACATTAAATATAATTTGGCATCTGGAGAGAAAGGTCTGATTGAATTTGTCTGGATAATTTCGTTTGTACTCGTAACTGTAACACCTAAGCCATGCAATTTGGGTGTTGAACTGCATCTAAAACATTCCGAGCACATCAACTTTTTCAACCGTCAAAAATGATCCATGGCTCCAAATTTCAGAGACAGGATTCAGCTGGGCAGGCCCACACCTCAGAGCCCATTGGGTGCTTGTGTTAATTACTCTAATGTACCTTCAGGCTCCAGGTCCGGAAAGAAGAATAATGGAATAACGAGGACAAAAGAGTCGGCTAAGATGAGCTTAATTTGAATAAAACAATGTTTATAATATTCAATTTGATCAACAATCACTTTCATTTTCACTAATATGATATCTATTTCTTCTTATCTTAGTAAATATATGCGACATATAAGCATTCACGTCTAAGTGCTAATGATTAAGTCTTAGTCCCCCGTGGCACCACTCATATCATTCACGTGAAAATACAAGCTTACCAAATATCAACTACTAATTAACAGAATTAGCCACGATAATAACATATTCCAACCATCACATCGATAGACAAATGTTTTAAATCCAGAATTTTAATTACATAGGCTAGACCTAGACCTAGACCTAGACCTAGATGGTAGGCTGCGAATCGGCTTCAAAAAGGCAGGAATAAGTAGCGTTCTTAAAATTGGAAATGGTCTTTTATTCATATAATTGGAAGGATAAGGATTACATTCTCATGCCAGACTGGAAGATTATCCAATAATCCCACTCAAGCACATATATACGTACGTATGTACGCATGATATCTGTTCTTCTCATTTCAAGAGATCTTTAAGCTTCTTTCTGAATACATACATAATCATAAGGATCATGGTAATAAATACGACCGACTAATACCTTTTTGTTAATAGTATAACCAAAATGAATGGGAAAAAAGAAGACAGCTCTTAAATTGAATATTCGTACTTTTTGTTTGAGTGGATATCCACGCGTTCACATAAGAGAATACTATCTCTCGAGAACAAATGGTTCCTAGCCTTCCAGATAAATAGATATGGGCTTTAAGCTGGATGAGTCTGTTTTCATGTATATTGACCAATAAGGTACTCCAGCAGATACTTTTGGGATAAGATTCTGACAATCAAACAGGATCATGGAGTCACTAAAGACACCATATCTAGTCTCATCAAAGTACAAACTTGACTAGACATAGATTGGAGAAGGATATGTAAATAATTTAGCAGGAGGGATAAGTATTAAATCTACTTCTGATCCAAAGAGAAACCTAAATCTAACTAGTAACACCAACCTGCGTGAATGTATACAAACTAAATCTTGTCATCAATACTAAGCGACACTGTGGCTATGCCTTGTATGATTCAAACAAAATAGAAAGCAAACAATAACAATGACTGCACGTTTTCCCAGGAATCACGATGAGTACAACGGAAAAGTGATGCAATTAATAGATTCAACAACTCAAAAACTTAAAACCATTAGTATTTGTCAACCGGAGGTATTAAAGGTGGTATGATGAAGTAGCACGCACCTGACTATTGGTTTCATCGTCGCTGGAGTTGACGTCATGAACTTGGTTAGCAGCTTTTGTAGATTTGAAGCGGTGGCCGGTTAGAAAGGTATCAGAGGTACGAAGAAGACACGGGGTTGCAATATTCCCAAAACCACCTTCAAGACTTCTAGAGCAAATGCTTAAACCTTGATCCAAAACTTGCACAAGACCAACTTTTCTCTTCAAATAACGAGCAATGGTTCCTGATCGAGTAAACCAAAGTGGTACCATGGTTGTTATTCTGTAGGATGATGATACCTTTCTCAGGCAATGAATGAAAAAATTACAAGACCAAGTAGAAAAATGGACGACAGAGAGGAGAGGGAGGGGAAGATGATTATAACATATACGACAGTGCAAATATACCCAAGTTAGATAGGGTCGTACGGGGTCAAAAGGCTTGACAGTCTCTGTCTCTTTTTCACAATATGTAATCTTCGTACAACCAACAATAGGAGCTACCTCTTTTTTCTTTTTGTTTATACAAAAGCAACATGTTATAATCAATTTATCCGTTTCTTATAGCTTATTTAGCATTAAATCTAGTTTAAGGAAAAGTAATCAAGGGGTAACTACTTGCCGTGTTCAATTGAAAACTGAATCCCGTCTGTCCTGACTCATGGGACAAATTTGAGGTGTTCAGATTATCTTGTTATTCCTATTATCTTTGTCATAGGTGTATCCAGGTATGTCCATAGGAAAAAAACAAAAAGAAAAAAAGAGAAGAAAGGAAAAGAAGATCCAGAAAGATTTAAATCTGGAAAACATGTCATATGAATGAGGTTATTTAAACATTTATATTATTAATATATTATTATCATTAAATAGTTACTGGAGGGACAGAAATTTGAATGTCGTGGATGTTGCTGGATTATGTAGCATATCATCAGACATCAGTGAATAAGTGGTGTGTTAACGAAATTGTTTATTCAGTGAAATTCAATATTAAGAAGAACAAGAAAACAAAACAAAATTCAGTAAAAATAAAAACATAAGAACCTATGAAGGAGCCTTCAGGAGACAGGGACCCAACATTTACGTGGCTGGGTGTGAGCCGTTCAGGACTAGCTAATTTTACTTGTTCTAGTAAGTAATGTGGGCACTAAAGAATGCATATGCTTTCCTTTTTAGTTATGTTTTTCTGAGTATTCGTTTAATTGAACTACTTCTCTTTACATTTGAATTATAAATTAATATCAATCCAAACCAACGCAAAAGGAGCCCACCAACCACGTGAAATCATATCGACTTAGGAGTTGCGGTCTCGAATTACTATCTGCGGCATAAGATGGCAGAGACACACACTGTAAAACAGTAATTTAAAAAAAACACTAATACATGTTTATGCTATTTTTTTCTCCACCGATGAAAAAAAAACGATTTATTACGATTTCAACACGTGGTGGATAACAAAGACAGACTACAAATATGTGAAACTGGACTGGATTCTTCTTCATAAATTGCTATGTTTAACTCGAAAGAAATAATGGCCCATTTCTAACGATACGATTGGTCGCTCGTAACATTAAATAATAAATAAAGACTTTACTTAAAAAGGTACTAGCATGAAAAAGATAGATAGAAAGTATTGAATTACGAAATTAGCAGTAAAAGTTTTTTTATGTAGTTAAAATATTAAGGGTAATGGTATTCATACTTAATAAAAAGAAAATGTTACACCTAATGCTACTACGATAAGAAGATAGGTGTCTAATTTTTTTACATCACAAATAACTTTTGGAACTCAACTTGATTTCTTAGTACCTTGCAATTTGGAGAAGCGGCCCATGATACAGACATGGAATTAGTTAGATGGTGGTATGATTCAAATATAGCATTTAGTGTTATCCAGTCTTATTATTATTAGCTTATAGTAGATGTTATTGTCTCTTACGATTTATGATACAAAGATTCTTCAATTGATGATTATGGAAGTAAACTTTTGAGTAACTTTGTTTATGAAATAAAAAGTCATTTAGATGAAAAAAATGACTTGGACTACTTTTGAGTGTTCAATCGTATGTGATGATTGGATAAATAGAAGAAAGAAATCTACTATTAATTTTTTGGTTTATTCTACAAAGAGGACAGCGTCTTGAAGTCTATTAATGCATATGGCTTTGTTAAGAATGCAGATACTTTATTTCAGATATTTGAAAAAGTTGTCAATAAAGTTAGGTCAGAAAATATTTGTCTTATAAAGCAGTTAAAAGAAGATTGCAAAGTAGGTATAATTTTTTTTATTGGACTTCTTATTTTGTACATTGCATTGATTTGATGTTGAAAAATATAGGAGATGCTAGATGTTTTCCTATTATTGATGAGATCATACAGAAAGCAAAAAATGTGACAAAGTTTATCTACAATCATACATGTGTCTTGAATTAATGACAAAAGAATATCACAAATGGTAGAAATTTGTCTCATCTTGCTATTATAAGATTTGCAACTAACTTCTTATCACTTCAATGTTTTATTATAGAAAAGAAATATTTGAGACAAATGTTTACGAGTGATACGTGAGTTACATCTCAACATGCTAGGTCTAATGATAGCTTTAAGGTTTCTAAAATTATATTTGAAGATAATGAATTTTAGCTCCAATGCTAATTTGGAGGTAACTACTTTACGTGGTGCAACAAGAAACGAGCAACAAGGTGGGGACTTAATCAGAAAGAAACTAAAAAGGACTCTTGCTAATTTGGAGTGGTTTTAGAAATTTTCAAAAATCCTTCACCTTTTTGCCTAATTCATCCCTATCAGATCATTCTCCTATTTTCATTACCACAGATTCTATTAGACTCAAATTTTCATTCGGGTTCAACAATTTCTTAGTTGTTGTTCCAAGTTTTGAAGTTGCTATTTGGAAAAGGATCACCTTTGTGGCTTATGGCTCAAAACAGCAACAATACATCATAAAAATGACTGTTATTAAACAAAGCCTCAAAAGCCTATAAAGCAATAATGCTAGAAACACTCATCACCTTGTGGTAACTGCTAAAAAGGCTTTAACACTTATCTAGGATGAGATAGCAAGAAATCCTAATTGCAACATATTGGAAGCAAGAAAGAAGCAGGTAATGAGTAATCTATCAAAAGCTCTTCCTTTTATTTTTCTTTGATGAAACAAAGATCCAAAGTCAAATAGTTGAAGGATGGAAATAGAGGCTCCTCTTTTTTCCATAGATTTATAATCTCCATAAAAGCTTTAAATAGAATTTCTTATATAATGATCAACAATCTTTCTATTACTACTTAAGAAGAGCTAAAATAGGAAGCCTTCAACTACTTCTCCAGCTTCATGTCTTCCCCACCAATGCACACTCCTCTATAGTCATATTGGAAAACATTTTATATGATAGTATATCTCCATAAGAAGATGCATTGCTTTCATGATAAATCATGAGACAACATATAGATCAGATTGTAAGACAGATAAATCAACACAAAGCTCCTGGACCTAATGGGTTCAATATTTTTTTCACTCAAACTTGCCTCTTGTTGAAGAACATTGTACAAGATGCTATCTTCGAATTTTTGTAGGAAAAAAACTTCTTAAAGAGATTAATAGCAATTTCATCACATTGATTCCTAAAGGAGGTGAGCAAAAGCACTCTCGTGATTTTATACCTATAGCTTGTTGCAATACACTCTACAAAATTGTTGCTAAATCATAACAAAAAGACTGAAACAAGTCTTGACTAATCCTGTAGACAATGTTCAAGGTGCTTACTTACTTGGAAGAGAAATGGGAGATAAATATTACTGATGAAGGAGTTTGTGAAAGATTATGCAAAGAAGGATGGTGGAAAAAATGCTTGCTGAAAATTGATCAAAAAAAGGCCTATGACAATATTGATTGGAATTTTCTTAGCAACATTATGAAAGCATTAAACTTTCTTGTATGTTTCATTGAATGGATAACCATCTGTTCCAACACTCCAACTTTCAGCATCCTTAGCAATGGGGATCCTTCCATAACACAAAAGGCATAGACAAGGTGGCCTTTGCTCACCTTATCTCTTTGCCATTGCAATGGAAATTTTTAATAGACTTTTGAAGAAAATTATATATAGAACTAACCATTTTAAATATCACTCCAAGTGTAGAAAGCTGGAAATTACCAATCTGATGTTTGTTGATGACCTAATTATCCTCTTTAGGGTGGATAAGATTTCCCTCACTACCATAATGAAGGCCTCAAAATTTTCTCCAAGTTGTCTGTCTTACAAGTTAATTCTAATAAAAGCTCCTTTTATATTTTGAAAAGTGTTAAGAATCAAAGAGACATGGTTGAACTCATCACTGGTTTTAAGGAATCTTCTTTGCCTCTCATGTATTTTGGGATTCCTATAACTGCATTTAAATTGAATTATGGAAATTTTAGGCCTTTAATTAGCAAGATTCAAGCTAGAATCACAGGTTAGAGTATGAAATATCTTTCTCTAGCTAGGAGAGCTCAATTAGTCACTACTATCTTATCTTCTATCAACATTAACTAGACCACTAATCTTGCAATTCTAGCAGTTTTCATTAAAATAATTGACAAAGTACTTAGAAGACTTCTATTGTTTGGAGCAAAAGAAGGGAACTATAAGGCTAAATTTAAATGGCCTAAGGTATGCATAACTAAGAAACGTGGTGGGCTGAATATTATTCCTTTGAAAAATATGAATTCATGTATGTTTGTTAAAAGAATTTGGAGATTAATTGATAATCCTGAATCATTGTGGTGTAAATGGGTTAATGAATATTGTATCTACAATAAAAGCATATGGGAAATTGATCTTTCTTACATAAATTCCTCTCATACTTTGAAAGAGATACTCAAGCTGAGAAGCATAATAAAGCCTCACATTAGAAAGCACATTGGCACTAGCAAAAACACCTTTTTTGGCATGATAATTGGATAACAGGCAGTCCAGTCTTCAGTAGACCTAAACTTCAGGATCTCAAAAACAACATTCATATCAATCAAAATCTTGCTAAGGCCTTAAAGTTGAAGAATGAGATACTACTCAGGCTAAACAATAGCAATATGCATATGGAAATCAGAAGATTGATCTTGAATAACAAAATGAATGGTAGAAATTGGTGGTGCCCTGACTCCAAGGGTAACTTCAATAATGAATTATGTAGAAAATTATTCTAGTAGAATTATGGATAGGTGACATGACATAGAATGGTCTGGCGTAAGTATAATCTACCTAGAGCTGCCACAACAAAATAGAGAGCCATCCTATATAAACTTCCCACAATTGATAGGTTAAATTTACTAACAGATGATACTTGTGCAAATGTCAATATGAGAGCATTTCACACTTGTTTTTCAAATGTGAGTACATTGTTGGAGCATGGAGATCAATTCTCCAGAAATGCTACATTTATAACCCCCACTGGAGTGGCAAATCATCATCACCTAGAGCATATAACTTCAGTCTATCACAAGAGACTTTGTATGGTGCTATTACATTGCTCTCTTTTATACAGTTTGCAAATACGGGATGAACGAAATAGGCACATTTTTCAATCTAAAAAAAAGAACTTTTGAGATATTCAACAGAGAACATATCAATGACATTAGAATCCACATCAATATCTTTAAAGAAAATTTGTCTCCAAACTTTGATTGTATTAACAACTGGAGCATATATTAAGTTTTGTGTCTTTTGCTTCATGAATGTTCCTTGAACAATTAGTAACTCATTGTTATTTATGATAGTCTTTTATAGAAACATATGAGCTGACTTTTATTGATCAGCCTTTCATAGTTTGATACAATAACATTATTCAAAAAAAATTATCATTTGAGTTTGTGAACTTTTAGTGACGGTACTTTATCTGGTTGATAGTAATGAAAAAGCAACAATGAGTTATTTTTATGATGTCATGGTGAGGGTGAAGGAAGTAATCAAGGTCAATATAAAAAATAGGTCTTCTTTATAACACACCTTATCTTGCAATTATCAATGAGTTATGAGAAATGAAACTTTATTCTTTGTTGTTTGTAGCTAAGGCATTTTTTAACCCTAGTATCTATTTTAGCCCAAGTTTTACAAAGAAAGTTGAAGTTAATAAAGGAATATTTTTAACTATTACAACTATTGTTACCCAAGAGATGATGTAAGATCTCTCAAGCTTACAAATGGAGATTTATAAAGATACTTCTGATGATTTTGAGATGCCTATTGCTATTCATCAAAGAGATAAACTTAATTCAGATATATATTTTTCCATTTTCACTACTTGTTGAAAATTAATCATTAATTTTTTGTTTATAATGTTACTTTTGTTGTTTTACAATTGCTTAGTAGGACTAAAATGGAAATAGTGTTTCGAAATTGCAAACTTTGTAATTCAAATTCTAAGTCAATGTGTACATGGAACAAGGTATGAAAGGAATTGAAAGACATTTGGATTCATCTATTCTAAGAAAATTAATAGATTGGAACATAAAAGATTGAACAACTTAGTCTTTTTTTTGGTTATAAATTAAAGCTTTGGAAAATATATGTTATTATCATTATTAAGTTGGATAAAATTCTTGTAATTTCTTAATAATTTAATGTTATTTATTTACTATGACTCTTAATAGAATAAATAGTTCTGTACATTCAATTTGCCTTTCACTATATCAATCTTTTAGTAGATTGAGTTTTTGAGGAACCGAGTTTAATAGATGAGAATGATTTGGAAGATAACCTTGAATGAGAAAGTATTCACATATCATTTAGTGCAATAAATTTGAATTATGGTGATGATGAAAATTTTGTGCTAAATGAGAATTGAGGTCAATATGATTTTAGCAAATATTCAATTGAATGAAGTTCAAGGTTTTTATTTGTCTTCTTCTTTTAATTTTACTTATATTTTTATGTATATGTTAAATTCTATATATGAATATAAACATAATTGTAAATATTTTTGTTTCAATTTTAATTTTTTATTAGTTGTTTTCTCAACACGAGCTCTTGTTGTAAATTGTTGTACTTAGAGAGTTATGAATATTTATTATTCATTTTTTATGTTTTGATCTAATTATTATTTGTTATATGATAAAATTGTAATATTTTAAGCACTTTATATTGTCCTTAATTTTATATTTATTTGATGATTAAATAATTTTTCATATTAATTATAGTTATTATTTATATGTTAAATATGTAAAAAGTAATATAATAAAAAAATAGATTGTTGTTTCAAATTTTTATTATTATAATTTTTAGAGACATGATTATAAAATTATAAATTATACAGTACAATATATTAAAGGACTATTTTACGATATCTTTAAAAACAATAAGAACTATTTTATAACTTTTAAAAATTACCTAAAATTGCATACGAGTACAGTAGTATAATATGAATTACAACGAAAGAAGCAAAGAGGAATCTTACCATATTAAACTACTGTTTACTTCTTAGGAAGGATCCCGTCGCTTGGTGGATTATGTACGGTTATAAAAAGGTTTAAGGGCTTAGTTGGCTGTAAGATACGAGTCTGGATCGTTTGTCGAAGAATAGTCTGTCCTATTCTATCTAACGAGAGAACGAGGTCGTTTTTGGTTAAAAATTTGACATAAGTTGTGACAGATGACAGGCGCATGTGGGACCCACCCATAGGCGCCTGTCATCAAGCCACAGCCGAAGCCAAAGCTGGAGAATTCCTTTCTATTGCACACTCCAGCTTTGGCTTTGTCTTATTATTATTATTACATATGAATTACGTTTATTTCCATTATTGTAAATACTGTGTCTTTTTTTAAGTAGTTATTATTATTAAAGTTATTGCAGAATAATTATTACATTTATTGTCATTATCATTAAATTCCTTTTTAATAAAT
>JAOTAW010000006.1:10616679-10629002 GCA_025629945.1 Erythroxylum savannarum | reverse complement strand
TAACATAAGTAACCAATCTTGTCCTCTATTCATTTCTAAGTAATTCCTATTTTAATAATTTGTTCTTTCAATTATCATATTTTTATATGTTGTATGCAATGCACTGATCTAAAAATCAAGGATAATAAACACATGCAATAATCATACACAACTAATTTAAACCTACGAACTTTATTATGAACTAACATATTCAAGATACTTAAAAATGCAAATTAAAGGCAATATTAATGTTAAAACAAACAACTAAATGATAAACTCTTAAAACTCTACAACTGAACTTCTTAAGCTGAGAAACTATTTTAGGTCAAAAGATGACATTCTATTTAAGTCTTAACACTCACAAAAGCTCATTGCTGCAAGCACTAGAGGATTTTTTCCTGCTCTCTATAAATTTCTTCCTTTCTTTTAAATGATGGTTATATTTGTACTTTCTACACTTTTATTGGTGAGACAACATTAACTTAAATTAGCTAAGTTTTAGACTGGGTTTGAGCTCTATTTTTAAGGTTTCAAGTTGTGTTCAAACTTATATTTCATGATCTAATATGACCAAAAGTTCGAACACTATCTATTATATTATTAAAATGATATAATTCTGCCAATAAACAAAACAAGATCATTTTTAAAAGTAATACGCTCCTCTTCCATCATTTTCATTGAAGTATAGCATAATCTTTTCCTTTCCTCCTGACGCTCTTCTCTCCTTTCATTTTTCTTTGCCTTTCTCTCACTCTCTTATATATCCCATCATCCCACTTTCTCTTTCAGGTTTTAAAGTTAGAAGAAGAACAAGAAATTAATCTCTAGCCAACCAATGCTTTTGTTTTTTAGTTGAACTCTATAATTATGTTATATTGTGTTCTTTATTTGTGTAACGTTGATTTTGAGTTTATCTAAATTGCAATTTAGTTTTTTTGTAATTCTATTGGTTTTATTTTTTGGTTGGTTTGAGATAGATTTAAGTCTTAGGGATTGTTGAGGATTACTTTTTAGTAGTGTGTTTTGATGTTGTAAGTCAATTTTAGAATTTTTGGTCATAGATTTTAGCTTAGTGTCTTTCTGCCTAAAGGAGTTTCAATTTTCTGTCTTTTCTAATTATTTCTTTTTATGAGAAGGGTGATTGGGAAAGAAGTACCTTATCATGTCTAGACATGTCTCCATATTAGCTAACTTAGGTGTTTAGAAAATAGATAAACATACATTTTATAAATAACTTAGTATAATTGTTATCTTGTTTAGTATATTATTATAGTGACCTATTTTTGTAAGATCTAGAGAATTGTCGAAGCATATAATGTGTGCCCTGTTTTATTTTTTGCTATTGTTATTTTTTTTTCCATTGTTTCATTGTTTCATGTGAAAATGCTAAAGTTAATAGAGATTGCCTACAATATATGGATGTGTATAAATAAATGAAAAACTTATTTCAAGTTCTAAATTTATTATACCTTATAATTTTCATATTTCCTAATATCTTTTACTTTATACAATCTTTAATATCGATTTTAAATCATAAGTTTAGTAAGCATATTAATTCTAACATAACTATTTTTAAAAGAAACAAAATTTTCTCAATTTTTTGTTTTGAGATTCTACACATACGATATTAAGTTGTCATGTCATAATGGTTTAATCAAAATATTCAAAACCATGATCATAAAACCACAATCCTTTTAGAACTGAGTTTATCGGACTATTTTTCATCAGTCACATTTATTAAATGGTTCATTTTATGGTTTACAATATGTCTTACCAATGTAATGATGCCTAAGTTTGGGATTTGAAAATGAAATCTTTAATTTTAAAAAAATAACATTTTTTGTTTCTTTTTCATCCATTGCAAAAGATGAAAGACATCATAATTATACTAGCATTTTGAAACTTGCCTAAAGATAATGGTTTAGCATATAATCTATTACAGTGACAAATAATTGATTTTAGGATCAATAAACTAAGGAAGAGAAACTAGTTAAATATAGTTTTCACTAACCACATACAAGCATTCCTTATCATACAATTTAGTTAATTTGTAGCCTTCCCATTATGCATAAATACTAGTAATGTAAATTAATAAGGATTAGTAGTTTTATTTAATGATTTTGGCAATCAAATATTGAGTTTATTGCCTTAAGTTTTCTTCTAAGTTCTTGATTTTTCTCTTACTTTATTATGTTCAACTCTATTTTCTTCTTATTATGCTTTTTCAGCTTCATTTGAATTTCTACTTTCTATTTGCTCTATACCACATAGTTTATGTTCTTAACTTTTACCTTATTTATAATTATTTCATATGGATGAGCATAATCCTTCAACAACATAAGGCAACACAATAAAGAGTTCTACTTTGATACTTAGTAATATACAAAGTGAAGGAAATGTTCCTTTGGGTTTAAGAAGTAATGTTTGGAATCATATCATCAAGACTAGATCATGTGTTGGAGTTGAAAAAGATAAATGCAAGTATTTCCATATGGGGGTTTTAAAGATAAAACCTATTCTTTGAAGAAACATATAGAGTCCTGTAAAGATGGTATCATAAAGCCAAACAATTTTTACTCTTACCCTAATGAAAAAGAAGAGTGAAATGACTTCCACAATTTATGTCTACAATAGATCAAAGTATTTGCTAGTCAAGATGATCATTAGTGATGAGCAACCACTCTTTATTATCGATAGCCCAAACTTCAAGATTTCTCACTTCACTTTAACCAACCTTTATGATCCCAACTCAAAACACTTTGAAGAAAGACATCTTCAAGATATACAAAGATTAAAAAAAATTGATATTAAAGATATTGTAGAGTATTCATAAATGAGTAGTCATCACATCAAATATGTGGACGGTTGAAAACTAAAAGGAGGATTATATGACGGTGACAACATATTACATTGAATACCAAGACAAAAAAAATTTGATATTAAAGATATTATAGAGTATTCATGAACGAGTAGTCATCACATCAGATATGTGGACAATCAAAAACTAAAAGAAGGATTGTATGATGGTGATAACATATTACATTGACAATTACTAGACTTTTACAGTTGATTCTTAAGGCAAATAATATTCTTTAATTTTGTTATCATGTTTTTATTGATTATTTTATAATTAATACCTATTTATATTTTAAAATAGTAGATTTATTTATGTCTTAATGTTGTATATCAGGTTAAACACTATATTGGCTCAGTGATTTATCGATTGAAACATCAACATTAAGCTCTCAACTATAAATACTATTGTATCATAAATGAAGCTATGATCGAAAAGGTGAAGAATAAGGTGTGAGTTAGAGCTTACTGATGGATGAGAGATTATTTTATGTGTGTTATTTTATTTATGCCATAAATTTGATAGCGAAGGACGAGTTAAAGGTGATAAAGGAAAGGGTTGAGGGAGTTTGGAATATTGTAGTATGCCAAAAGAGAAAAAAAAATTAATAACTACGTGATAACTACACATTATGTGCACAAAGAAGTTGGCTTTAAATTGTCTTAATAGATGGAACTCAATATTCAAAATGCTAAAGTTAGAAACCAAGTATATTGAGGTATTCTTTAGGTTAAGATAAAAAGATTCTCGTTACAATTGCTTACTGATAGAAGAGCTATGAGAATTAGCTAAAGTAATTTATGCAAAGTTGGTGTTATTTCATAATATTACTAAGTTGTTCTTAAGAATAAAATATCCAACTTCATACATTTGTTTAACTGCATGTGTGAGATTAAACGAGCATTATCTGGTTAGATTTTTTTATGCCAATGAGGTGATTCAAATCATAACAAAGTAAATGATGGAAAAATTCAATGCTTATTGGTTTATGGTAGGGCCTATTGTGATAGTTATTTCTATGTTAAACCAAAGATATAAGAAAGAGGGCTATACCTTTTTTTTTATATCAAAAGATGTTTGGTGATAAGGTGGAAGAGTATATTGATATTATGAAATAATTCTAGTATAATTTGTTTAATAATTATCAATTAAGAATAAACAAAGTTCAAGATTGTACTAGTTGAGTATTTGATTCATCTCCATTTATTGCTAATAAAACAAATAAAAGTTTGACTTCCCAATTTCAAGAATTCATCCAGACGAAAAGATTTTTTAAAGACTTCTTATAGTGAGATAGTGTTGGATATCCTTCATTTTCAACCCGTATAAAGTTAATTATGTTCATGTAACTGCTAATATTATTTCATTTTTTAAATAAATTAATATAAAAATTTTATAAAAATTTTAATTTATAATTTATAATAATAATAATAATTTATAATTTGTAATAATAATAATTCATCATTAATTTTATAATTACTCAATAATTTATTTATTTTTAGTTCAAAAATTGCACCATCAACACCACGACTCATCGGCACTTTATTCTCCAGCTCTGTGTCATACGCACAAAGCCCTTTTCACTTCCTTGCTTTTGAGTGTCTTGTCGGGTGTCAATGTCTTTGCAAATTTGGGGATTTAGGTTTTAAGATCGGATCTTTTATTTAATATTATAGTATCTTATTTTGTTCTATAAATTTTAGTAATTTATTTATATGAATCCTGTGTAGGTTCCGCATAAATAAACGCAAGACCTGCATAAATAAAAATTACTGAAATTTATAGAATAGAATAAGACACCATACTATTGGATAGAGAATTCTGTACTCTTTTTCTCTTATTTGCTTTAACCTTTTTTTTAATGCATGAAATTATATTATTCCTAAATAGGATTAGAAATGTGATGTGGTAGGAGAAGTGAAAGGAACGTCACAACTAAAACTATATCTATCTTCACCCTCTTTGATGACTAAAAGGTTGACAAATAGGAGGGGCCTCGTTTTGACTTTGATTTCGCATTGATGATTACTATTGTCTTATTTCGTCTTTCATTCAAGGCTACAAACCCCACGGGCGTGGAACTGTCTTTCCCTTAGCCGTCAAGTTAAATCCTACTATAATCTTACTTCATCACGGGGTGGCTTACTGACACGTGTTCCTTATTAAATAAAACAAAAGATGAAAGTGGAGTATACCTTAGGCCCGTCTAATTTCATTCCTATTTTTAAAATTTATTCTTTTCTTTTTTTTTTCATTTTCGAATTTAATAAAGTCTAACAAATATTCATGAAATTAAACATCCTTTTCCCTTGATCACTTAAGTAAAAACTGTCGATTTGAACTGAATTGTTAAGATTTTAAAAGATTAATCATTTATTCAAAAATTTTAAAAATAAATACAAAATTTAAAAAGTTTAAAGTTGTTATAAACCAAGCAAAATCAAGAGGATAAAATTATTTAAAAATTATTATATATAATATTTGAAATTCATATATATAATATAAACCAATTAACAACAACAACAATTACTAAGTAAGAATGTTGTGAAATATGAGAAAATCAAATAGTATACAGCCTAACTAAGCTTTCTACTTACCACTTTGAGTGCTTACGTAATATATTCTATACCAAAAATGTCGATTTCACACCATAAATAATAATTAAACATTTCATATGATAATTTCAATAAGAAGAATTTATTAATGAAGTCAAGGTGTCAGTCTAAAGTTTATACTCAAAGCTTTCAAAGTTACCTAACCCGAAGTAGTTGGCTAGCTTTGGAAGGCAGGCTTTTTTTCATGTTCTTTCCACGAAATTTCTAGGCACCATCCGCGAACCAGAAGCTTGTTAAAGTTTCTTTGGGATAAATATATATCCATCTGTGGTACATAAGTACATGTCCAACGATCTAAAACCATGATTGATGTATTACTCAGTATTTTTGGTAAACAAACTTAATTTAATATCTGATGACCTATAAATTGTCTTTTATTGCGACGACTCAATAATTCTGTAATATATAAATTGTCTTTGAAGAGGCATTCTAAATGCAAACTATATATAAGAATAGTCATAACACGTGCTATCTTGATAGATTTGGTTTTAATGATTTAGGATTAGTCTGAAATGTATCTCAAAGACCATTAAGAACTTCATAAGTTAGTTCACTGTAGTTTCCAGGCATTTTATGTACGTAATTATGGAAGCTCATAGCCTCTCATGCCTTTCGTGAGAAAAGTCGTTGCTATAAACTCAAGAGAAACAGAAGTCGGATTTGCAGTAAACTATGGATTAATACTGCTACAA
Source organism: Erythroxylum savannarum (assembly GCA_025629945.1). Taxonomy (NCBI): domain Eukaryota; kingdom Viridiplantae; phylum Streptophyta; class Magnoliopsida; order Malpighiales; family Erythroxylaceae; genus Erythroxylum; species Erythroxylum savannarum. Next base: position 10,622,862 of record JAOTAW010000006.1, on the reverse strand, counting down.
ATATGTGGGTTTATTAGTTCATATTTCTTAATTTGTTAAGTTTAATTTGCGTGCATTTCTGTTATCTGACGCCTCCCGGTTAAATGCAGATTCTTGGTTGATCAAAAACATGCTTACCAACCAAGAAAGTTCACATTTTTAGCATGTAACTTCCACCTCCTGTTCAAACTTGTACAAATGCCAAAGCGTACAGATTAAGAAGCAAAATCAACACTTGAGAATCTCGAGTCAAAATCCCGGCAAAAATACGCTAACCCGTCAACTTTGGCGGCTTACCCAGCCCCTTGCTTGCTTGCTTCTATGACTCTTCTTTCAAGTTCCAACCCACGGAACACACCACACAATAGCCTTAAACCGCGTTCTAAAAGCGGACAAGTTTTTATTTATTTAATCCGCAGAACTTTTGTAGGTTTCAGTATTTGGTCATATCATAAATTTCATTTTGAATAGAATTTTCCATGTGTATGTGGTTATATTTCTAATCTGAAAGGTCAGTCCTCTCCATCAGAAAAAGAAAAAAGTAACTTAAAGCAGACAACACCCCATCTGATAACTTACACTATTCTACATATCAAAACATCAACTGAGACTATTGTATGGTTAATATAACTAGTACAATTTTTTTGTTTAACTAATAAGGGTTACTATTAATAAAACATATAAAAGTGGCAAGCATTTCTTTCAAGTTTGGTTTGGTCTACCTGCAGGCCTAGAGCTTCAACGACATTCCAAAATCTTCAACTTTAGCATACTAACGAATGTCTATATCCCATTTGCTTGTGTTCTACGAAATTTACTTTGGTGGAATTGTAGACAAGTTATTATAACTCTGAATTTCCACCAAGAAACAACAAAGGTGTATAGAAGAAGTAGGACGAAGAGGAGAAGAAGGCGGTGCAGGACTGATCATGACAGAGGACGATAACGATTTATGGCGACTTCTGTTATTTGCACTCTTTCTATTGATTACAGGTACGATATGAGGCAGTTATCTTTCCATTTACATGGTGATCGTGTGCTTTCTGACTCTGGATTGATTCTTCAGTAAAAATGCTCGAAGTCTGGTTCAAATTACATGATTGAAGAATTGTTCTTGGAGTTCAGTTTTCTGAGAATTGTATCTAATGAGAATTCTGTAGCTGACCGTGGAACATGTAAACACGTGCATTGGCTTTAAAAGTTCTAGTCTTTTTGTTCTCCTTTTCAGTTTCTTCATGTGTATTGTCAGTTTTGCAGTTTTCGGGGATGATAGATTATTTTACTATAAGTTTAGTTCAAGAATCTAAAACTCCCAGAAGGTTGTACGAATCTGTCTCTCTTTTCGATAAAGATTGATTTTTTATGTTTCTATGAATTAATTGCAGGAACACTATTAGTGGCCGGAGATTCTCTCGACACAGACAGACATGTCCTACTAGACCTGAAATCATTTCTCGAAAAGACAAACAAAGTGAACAGAGGACACTGGTCTGAGTGGAACCGTCAGAGCTCAAACCCCTGCAACTGGTCTGGAATCGTATGCACTTCTGATGGCTCAAGAGTAATTGGCATCAATCTTACAGAAAACTACCTTTCTGGTGAGCTATACGGCAACTTCTCTTCCCTGACAGCCTTATCTCACCTTGATCTTTCTAAAAACTCGTTTGGTGGTTCGATTCCAAATGACCTCAACAATTGTCACAACCTTGTTTACCTCAATCTGTCGCACAACATCCTCGACGGTAACCTCAACTTGACGGGTTTGAATAACTTGGAAGTCCTTGACTTGACCTTGAACAGGATATCTGGGGAAATTCAGTTCAGTTTTCCTACAGTATGTGACAAGTTGGTAGTTGCAAATATTTCTGATAATAATTTCACCGGTGGTATTCATAACGCCTTTGATAGATGTTCAAACTTAAAGCACCTTGATTTGAGCTGCAACCGTTTCAGTGGGAGTATGTGGACGGGATTTTCTAGGCTTAAAGAGTTTTCAGTCTCTGAAAATTTCATTAGTGGTGAAGTTTCAGGGTCCCTATTTCCAGAAAATTGTAGCCTTGAATTTTTGGACTTCTCAGTGAACAATTTTGGAGGTAGGGTTCCAGTAGAGATTTTGAAATGCAAGAATTTGACCAACTTCAATCTGTACGGGAATAAATTCAATGGGAAGATCCCTTCTGAGATAGGGTCAATTTCTGGTCTTCAAGTCCTGAACCTAGGAAACAACAGTTTTGATCGGGTTATACCAGATTCTCTTTTGAGTTTGAGCAATTTAATCTTCTTGGATTTAAGCCAAAATAAGTTTGAAGGTGACATTCAGGATATCTTTGGGAAATTTACTCAGGTGAAGTATCTTATGTTGCATGGAAATTCATTTACTGGTGGTCTATATACTTCTGGGATTCTCAAACTACCTAATCTTTTCCGGTTAGACCTTAGCTTCAACAATTTTTCAGGTGCGTTACCGATTGAGATTTCTCAAATGTCAAGTTTGAAGCTATTGATCCTTGCTCATAATCAATTCAACGGAACTATACCACCAGAGTATGGAAATCTGGCAGGTCTTCAAGCTCTTGATCTTTCCTTCAATCGGCTATCTGGGTCAATACCGAAGACATTCGGGAACTTGAGCTCAGTCCTGTGGTTAATGCTTGCAAATAATATGCTAACAGGTGAAATTCCACCTGAACTTGGGAACTGCACTAGCTTGTTGTGGTTAAACCTCGCCAACAACAGGTTGTCTGGGAGCTTCCCACCCGAATTGATGAATATAGGCGGGAATGCTACAGCACCATTTGAGTTGAACCGGCAACACCGACGTACCATTGCTGGTTCTGGAGAGTGTATGGCATTGAAGAGATGGATTCCTGCAGATTATCCTCCCTTCAGTTTTGTAAATAATATCCTTACTCATAAGACCTGCAGAAGCATTTGGTCTAGGATACTTACAGGGACTGGCCTTTTCTCAGTGTGTAGTGCAGGTTCTACAGTTCGAACCTTGCAAATATCAGGGTATATCCAGCTCTCTGAAAACCTGCTCTCTGGGACGATTCCTCGGGATATTGATAAAATCCAGAAATTCAGTATGTTGAATTTGGGTTTCAACAATTTTTCTGGGCAGCTCCCTCAGCAAATTGGACAGTTGCAACTTGTGGTCCTGAACCTCACAAAAAACATGTTTTCTGGTGACATCCCGAATGAAATTGGAAGCATAAAATGCTTGCAAAATCTTGATTTGTCGTATAACAATTTTTCTGGGACCTTTCCTACAAGCCTGAGCATGATATCTGAGTTGAATAAATTCAACATCTCATACAATCCGCTCATTTCTGGCACTATCCCAGAAACTGGGCAATTGGCTACGTTTGACAAAGATTCCTACCTTGGTGATCCGCTGTTACATCTACCAAATTTTATCAGCAACTCCACAAATGGCCCTCCCAAATATCCAAATTTTGATAAGGAAAGAAGAGAGCACAGAAAATGGGCCAACTTTCTGATTTGTGTTACCCTGGTTCTGGCTTTCTTGATCTGTGGAGTTCTGTCACTTATAGTGCGAATGTTAGCCAAAGGTCCATCAGCTGCACCCGGATGCCTCCTGGAGGATACCAAGTATCGCTACGATCAAGCAACGAGTTCTGGCAGCTCATCCACATGGATGTCAGATGCAATTAATGTGTTCCAATTAGATAAAACAGCATTCACTCATGCTGACATCTTGAAGGCAACAGGAAAATTTTCAGATGGTAGAATCATCGGGAAAGGAGGGTTTGGGACTGTGTACCGAGGAGTATTGCCTGATGGGAGAGAAGTGGCAGTGAAGAAGCTACTAAGGGAAGGAACAGAAGGTGAAAAGGAGTTTAGAGCTGAGATGGAAGCATTAAGTGGAAATGGCTTAGGATGGCCACACCCGAATCTTGTAACACTTTATGGATGGTGCCTTGATGGTTCAGAGAAAATATTGGTATACGAGTACATGGAAGGTGGAAGTTTGGAGGACCTTATCTCGGATAGAATGAGGCTAACATGGAGGAGACGATTAGATGTAGCAATTGATGTGGCGAGGGCATTAGTGTTTCTGCACCACGAGTGCTACCCCGCCATCGTTCACCGCGATGTCAAGGCCAGCAATGTGCTGCTTGACAAAAATGGCAAGGCAAGAGTCACAGACTTTGGGCTTTCTAGATTTGTTGAGGTTGGGTATACCCATGTGAGCACAATGGTTGCTGGTACGGTGGGCTATGTAGCACCAGAGTATGGACAGACTTGCCAAGCCACTACGAAAGGTGATGTGTATAGCTTTGGCGTCCTGGCAATGGAGTTGGCAACAGCGAGGCGAGCTGTGGATGGCGGGGAAGAGTGTCTGGTGGAGTGGGCAAAACGGGTCTTGGGTGGATTTGGTAGAGCTATGATACCGGTTGTACTTCTGGGATCTGGTTTGGCCGAGGGTGCGGAGGAGATGTGTGAGTTATTGCAAATTGGTATAAGATGCACAGCTGAGACACCGCAAGCAAGACCAAACATGAAGGAGGTACTAGCCATGCTAATAAGGATATCAGGCAGTAGAGATGATTTTATTTATAAATCTTCTCCCCCATCATTGTGATATAATGTAATGTTCAAATGGATGAGTTGCAAGAAGATAATTGTCCATAAGTCTAGTCTAGGATGTCAAATTATTTACACTACCTTATACATCCACAGGTTTTTGCCTTTTTCTCAATCTTCATGTACACAGAATTTCATTCATGGATTTCACGAAGAATTCATTCAATTTTGTTCTTTAAGTCCGACAATTCCCTTTTAGATTTAAGACTACCTAGGGAGATATCAGCAGTGAGCCAAAAACACTGAAGAATTTTTGAATAGTAAGTTGAAGATATTTTCTCATTTATCATTCATAGTTAAATATGGTCAGCTATTTTTACCTTTACTCTCAATTTGGTTATTAAATCAACAATTAATTTTGTCTTTACTTTCAAAAAAATAGTCAGGCATCAATCAGTTTTAGCTTTTTTTTATAAATAATTTAATGATTAATTATCAATAAAATTTGTCTCTGTTTTCAACTATACAAATAAATATGAATCGTTTCAAATGAAATATGTCGAAAGAATTTTAAGTATGCAAACTAGATTTATTGACATTGTAAATGGTTTTAAATGCCTATTTATATCCCATACTAATGTTCATTTGATGAGAAAACTTTCTAAGTCTCCTTAAAGATTTGGGAAGATAAAGCAATAGTCCTACAAGAAATCAAAGATTTGAATGAAGAGCTCGCTAAGTCTCCTCTCACTTAGGACATGAGACTTAAAAGAAACACAAGAAAAAAGAGATGACTTCTAAAAAGAATAATTTGACATTAAGGCTTATGAGGAAGTGTCAAGTGAAGAGGAGCAAACACTTTTAAGTGATAGTGATAAGGAAAACATAAGATTCGAAAATGCATCAAACTTCTAACTATGGCCAATGTTGAGCAAGTTTTACTTAATATAAAACTCTCAATATTCGTAAGTAAACGGATCGTAAACTTGTAGTAATTGAGGTATCAAACACACGAGGAATTAGCTAAAACTAAATGAACCTAATTTTGTTTAAGGTTGTAAAATATGATTTGAGAAAAAATAAAATTCAAAAATTAAACAATCAAATAAAAATGAGCATTAAACCACTTAACAATTGAGCTGTCACAATAAAATAAAGATGATCAAGTATGAAAGTATAGGATTCGTTCTATCGTCATTTTGCTCTCTTAATCATTTTTTATTCAATTTGGTGTCAATCCTAGATTTTCTAAGGATTGATTACTCTCTCAAGACCTAGGCCCTGTTTGACAAACAACTGATTGCATTAACTGTTAGGTAATAGCTGATTCTCTTAGCTGATTTGACTAGCGGATTACATTAGCTGTTTCTTGGAGATGTTTGGTAAAATTATATGTTTAGTATTAGCTATTTATGTATAAAATGACTTATAAGGACATGACTTTAAAAAATATATAAGAGTATGAATATTATATATCTTAGTATTTCTTTGAATATTCTTATAAGAATTTAAAGTTTAAATATTTAATTCTACAAAAATTAAGTTTCTAAAATAATAATAAAAATTAACTTTAATAAAAAACATAGAACATTTAATAATAATAATAATAATAATAATAATAATAATCATCATCATCATCATCATCATCATCATCAT
>JAOTAW010000006.1:10502408-10513934 GCA_025629945.1 Erythroxylum savannarum | reverse complement strand
AGGTAAGTGGGTAGGGTAAAGCTTTATTTAAATGGACCATACTAATAATAATACTAATAATGAGAATAATTCTTACAGATGAAGCCATAATCCATCAAAAGCCTAGGAGAAGATGGGAGTAAAAGATGAAATCAACTGCATTGCAAATTTGTAATCCCACTTTTGGTCGCAAGAAACTAGTTTTATACAATGATATATACAAACTTGGGAAGTATAGATACATAATTTCTTCTGTATACATAAGATTCATTTTCTTATTTTAAAAAAATAAAATAAAATAATTCATTTTCTTTAGAATTTTCATATACTCTGAACATTCTTTTGGTCTTGTTGGCGATTGACTATGCAACTATCAAGAAGAACTTAAAAGGCAGTCAAGAAAATCTCCTTTCTCATATCAAAAATTAAGGCAATGGAACCTTCACAACTTGAATGCTCTGAAGTAGATGAATTATAGGAGAAATTGCCTCAAATAACAATGGAGCTTAGATTAGAAAGATTAACCAAAGGGAAGCCTCTCAGTGAAGAGGAGACATAGCCTAATACTCTGAAAGCACATAATCCATGTATAGCATTGCCTTCGTTATTTGATTCAAATTTTAGGTTTGCAGTGCCTTTTGCATTGATCTCTTAATTCCAATGACCAATATTGCTTTAGTTTCCACCAATATATCAATTCCCGCCTGCATCGATCTATTAGTTTTCTCTAGCATCTGCCTATCATTTTCCCATCATGTTGACTTACTTTAGCCCACAAATGTCTACCTACTCGGTGTTGCCAATTTTCACACATCATATAATAGAAATGGGGGTATTGTACTTGATCCATTCCATACTAATTTATTCATCACCAGTATTCTTGACTGTAGAATTGGCACTGATGCAATTTTCTTTCTATGATCAAGTGACCATTAAGGTGATGAAGAAAACTAATGAAGGATTTATAAAGGATAACATTGGCTGACTTAGCAAAACGTATGAAATTGTGAAGAAAATGATTGTAAGCACTTTATCCACTAATGCTCAGGCACCTTAGGAATTTTGTTCAGTCTCAAATATTCGAGTGCCTTCCGATTTCATAATATTGAAAATCGTGAGGTACGATGAGAATTCAGATTTGAGGCTCATTTAAGAATGGTTTTTGATAAACAGGTTGCCTATAATAATAGTGGAGACTTGGTAATCTACTACTTTCTAAAAAGCCTTTTTGGACCGACTACATTAATTTATAAATTAGGATCAGTCATCTTTGAAATCTTGAAAGGACCTAGTAAATATATTCTTAACTCAATATGGGTCCAACCAAGATACCGTAGTAAATGTAAGGACCTATAACTGATAGATAAGAAATCCATAGAAAGCTTGAAAGCATGCAAAAGTGAAAGAAGTCCAACTATCTTTTTTAAAGAGAGGATTGTAGGCCTATTTCTAAAGACACCCAAAAGCCATATTACAATAAGTTATGATAGTTCGCAAATTGCCCCTTCAAAGAGCTAGTCTGTGAATATAAAGCCTTAAAAAGGCAATTAGAAAAGGAAATTTTGAAATCCTTATCCAAATTCCCTTCCACAAGAATATGGAGAAAAAACCAATCAAATGGAAGCAATCTCTACTACTTACCAAGAGAGAATAAAGTTAAGGAAAGAATTCCAATTAAAATTTCACTTTATTAGATCCTATTTCTATTCTCAAGTGCCTTTTATGCTAGTTCTACATGCTCCACAGGTGGCATTTATCCCTAATCAACTAGGCCTTCTATCATTCAGACTACCTTTCTTACCATAAAAACCATTTCCTCAACCTTGCCTAGTTACACTCTACTTATGGTTAATAAAACCAACCATGGTAATAACAACAACATAAGAAATGGAAGCATAACTAAGGACATTGGAGGAACAGAATGGAGCGTTCTATACTAATGGAAATTAACTCTATAAGTTGCTTATAAAATATAATAGTAATGTGTGGATTTTCGGAGAATAGTTGAAGTCCTCATATCCTCGTAGGTACATACTGGAGTTGGCATGTAAATGTCATGGCGGAGACACTCAGATTGAATCTTACATAGCTTTTTAGGATAAATTCATATCCTTTCTAAAGCATGAAAGACTTAATTTAGAAGAGGAGGGACTAAGAGTCAACAACAACACTTAATTTGAACTGGGTTAAAGAAATAAAATTCCAGCTCAAATTTTTAAAGGAAACATTATTTTATAATTGTAGAGCATAATACCCTCCAAGCCTAGGCAAGGATTTACATTGAGAAAAGCCAGATTTTTCCGAAAGGCAAAGATTGTAAAGAAAAAGAACAAACTTTTGAGAACATTAAAGGATGTTGTCGCAACTCCAAATAGTGTGACTTCTGACAACATTTATATTTGAGAGAAAGGATTTATTGTTGACCATGAAAAATCAATCAAGGTTATCTTGGAGTTAGAATGTTAAAACTAATGTTTTGAAATTCGGACTGGTCATCGAATCGGAAGCCTTATTGATCATTGGTTTGATCAGTGTGACGTCATAATTATGCAATAATTATATTTAATTATATATAATATTAAAAAATAAAAAATTAATTGAACCAGTGGTCGTACCAGACCGATTTGACCGGTCAATTGACCGGTTTTGACCGGTTCAGATTAGGTCAATTAAAAACTGATTTTTTAGAGTAAACCGGACCGAATAGTCGCCGATCCGGTCCGATTTTCAAAACAAAGGTTAAAAGTCATTATTTTGCTTTTTTCAAAATCAAAGCTCTCCATGATATAAATGCCAAAAGTATACTCTTTCTAACAAAAGTCATTACTAATCTTGCTTTGTAACTCTTTCCATGAGACCTTCAGTCATATATACTTTAAATGCTGTTTCTCGAGAACCATACGGCAGGATCTCATCTCAAGATGTGGGGCTCATTGAGCTTTCATAGAATGGAACATGGACAAGGATGATATCAGGTTCCTCCAGCTACCAATGGGATGCTTGCCAAGAAGTTGAATTAAGGATGCTTAAATGACTTGAAAAATTAGTACCATGAACAAGGAAATAAGGGGAACGTATAAAAGTAGGTAAGTGTAACAGTCCTCTTTTTTAACATGTTTCATCTATGATACAGTGACCAAGTAGCCAAATGCTTCGTTGTCCTTAAAGTCCTAAACTATCAAATCTTGTATCTCAGTTGCACAAAGCTTGTAACTATGAAAGAACTTGTGTCGATTGTTACTCTCTAATTACTATGAGAATTAATAAAAATTAGGAATTTGTTTAATCTTTAGTGTCTACTTTCTCCTTTAATACTTATTATTCTTTTTTAGACAAATACTTCAGTTTCTTAATCCGAGGATAAATCTTGAAGCAACTAGTAAAAAGGAAAGACTATGTATATCACAACCTTCTTCAGACCTCCACACGACGGGAAGTTTTATGCACTGAGTATGTTGTTGACTTTAGTTTCTTAATCACATGCGTAACACTTTAAACAAGAGTTTGGTGAGTTTGACTTGAATTATACAAAATATTATCACTCCATTATCGTGCGAGTACTTGTTAACACATCAGTGCAAATTTGATGCCCTATGAATGTTTTCCTAACGCTTTAGCAGATTCACCATACCTAATAACATCCTTACGAAATTGAAAGAGATCTCTGTAAGACGAAACACATAATCATCTTATAGTTCCTTGTACTAATTTTCAATACTCGAAATTTGATTTTCCATTAGGCTCTTCTAGTAGAAACGCCTTGTTCCCTTTGCAATGAGGCAATCAATTATTATTTTTCTTCTTGGTCTCAACAACGTTCTTCAAATATAATGAAAATGTATGACCTTTCATTGTTCAACACACCCCAAATTTACTTAACTACTTTGGTCGTGTACGTTCGCACGGATTTTAAGACCATATTAACACGAGAAATTTATCACCACCTGGGAATCAAAGCTATGTGGAATGCTACACTGGTATGGAAAATTCTTAAGATTAGTTTGCATGTATTCTGCATTCTGAGAGTCACCTGCAGAAATCCGAACTAAAGCATCATTGCTAAGCTTGGAAACACCTTGCTACTACACGAATGATAGTTCACATAAAAGGTATGTCACCAATGTCAAATTTACAAAAGAGAGGCTGCAGCACGAGAGAATAGATTCCTAAACCGCTAATGGTATCAAAGATGAAAATTGAAATACAAAGCATAAAAGGTTTTACAGAAGAAATTTTCACATCTTACCAAAAATATGCAGTATCATCAATGAAATAGTATGCTTTCATCGTAATACAACTGGTTTGAACAGACTCCAATTTACAACATCTGTCAGTGAGAAACATCTGCTTCAAGTTCCCCGTTGGCATAAACTGGATTAAGTACATAACTAAGCCTATCTGTTTGTTGCCACTAAAATGATAGTTTTCACCCAAAGAATCCAATAATTCCTTGATTCTTGTCAAGCGAATAGTCAGTGTAAATCACAGTTTGGTGCCAGTATCCAAAAGTCAGCAGAACCTATGGTATGCCTTACATTAGTAAAACAAAACTCCTGGCATCAGCTACTTGTCTAAAATCGAAGTCATTTCTAAAGAAAATTACACGTTTTTCAGCTCGCATTTGTCAGTTTATCAGCCCTTCATTTGACTGCTAGAAAGCTTTTCTTCGTAATTAAGAGCGGCATTTAGAAGAATGTCCATTCCTTCCCTTCCTTTATCTAGTACCTTTTCACAACTCTTAGCCTGACTCTTGTCCATACAATTCCCATCCCTTTTATCCACTTCAACTTTTCTTGTAGATTTTGGCATTTGCTGCCGCAGTTTCCTTTGATGTTTTTTAAATGCCTTCTTAGCCCTGTTTATCTCTCTGATTTTTACAGTACAGTGTTTGCAATGCCATTTTTCGGCTGGAATAGCAGTAAGTGGCGGATCCAAGCAGCCAACATGATATGCATGATCACAACTATCACATAAAACAATTCCCTCCTCTTTGTCATCTCTAAGGCAAATTCTGCACAAACAAGAAGGGCAAAACCAATCAGGACCACATTATTTTAATTGCTTTTCTGAGAGGCACTTCACATGGTAATGATTGAAAAAGCAGAAGTCATGATCGCATTTCTTTATCATGTCACCTTCTCTCACAACATTCTTACAAACTCCACAAACACCCAATTTTTTTTTCTTTTTCGATGTTTCACGCTCACGACCCAGGCTACAAGTTGTAGCAGTCTCAGCTTCATTGAGCTTTTCATTTGATGGATTGATCTTATCACCAGTTTGTTTAAATTCCATTCCATAGCCATTCAGCTGCTTACAAACTACACAATCCATATGATGGGTCCCCATTTCACTAGAAACACACTTGGCACACCAGAATACCGGAGGAATCACCGAGGGAATAGGCTTTATGCATGAGATGTGGTACATTTCTTCGCATGAATCACAAACTAAATACTCCCTTCCACCTGCCTTCTCACCACAAGCTCGGCAGGTGCAACCTTCGAATGTAACAAAATCTTTCTCTGCTTTACCATGAGATTCAGCTTCCTGGGCAGTGCTAACCTGTTAAGAAAGTAAGACCTTTAGAGAACTTCACCATTCCAACTACGTCAAATCTCCATAAAAAACATTTAACTTTTGTCTATTTGAATATAAACAAAATATTCTCTTGGAAACATTGTAAATAAGCTCCTGCATCAAAGTTCCAATAATACACAGCTATTAGAAAGCACATTGAACAAAACTACACTTTATCACTTACAAAGGGAATTCCATCTTCGGATGTACAATGCCGGGAGCCTCCTACCTGAAAGAGCACAATTCTACATTGACTTAATAGTCATAACAAAAAGGATGTGTAACCTCATGATGCTTATCATGATATTCAAGTACGAAGAATACTTCTTGGCTGCACTACCTCTTCATTGTAACAAGATTTTGACACATCTGAGAGACCTTTTGCTAAAGAAATCAATTGATTACCAACAACTTGAAGTTTTCTCCACACCTGGAAAAAAAAATTGCAAGTAAAGAGCACCAAAAACAGAATTTGGAGTGACTAAAATGCTTGTGAAGTAATTCCTACATGAATTTTAATTTCTGCCATAACTTCGAAATTTGTTGTGATGCATGTAAACGAAAAAAGACCTTTTTAAGTACAGGACATTTGTATCAGTTGAATTATCAAATTAGAAGTTGGAAAAGGAAATTCAAATATAGCTTGATAGTTGGTTCCAAACCCATTGATTACGAGAAGGTACGAGTGTAAATTGTTTCTCTTTAAATGTCAACGTGACGTACACTAGAAGGGAAGTGAATCAGAAAAGGACCAAAATAAAATTCAAACTCAGTTACTCCGAGAGATAAGAGCCTCAAAAAGCAGAGGAATAAGGATGTAGTTATAGAATAACACCTAAAACATTCACAGACAAACAGAAGGTTCATATTTTTGGAATTCCATATTTCATGTCGTTAGCACATCAAAAGAGATAAAATCAAGTAAAACTAGACATTGTTATAAACAATTCCAAAGATGAATTGGAAATAGCATGAACATAATAGAATAGAAAGAGATGTATAGCACAAACTTCAACCAAAAACAAAAAGCAATGTCATTATACTAATAAGGATTGTGAAACTTACCTGTTGAATATCGGCAGAAAAAACTGAAGGTGAACATTCATAAGCTCCCTCTTTCATTCTTCTGTTTATGAGACGAATGTCAAAAAGGTTACCAGCCTTCACTCCTTCAAAATTTTCACATAATAGCTTACACAATGAAGTGAACTTTTCATGAAGTATGATACTAAGGAAAACACGCTGGCACATCTCAGTAACTGATGGACGGCAAGATTCATCTAGAGCTCCATTGGCTAAAACAGCCTTATAATGTTTAGTATGAAGATGATTGTTATTAGGCATGCACTCTGCTTGATTAGAGGATTTTTGGCCATCTTCAACACAAACATCCGACTCCTACAGAAAACAACAAAAGATGAGAACAAAGTACAAAGAATCTAGAACAAGAATGACAGTTTTGTTAAACTAATGCTAGCCAGAGGTATCCATTTTAGTAAAGTCAAAAACCTTAGCTCCCACCATAAGTGCATCAAGGATGCATCTGTTCATGCTTCCCTCATCACCAATTAACGACTCATACAAGTGTACGAGTACAACATCTCTCCACTGCCTGGATGAAACAACATTTGAGCCATTCGTGGATGCAGGAAACTGATGATATGGTTGACTAGTGGTCTACAAAGAAACCTCATATAGAGAAGTTATACAATAATAAGGATAAAACGAATACTAATGAAATAAAATTGTATCAAGAAAAGAATGATGGAAAAACTAAAACCAACAAAAAATATGAACTAGGTGGATAGTTGACCAAAACCAACAAAAATTATGAACTAGGTGGATAGTTGACCAAATTTAGCCAAGGAAAACACTTTTAGCAGAAAAGAGTTCTTGGAAACTGCACAATCTTCTAATCTTTCCTTCTTAATTCACATCATCAAAATTTTGAAACTGATCAAAAGGCAGAGTACAGCATGACCATGTTAACTGTCAACACTAAGTAATGCTCAACAACTAAATTTAACCAAACATGACATAATTATAGCCAAAATTGTTTGTATTACCTGAAAATATAAACTTCCGGTGAATGATAAGATGGATTAATTCAGATCTAAATACAACTTTTTGCATAGTCTCATAATAGCTACTCCACCAAAATAAACATCAAGTTCTTAATGGAACAAACGTATACTTTATGTCATTTAATGTCGGACACTTTCCAACCAATCCCAGAAGGACTGAGAAGAGCCAACCGTCATATGAGTTCAAGCTTTCCACCATTCATTCATATAAATGAAAGGCAAAATGTAGTCACCCACAATATGAGCAACTTGTCTGATTAAGATCCATGGAGTAGTGACATGATCATCACAAACTTCCATTGCTAAGCATCACTACCAAGTTATATGTCACAGTCCTTAATAATTCAACATCACCACCTAAACTACAAACTGAAGTGATTGCAACATGTTTAAGAATAGTAGAACTGAATCAACACAGGAAACTAGCTTGTCTGGATCCACGTTAGATCCTTTAAGGCCCAAATCAGTGATTTAAAGCAGCTGATGCTTTAGCTACAGTGGAGACCCAAGTTCATCTACCACTATTTTTCTTTTGTGTGATTCAACCTTCGGAGGCATTTACTTCGCATGTACATAAAAGAATCTATATACATACTTTCTATTTATTTGAATCGATCTTTAAGAAATATGTAAACAAAAGAATGAGAAACAGCATTGAAATTGGAATTCCCATTCCAACTCAACAAACTAGAATTATAACCTACATTTGTTGTCTTTAGGCACAGCTCAAGATTGCCAGAATCACAACAATGAAGTGGTTTTTGTAGGGGTAGAAGTAGTGCCATTAAGGCCAGTAAAACCGGCATCGCAATAATGAGGATGGTCACAATGGCACTTACGAAGATCATAGAGAAACCATATTCAGTATCATTATGTGTATCATATAGAAAAGATTTTAAGATATAGCAACTGACAATGAACAAAATCTACATCTTTGAAATTCACCATCACCAACCTTACTTTAATTCCTTTTCGCATTTTCAACAATCAACTCAAGTTTCTTTCTGGAATAAAACATCATTCATATTCCCCCACCCAAGGCAAACAAAAGTATTACTCCAAAAAATTTTAAACATACAGACATTTTATACAAAACATAGTAGCTGCAGCACATTTTTCTAAGTCATCTCTTGCGAGTTTCAGGTGAAATTTTGAGTCTTCCTAAATTGCAGCAGACCAAACAAATGAAATTTAGCAAAACCTCTTCAATTATCAAATATAAGAAAGCAGTCGATTCAAATTATCACTTAACCCATGCATAGGCAAATGATAGAAACATACCTGGTTTTCTAATTTACTAGCAGATGCTACAGAGCCCCTCTCGTCCTCTTGACCCTTACTCTCTGAACAAGACCTTGTTTGCCTCCGCCTCTTGTAAGTTCGAAATCCTTCACTTGTCCCCGAGAAACCATCAACTCCATCATTTCCAATGCCAAACCCAGACAAATTGTTCGCTGTTTCACCTCTCAAGCCTGGAGCTTTCCCATCTGTTCCACAACCATTACTTGGTCCCTCTTCCAAGCCCATTTCTCACCACACTAGAACTTAAAAAAAGAAAGATCATTAATTGGAGTTTTGTTGAAAAGGGAAACTGAATCTAGTGCATACAGTTTCCTAGAGTTTCTAAAGTCAAAATCTTGTATCACAGTTAAAAAAATTCTAAAGTCATATAAAGCTACCCCGAAGATTGAAAATTCGAAATGAAAACCCTAGCCTTATCCATGCAAAGTTCACTCCTTTCTTTATTGAGCGGTTTCACAATTACCAGAGAAAAAAGCGAAGAGAAAAGAGTACCCAAAAAAAAAAAGGCGTACCTCTGGCAACCCCAGAAACCCTAAAATCCGATGAGATAGCTTTAGATTATTAGTACAGTCTAACGAGAGAGAGAGAGAGCGTAGTTTCTTTAGAGTTTCTTGCTCTGCAATTGCAAATGACGACTCCTTATCCGTGAGCATCTAAGTGGCCTGTCAGTCGATTGTTTAAATTTTGACTTCTTTTCGCTTTCAAGTAACCGAAGTAATCTCTGTATCAACGCTCGCTATTTTCTTCATTTATTTCCTCATTTTAATTAGACTAACTTCATTTTCCCTTCCCAGGCCTTATTCATGCGAATTTGATCTACTAATCGCAAAACTTGAGAAACATATAAACAGAAATTAAATTATATTTATTTGAAAACAAACCTTAAAGTCTAATTTATCAAAATTTTAGTTCATCTAATCGATCTTAAATAAATATCATAATTTAATTTAGACATATTACCTTTTAATTATTATTTTCTTTTTTAATTAATGTGCTTACATACTTTTTTTATAACAAGAGAGGTTTCAATTTATTCTCTATGAAAAAAAGATATTTACTATTATTTTTTATTTTTGATGATTCAAAAAAAGTAAAACCAAATCATTCAAGTAAACGAAACATTTAATTTTAAATACATATTATGTAACCAAGTATCGTGTGTTCTATAAAGCCTGAAAGAAAAATTGAAGATCTTTCATTTTGTAAATTAATGTAATTTTTTATCAATAACTTAATCATCAATTTTAATACATGAATTTTTATTTATTTAGAGAAATTAAGGTTTTAATTTTCAAAAAAAATTGAAAATCGCTTAAAGTGAGAAAACTAAAGGTGTTATCAAAATGGGGTGTTTTGATGTTCTTGAAAAACTTAAAGTATTGAAAATTGATGTTTTAAAATTTGTTGAATGTCAATTTCCACTTAGGGTTTAAATTAATGAATAAGTTGCTAAGTAGTTAAAAATGGTTAGATTTTAACTAGTTAGACATTCGGCTAGTTGAAACGTTATAACCAACTAGTTGATGATGTTTTCAAAATTTACTATAAGGGTGCATTCTGTCCAACTAGGGGGTTTGACTAGTTGATACCTTAATTAGTCAAAAGAAGGTGATGGACTAGTTAATCTTGCTCAAAAACTAGTATTACAATGACTAAATTATGTCTCTGACTATGTGAGGCATTATAGGTTATAAATACTTATTTTTCAACTTCGTGACATTTTATTGGAATAAATGTGATTCGAGATACTTTAATTTCTGCTTTTTTGAGATTGTCTGTTTCTTTGAAAATTGGATAATTACTGAAAATCTTGATAAATATTTCCCTTTCTTTTGCAAATCGATTTTTGTAGGTTTTGACTGCTTGGATAAATCCTATGGGAAATTTTGACATAATAGACAAATGGGTTAGATAAATGGTATCAATTAAGCCACTTTGGAAGAAAAGGTAGGTTGATAATGGATCTATTTCAGGGTAAATGATGGCTTTTGGTCCATATCTACCTCTATTATGTGGATACTGTTGAAATAATATATTTGAGAGAGTTTTCAAACATTTTAAGTATATGCACATTCATTATGAATTAACTGTGAGCTTTAGAACATTGAGTAAGCACGATTTATTGAAATTATAATGAAGTCTAACTGGTGATTGTTTCTTGTGCTTATTTGATTCAAGAAAGCTTTTTTTTAGAAATTAAATATGTATTAAGCTAATAAAGAGTAAAATGCCAAGAGGTTTATGTTGGTAAACACTAAAAAACAAAGACTTAAGATATAGAACTATCTAAAACCAACCTAGAGAGGAATCACTACATAATCAACTAATAGCTCAACTAGCAACTAGGTGAAAATTTTGAATAATTAGAGAGGCACCTTATACTAGATTATCATAAATTCCAGTTGTTCTTTGTTTTGGGATTACAAATGAATGGGATATTCTAGCACATTAGTTTTTCTCATATATAGTTTACAAACCCCCGTAGGATGATAGTTTGTTGTTTGGCTTACCCTTGGAATCCCCTTCTATTTCTTTCTCTCCAAAGTAAGTAGATTGCACTACCAAGTATAATTTAAATGTG
>JAOTAW010000006.1:10476106-10486714 GCA_025629945.1 Erythroxylum savannarum | reverse complement strand
CTGGATGGTCTGGTAGTGTCTGATTGGCGTCCGATGTGCTCCTCTATAACATACATAATACATTCACAAATATCAAATTTTTGAACAAATGTACAAGTATTCTTTTATGCACATCAATGTATAGCAAGTATGCATAATGCATGTTCAATAACAATTTCGGGTATCTTATTGTAACTCTTATCATTAAATCGATCAGATATCAAAGCCCTCATTAATATCATTTGGTAGTTATAATTTGGACCAAAATAAAACAATGTGAAATTAATTTCATAACCTAGTTGACCACTTCAAATTTTCTACCCACATGATTTTGGTTCAACTTTACATAATTAATTTGATAGGGTAAATGACAAAATTATGTAACACTTTCTTTTAGAAAGTCGTTCTCCAATGTATTAAGTTTCTAATGATACCAAGATCGTACAATTTGATTCATTATTCAATGAGTTATGCATAAAATACCACAGACTGTGCACATTTGAAATTTTGGCTAATGCATGATCATGCATTCAAGTAGTACACCTCATATCTCTCAATTCCAGTATCCAAAAATTACAAACTTTATACAAATTTAAAGCTAATATAATAAGTTACAACTTTGATGAAGACACCTCAGTCTAATTCAACCCACATCAATACAGTTTATTCAATAACCACAAGACATGATTTCTGTCCCTAGTAATGCTACGGCCTAAGCTAAGACTCAATTTCATGCCGAATTTGAAAGTTTTAGAGACAGAAATAAAATTAGATTTCTTCAAGAAAGTTGTAAAATTATGTCTCTAGTTTAATCTGAACTAAGAATCAACTTATTTGGAAATTTACAAATCAAGTTATAACCAGAATACCAAAGCATGTTTATGAAGATTTTCCAGTTCATAACATTCTAGCAGACTTCCACACTTTCATCCCATCAATCACTTTCAAAGTAATTCAGATCGCTCTAAATTTTTATGGAGAGAAAGAAAAATGTCTTAGGAATCCATTGATCTAAGTTTCAAGACATTTGGAGTTCGGATGAAAAAGTTATAGCCAAAAGACTTAAGCTATGCAACAAAACTACTCTAGTTCATATTTACATTTCAAACACTAACATCAAACACGCAATTCATCATCATCTTCTGCCTCTTTCTACTGCAATTTTTTTCATGAATAGTAACAATTCTCAACAGAACGTGTGTCATGCTTTTCCACTCCCATTTTCATTCAACTCACTTTAAACTAGCTCATAGCTCAAGATCAAATTCAAACATCTAAAAACTGATACATACCCATATTTCAGCATTTTCAACTTTCTCTCACTACTGAAAATTTTGTTTTCATGAACAATTTTCGACAAAATCCATAACCTCTTTTTCCACATCTATTTGAAGTTAACTTTATAAACCTTCATCAAATCTTAGCTCATCTCAACACAATCAATGCAAAAATCCAAGATTTAAACATAAACATGAAAATCGATATCCCTCACGCTTACTCCTCATTTTTTGCATTTTTTCTCCATGTTTTAGCACTTATTCATTCTCACTACTGAATTTATTTCTTCCATATCACTCATGCATGAACTCAAGTACAAAACATCACAACACCAGCAAATGTTATTCACAAACAAAATCTTACTTGGTGCCAAAAAAATTTCAGCTCAAAATTTCAGATTTTCTAACCCTCTCAAGCAGCCAAACATCAACGCACATTTATATTCTTCAGCTAGTTCTCCAGTAGTTGAGAGTTATACAAAAACAGGCATACAAGTAGTTCCGGTGATGGGTGAAAAGAACAAGGAAACGAGTTTTCATGTGGGTGTTTTCGGTGGAGCAAAAAGAGAATGAGGGAAAGACACCTAACTATGTGGGTTAACACTTCAATGACACATGGCACCCATGCATGTGGGCCATGTATCACCTTTCCATTTGTCTTCTTTTCTTTTTTTAAACCCCAAATTTTCGAAAATTCTCAAAAAATCACCAAAAATCTGAAATAATCAGATTATTCTCCAAATAAATTTTCAACTCAAATAATTCACAATTCACATTTTAATTGCATTTTAAACAATTAATTATATCCGAAAATGTCAATGAATGCATGTACAATCATATGAATGTGCAAAAAAATGTGCATGTCACATTTAACTTATGCATGACATGCATTTTTCCTAATTTCTCAATACTTTCTCATAATTTACGATTCGAGCCTTAACATGGGTAACGGAATGTTACATATAATGACCAAAAAAATTGTTACTCTTAGTGCCAACGCTTTTAAAACTTTGTCAATATGAGCTTTTCCTTCCCAATTACTATTAAAAACTATAAACGGAGAGAAATTTATAGATTTTCTTTTAGAAGCTTTATTACTTCTAACATAAGTTCAAGGAAACATCAACCTAGAAATATATGGTTATACGATTCATTTTCTTAAGTCACTAACATATGTATAATGAAGGTTTTCCTTAGAAAAAATAGGGCCAAAAGAGCATTTCTGCCTCCAATGTTTACAATGAATTCTAATTTTCCCCCTAATGTTTCAATGCATCCAAAATGGCCCCTGACATTTGCAAAATGTTCAAAATAAACCTTAGTATTTGTCTGACGTTCAAAATAACCCTTGGACTGGCAGAATTAGTAATGAAGTTGGAGGTTCGTCAATAAAATGTTGACGTGCTTTTGTTTTATTAAACATGTTTTTTAAAAAAATTACACTGAGATCCTTGAAAATTAATGTGGAAATTTTGAAAAATAGATATGGTCCCACTAATAAAAGCTTTCATTGGGGTATTCTTTGTCCTTTATGAAAACCTTTAGTTATCTACGCTCGTTCTAGGGTTAATTCCTTTCTTTTCTCCTGCTAATCCAATTTTTATTGATGATTAAATATGGGCTTGATTGTTTTATTAATCTTTTTCTATAGGTTAAGCGATTACACGCCCTTTCGTTTAGTTTATGAGAATCTGTCAAGAGAGTTGGGTAATCCATTCAAACTTTGATTCTTAATCTAATTATCTACAATTCTTGCACGCATATGTGATCTAGTATTAGGGACTTGCTCTATTTTAACAAAAATTCATCTTCTTGTATTAAAATGCTTGTGGTTGTGACTTGATATCTTCTATACAACTCTTGCAAAATCAATGGGCATAAATGCTTTTTGTTTAGTTCTTTTTTCAACGAAAATGGAATAATGTGGAAAATAAAGGAAGAGATTTGTATAGATAGATTCATTCTACCTTGTTTATTGTGGGATTAAGTTAAAAGAGGAGATTTGAGTAGCTTTGAACTTGAGACGAAATGACAGTTTTATGTTTGCATCCCGTATTTCTTGCAGATTGCCTACTTGGAATGACGGTTTTTCTTTTTTAATTTTTGTTTGAAATTTCAAATTTTATTTTGGGTAACCTGTTCAGTTTGGTAGTTTATGGAGCAAGAGAAGAACAATAAACATTCCAAGAATTTAGCTGAACCTTCCTCTATTTCACAATTGTCTAAAGCTCTTGATAAGGAGCTCAAGTGTCCAAAATACCAATGTTGCCTAAAGAGCATAATGGAGAAGTAAAAAAGTTTAGTATAGGAGAAAATAAAACACATGCATCCAAAAATGGAACACCTAATTCAATGAAGGCGACATTCAAAGTTCGGAAGAAATCTTTAGATGGCAAAGCTTGTGAAGGGAAAAGAAACTGTGGGTACTTGAAAGGTACAAAAAAGGAATAGAAGAAATAAAAAGTAAAAGTTCCATTTCAAACAAAAAAGAAATGTAATAAAATTTTAAAAAAACATGTCAGAAAAAAAGTTAGCATTTAACTGATGGACGTCCAACTCTGTTATTGATTCCGTCATTCTGGGGTTTATTTTGAAAGCTAGACAAATGTTAAGATTTATTTTAAACATTTTGCAAAAGTCAGGGGCCATTTTGCATGCACTGAAATGTTGGGGCTAAATTAGACTTCAATGTGAATATTGGCGGCAAAAATGCTCTTTGGGCTTAAAAAACATTATTTTTTAAATATATTCAGGTATGTTGTAGTAATAAATTTTGTTTCCTAATAAAGAAATTTGTTATCATTCTTGTTCTTCTTTTCCTCTTACAATGTTACCTTGATAACTACCCAATACCACTACCCCTCAACATATGATTGCGTGGATTACAATATTAAAGCTTGTTCAAGTTTGAAATAAAAAGAAATCAAATCATGGTTCTGACCAGCAAACCCTCAAAAATCAAACCATGTGCAAGTATTACAGTTGTGGAACCATCATCAACCATATGATCCGTTCTAGTACCAGCTTGTCTCACTAATTTCACTCCAACATTCTCTAAAGGATCTTTTAATTCAATTTACATAATTAACAATAACCAACATTTTATCTTTTTAGAAATTAAAAATTCAAAAAATTAGGCGAGATCGTAGGAAGTTGAAAAGGATTGATAATGAAAGTGGGAGTATGAAGATTAGTAGTGTTATGTAAAGTGTCACCCTTCTGATCAGTGATGGAGAAGATGACAGATGACAGTGCTTCAAATGCTAGCAGAGATTATATTTTGCTTTAAAAGGATAAGTTTTTCTAAATATTGAAGAAGACAGGTATTTGGTAAAAAGAGATTAATTATGTTTAATTATTTTATTAAAAATTTAAAATATTTGTAGCTTAAGTATGATGTATGGGTCTATTATGTCACGTGCAGGTCATATAGTACAGTGGACTCACATATTGTTTCGAAATATTGAATTCATTTGATATTAGTACTAACATGATGCATAACTTAATTTTATCTATTAAAAATTTATTTTATAAATTTTATATTTTATTATAAAATGTTCCAAAAAATTAGAGTTCGACTGGTAAAGTAAAACTAGAATCAAAGTTGCACTTTTTGAGAACGGGTGATACTAATCTTTATCAATACAAGAGAGGGACACGACCAACAAAATAAAACCTTTATACGGTTCTGTATACAGCGCCTACTCCACTCCCCATGGTCATCTCGCCGGGGGCTTCTTCTCCTAATATAACCGTTTGTCTTTTCTGGTAGGGTTTTGGGAATCTTCCATTTGCTTCACTGTGAGCCTGAAGTTTTCTCCTTTTGGGCTGGTAAGTGAGTAACGCCTCCTCATTCCTCAACCCTTCACTTTGCCCTTTTAGAAAAAGTAATGCATTTTAACGGAGCTGAAAATCCTCATTGTTGCTTTTCTAAGCACACTGCCCTCCAATATTGTTGTTTTCAGCTTGTGCTTTATTTACCTTGCAGTTTTTAGTTTCGTTTCTTTCCTTTAAAAGCAGGAGTCTTCCTTTGGTGGCTGTCAAGGGATTGAATGTTATTAAACCAAATTTGCGTCTTTTATGAGACCCTAAAAGAGGAGAACGAGTAATCCTCCACCAATGATGATAGACATTAAAGAAGATGATCCGAGGTTGGCCAGGCGATGGAAGAGAAGGAGCATTGCCTCGCAGAGTTCTAAGATTAGTTTACGGCGAATTAATGGTGTCAGTAGTTGTAATAATGCTTTAGCACAAGTCCCAGAAGTTAGTTACATTCTAATTGAAGATGATGGTGATGGAAAAGAAGCAAATGTTGATTCCAAGAAGTTTTCTAGAAAGTGTGACCAAGCTCCAGTTAAAGCCTCCTCATGTGAGCAGGTCCGAAGTGGCGAAGGCAAAGAAAGAGGAAAATTTGCAGATGTTGATTCCAGTGCGGATCTGGTTGGACTTCATAGGGCTACCAATAGTTCACCAAATAGCAACTACTCTTATATTCATGATGAAAATGGAGGAAGGCATACAAATTGCAACAGAGAAGAAAGAGAAGAGGTGGATATTGCCTCTGACTTCTTCAATGTTTTTGATCCAAAGCAGCTTGTCAAGGAATGCGTTACACATATTGAACACGGAAATCGCAACAAAGAAGACAGAGAAGCGGTAGATATTGACCATCAGTTCTGCAATTGTTTGGATTCCAAGCAGCTTGATAAGGAATGTGGCATTCTCGATGAAAATGAAGATATTAATAAAGAAGACCAAGAACAGTTGGATATTGATTGTGAGTTGTGTGATGTTCTGGATTCCAAGCAGCTTTTTAAGGAATGTGGTTATAATGCTAGATTTGTAAGTAATTGTACAGTAAATGCTGATACTACTGGTACCGTTGTTACTAAGACTGGAGAGAATGGTGATATTAGCAAGGTGGTTAAAGCAGTAGCTACAGAATATGATAATGATTTTGATTATTCTCATGAAGATAATGTTATTGGTTTTGAGGTCACAAAGAATAGTTATTTGGTTGCAAGGTCAAACAATGTTGGTGTTGCTTGTGGATCACTTGACTGCATTAATGTTGATGAATATGTTGTAGGTGAAGGAAATTCAATAGCTTCTAGACGTGTGATTCATGATGTTCATGATGATACTCATAATGATAATGCTGATGATGACATGGATCCTGAGTACAAGATTTTCATTGAGAAGCTGAGAGAAAATGGAAATTCTTATTTTTTAGAGCTTCTTGTGAGTGATGGAGTGATGGACATTATCAGTTATGACACATATGATGAGCAATATGGTAGTGGCATTGTAGAGAATACAAAGACAACGGTAAATTTTCAAATGAATAACCAAAGAAAGGAGAGTGATGCCAGGAGTTCTTCTAGGAGACGGAAAGTGGAAACTCAAAGGACTTTGAGGAACGTTCCTGGCAGAGCAGTAAAAAGTTCAGTGGCCGAAGAAAAGGTGAAAGGAAATGTAGTAGATCCTATTTTGTGTGAACTTAAAGACAATCTTAGGACTAGACCACTACCGGATGTTCTTGATTCAATTAATTCCAAATTTAGTAAACAGAATTTGGCCGTGGTAGATGCAACAAACCGGAACTTTCTGAATGGTGTGAAGGTTGAAGGAAGTTATTTTGTTTTTGCATTTGAAAATGGAAAAGAAATTATATACGGAAAGGATGAAGAGAGTTCAATGGATTCAGAAGTAAATGAAATGGATGTTGATCCATTCTCTGATGAAGCCCACACCCCGTTTGTAACCTCAAAATACAGATTTGTATGTATCACTTCCTGGTTAAAGTTTTTTCCTCTTTCTTTTCTCTTCCTTCCTTAAAAGCTGTTATCTATTGCTAAAAGTATTTCATTTCATGCTTTATGGCTGGTAATATCATTTTTTGCATTTTGTGTTCATTATTAATTCTGCTTCAAGGACGAAAGCGACGGGTGCATCGAAAATTCTGTCAGAAAAAGTTGTTTGCAGTTTAGGGAGGGAGTTATGGAAGTCCTCAGAAAGCCATTTGATGAGAAGGAGTATCATGATCTTTTTGTTGAAGCTACTCTTGAAAGGAAGATAGTTCGTGACAAACAACTGCGTAGTGGGCCAAAACAATTTCAGCTCCCTGGCCGTGGAAAGTCATATCTTGATCAGCACCGTGGTATTCCTATTATTAGCAAGTGCTTTCTCTCAATTGTGAATGTTTTCGTATATATAGCATGCATATAATCAACCAGCCAAACTATGGATATTCAAACTAGTATGTTAATAGGTCCTTTACATTTTGATAGGATCCTTATCATCTTTGTCAACAGGATAGCTCATAGGATTTCCTAGGACATGATTGTTGTTGAAACTCAATAGTTCTGTGTGCCTTATCCATCATGTGGCTATATTTGATGCAAATTTTAAGGTTATTGCCATTTTCAGTCAACTGTTTGACGATGCCATTTGACTTAACATATGCAGTTATCTTTCCATCCATTAAGACGTGGTTGAAATGGTCAATTTATACATATGTAGTGTATAGTGGATTTCATTTTGAATGTTAATGTTCTGTGAAACCTTGTAGATCTTGCAGAAAAAATTGATTCCTTTGGAAATAGTAAGCCTAAAGTCTTGAACCTCTTGCGTGGATTCTTCTACTATTTGCAGGTAAGTTTTAGTTCATATATCTATTTTCTTTCATTTTACAAAGCACCAAGCCATTCTGGTTTTATATGTGTGTGATAATCATCATAGCAATCCTATTAATGCACCAAAATAAAATGTCAATTGCCCAACTTGTTGGACTGCCCGTTCAACAGAAATGTTGACTCTATTTATGCAGAGTCTCTGTTACTTTCTGGCTTGTCATCATGAATTAGTTTTAAGTAGGATCATTACACGCCTCAAGAGCATATTTATAGTTGGTTTCACCTGTTTGTGCTTGTAAATCTTTCATTTGTACCAGAATGTTGTTGACACTTACCTGTCCACATTTTGTGTAGAATGTGGCTCATAATGGAGTGTTTCAACCGTGGTTGGAGCCATCATGTTTGGAAGTGCTGCCTCAGTAACTAGTTTGACTTGATCTCTAAGATTTCAATTCCTGATGACCAGAATATTAAATATGCACTCAACTGTTACACAAGTAGCATAGCCTTACTGCTAAGCATTTGTGTATAATTCAACGTTTTGGTTGCCTATAGAAGCAGGTCATCTAGTGAACCTGAAATTGTCACCCTTCTGAGTCTGCATATAAATATTTGTCTATTTTGATGTTCTCTTATAAGCATGAATCTTACAGCTTTGTTTCTTGGAGCTGATCATAATCATTAGGTAGAATACGAGGCTTCCCCATGCTAAAGTTAAGTACCCTAGCGTTCATGTTGTACTTGATTTGCCCATCATATAGCAGCTTCCTGATGTAGTGCTCTATGTCTGAACCAATCAGCCTCAGCGTATACTCTGTTAATGGTGCACCCTGATTTCACATAAAGTTTAATGTTCAGCCAGCTGAAACAGGGATCCATGCAACTTCCAAATTTTGAAGTTAATGGAATATAGACTTTTGGCCGTACATGTGCATTTTGAAATCAGAACAAGTAAATCTTCTGCCAACTTTATGCGCCCCAGTAAAATTTCAGCACAAGAATGGCCTACCACTAGTATTTAAGGGTGATGCTTTGAAACAGGGTGGGTTACTTGTGGACGGCTAGCTTTAAATCTCGACATCGGCTAGAGGATAAGAGTTAAATTTGCTTACTCAAAGAAATGGGCTATAACACACTAAAGTGTTCTTAGACCCACTTCCAGGAGTAGAGTAGAACATAGATTCATTAGCTGTTACAAGGACAACAATCGACATCATTTTACCTCGTAGTGATCCACCAGCTCCTGGAAGTAAGAGTAAACCAATGTACAACTCTCATCGGTCCACACGAACTCATTGGTAGGATCAAGAATAAGGGTAAGCTTATCCATTTGAGTCTGATCGAACTCCCATGTTTCAGGGTCGATGTATGCAGCATAGATTCTAACGTGCCGGGTAACACTGCTTAGCCATTGCCCTCCATACTCTCTGCTCATGTTCTTGCTCTTGACGTTTGTTTGGGGCTCCACTGGTCTTGGCTGTGTCCGTGGCTTCATAGTCTCACTCTTGGAATCTTCTTTTACTCCTTGTGAATCCATCTTTGAGTCTCCTTCTTGGACTTCTGCTTGCTGTTGTGCTGAAATATAGAATAACTTTTTCCTTATTACTTCTCTTCTGCCTCCAAGCCAGCCTAATGTAGGGAAACTTGAAAAGCCCATGTAGGAGGAAGCTGCTGCCATGGTTGAGTTTATCAGTAGAAGCTACCTTATGGAAGTGTAAATTCTGTAACTTGAGTTTTTTCAAGTGCCCAAGTTATTGGAAGGTCTTTCCAAGGCCAATAATTTCAGGTCCATCAATTTTTGTGGATAAGATAGACTCGTTTAAACGGAGGTGAGGAGCCTATGTGGAGCAGTAGCAACGAACAAGCTACCAGCCACTAGTCGTAACTTGTTCTGTCCATTTGCACTTCAATGACGCATGCTAAAACGACTACGGTCATCATTTTCTTTTACGTTGACTATTAGAAATGTCCATTGATTACTTATGAACAATCGTTGAGCATAACCAAGTTTTGATGATTAAAGATATATCAATTGGGATACGTAACTTTTGACTGTTGAGGCGGAAGATATATTTGATAAAGAAAATTCGTGAGACATCAAATATATTACCTAAGTTTAGTGTTGGCGTGGAATCAATTGACTTAGGAGACAATGAAACTAAAACTGAAGTTGAGGATGTAGTAAGTGTTGAAGATAATACTAATCAAGAGGGGACAAAACCAAAATTCTAGTTAAAACCAAAATTCAAGACAATTTTAGTTATGATATTTCAATGAGGAATGTTTTTTTTTCTTTCTTACGAATCACCATGTTACTAGTGTCTTTTAGCATTTTTGAGGAACATTAAGGAAAAATGGTGGAATAGTGCTACCAGTGGTTGAATCAAACATTGTTCTATCACCCTTTGTGATCAAATGTCACGCTAAAGATTTTTCTCAATCCCATGCCTTCTGTTTTCTATCTTAAGTCACTATTTTCTAATACTTCTCAACATTAGGTTTATTATCTCCAGTAAATGCCCCACCTTATAAATCTTCTCCCTGAAAGTTTCATAATATGGCGAATCCATTTACTAGGAATAATCAATTTGGTTTCAGATCAAGATACTTCTTTTGCAAAATTTGCTATGTTTCGCAATAAAAGATGTACTTATAAAAGAATTTAATGATAATATGAATGACTTGTTTTGATGAGGAGTTAAAAAATAATGACTAAA
>JAOTAW010000006.1:10325633-10336753 GCA_025629945.1 Erythroxylum savannarum | reverse complement strand
TTCGGATTCATTATTTTAACTAGTTTTATAAAAAATATTTAAAATTTTTGTATAAATGTATTTTAAAATAATGTAAGTAACAAATTAAATTCCAAAACGTTTATTAGGAGAAGGAGAGCCACGTAAGACAACGGTTAGCTCTAAAGGCAGAGAAGTGACAGCACTCTATCTGGACTGAGGCCCAAAATCAGAAGTTAATGGGTCGGGCAGAAACCGGAGCACCTTTTCCCTCCTCAAAAATTTTCTCGGGAAAATTGAAACGGAAAAGAAATTTCCAGTTAAACCCACGGAAACCGTTTCACCCCTCCCGCCGAGCTCTCCGCTATTCAACTCCACTTAGGGCTTTCCACAGCTTCTTAAACTTCCAAATTCTCGATTTCAATGGAGGAAGGCAGTGCTGGTGGCGCTGACGGAGGAGGAGAGCCGTCGTCGTCGAGGGTAACGCCGTCGTACGTCAAATTAGGGGACAGGCAAATATTCACAGTGGAGCTTCGACCCGGAGAGACGACATTTGTGTCGTGGAAGAAGCTTATGAAAGACGCTAATAAGCTTAGTAGCGGATCCGAACCCGCCCCGAACCCGTCTCCCGTCAACGCTCACCCTAACCTAGAGTCCCGCATCGCCCCTGTAAGCCCCCTTCCATTTCCAATTAATTATGCATACATTTTTATGAAAGATTAATTAGTCTGAATTGAGGAGATTTTGATGAAAGATTAAAAAAAAAAAAAGACCTTGAGGCAAATAGTCTCACTTGTATTGATGAATTTAGGCTTTGGTGTGGGAGAGTACCATAGGGCTTATTCTGTAGATTCACAGCTTTAAACGCGTTGAATTATGTTGAAATGTTTTGATAGCTGTCATTGTGCGTGACTGTATTGAGCTGGCTGGTTTTGTTCGTTGTGGACTGTGGAGTTATTAGTTTGTGGTTGGACATTCTTTAGGGGCAAGTTGGTGAAAAAGAAGCCAAGGATGCACCACCTCCAAATCGTTTCAGTGCTGTGATTGAGAAGATTGAGCGTCTCTATGGGGTATGTTTATGCTTGAACTACTTTCTATTCATTTTTTGTGGCATTTTTTTATAATGTGCATGCGAATTTTGCACCAATTTGATAAATTTACATGTTTTTATTTCTTTTTAGGCTAAGAATAGTAGTGATGAGGAAGATCTAAAGGATGTTCCTGATGACGACCAGTATGATACAGAAGACTCTTTTATAGATGATGCGGAGCTGGTTGGTATCTTATCTGCGGTTTTAATCTTCTGCAGAAATTCTTCAGTGTAAATAGGCACGGTAATTTTGGATGTTGAAGTGGTTTTATTTTGTTCATTAAAGGTTATACATTTTTGCAGGATGAATATTTTGAAGTTGATAATTCAGCAATTAAACATGATGGGTTCTTTGTTAATAGGGGAAAGCTTGAACGCATGTGAGTTCTTTTTAACCTATTCTATTGATGATAAAGTCACAAGATGCTGTAGCACGTTGTCATTGGATGGGCACTGGTCAGCCCTTTGGCTTGTAGCAATAGAATGATGAATCTTTCTGCTCTTCCACTTTGTCAATCATGCGTTCTCTATACCTCTATTGGGGGTAGTAATCAAATGCCCGAAGTAAATCTGATAGCATTCTTTTTGCTTCTCAATCAAAACAAGTGAAAGACTGTTCTATGTGCTGCCAACGACATAAATGGAATTTTCTTTGCCATATGTTCAAAGAACAATGATTACGTGTGTATAGAGAAGACAATTGCATCTGCTTGATCATCTTTATATTCCCTTTTTCTTTCTTACCAATTACTGAGACAAATAGCAAATTAAAACTGTCATCAAAGTACAAAGAAGACAGTTGGGTTAGAAAGATGTCAAGTTTGGCTTTGTATTATGTTCGAAACCTTTTTCACGCTGTGGATTTTGAGATAGTATTAGTGGAATCATGTCTCAATGCTTCAAAATTTTCTTTAGTAGAAGAGCTTGACCTTTGTTCAATAAGAGCTCAATGACTCCATAATTTAGGGTACTTACACAGAAAAATTGGATTTCATAATAACTAAATAAATTTCCATGTTGCTAGTTCGTATATTTAGTCAGCGATGATCTTGCTATTCTGTTATTTCATGTATAATGATCACTAATATTCTATTCTAGTTTCATATGTGGATTTTGATACATAACAATGTGGGATCATCTTTCCTTTGTGATTGCTGGAACTGTATGTTTGTTATCATCAGAGTTTAATATCATCATTTTGGTATCATGATGCAGTTCATACTGGATTCCTCAGTCAAAAAGACTATACATCAGATAGAATTTCAGAAAGTAGTCCTTGTTTTAGGTTGTTGCATCATTTTTGTTAATTTCTGTTTCCTGTCTAATTTCTTTCGCTTTCTTTTTGCAAGAAGTGAACCTAATGTTATTCCTAATCAGCAACCAAAGAAAAGGCGAAGGAAAGATGTGGAAAAGGCTCCTGGTGAGATTGATGATGGTCGAATATTGTCGAATAAGCAGGCCAAACTGGGCAAATCAACAGCCGAGAAGATAGCAGCAATTGCTGGCAAGACCACTCATAGTGTCTCTCAAAATGTGGTTGTCATGAATGAACATCACGGGGATATAAAATTTCAGAGTTCATCAAGTGCACCTGGAATTTCTTCTAAAAAGAAATCTGTTGAAGCTAAAATCGATTGCAATGCGCCTTCTAGTATAAAAGCCAAACAGGGTGATGCTGCTGTATCTTTGGCAGAAGTAAAGGAAATCGAAAGGCCAAAAACAGGAGGCCTCCAAGCAAAGAACCTCACAGACAAGTCAAAGGACACAAGGGAATTCTCTGATGTGTCCAACCATACATGTCTTGATAAAGTTGTTCATGAACAATCAAAGTCATCATCTGCAAGACCAGTGTGCAATAGCAATGAACTTGAAAAGTCAATACGTTCACAAGAAAAACTTGACATTCATGAATTGCCTGATCTTAATTTTCCTGAAAGCAAGATTGCCATGCAGACGACTGTAAGCATTATTGAATGCTTTATTTAATCGATTTCTTGTTAACATATTGGTTGCATACAGAAATTAGATTTCCAGATTTGTGTGTTTTGTTTTGATTTTTATCTCTTTGCTTCTTTAGAGGAGGAAGGCATTACTAGGTTTTGAAGCAGCAGCTCATTTCATTGTGCAAACTCTTCCTGTGCAATGAGTGGTAGCTGGGATTAGGTCTGTGGACATTAACATTTTGTTTGAGATGAAAATAACTTAGCATGTATTGCAGCTCTTAACAATGTGGTAAAAGAAGACTACTTGGCCTGTGTGAGCAGCAAAGCTTTTTTTTTTTTTTAATGTGAAACACATAAAATTGCTTTGAGTTTTCTGAATTTTTGGTGTAACAATCACTGTGAGTAGTGTTATTATAGTTAAGAGACTCTTCAAATCCTGAATTTGAATAAGAAAACAGTATCAAATTCATGTGAAATTATCTTTGAGTTATATCAAATATTTAGTGGCACAGCTTTTGGTCCCACTGTATGCTTAAATATGTTATCTTACAGTGCTGCTAATGGCACAACTCGTCTTCATGCTTTTTCCTTCCCTCTTTGCTGAAAACTTTCTTGTTATGCAAAATGTAGTATTTGATCCTTAATTATTTGTTTATCCATGTTGGGGATTCTTGATTTTATGGAAGTAATACCTTGCAGAAAACTTCTCACATTCACAAACGAGATGGTTCAATTGTTAGGCCCAAGAGTTCGATGCTCGAAAAGGCTATTAGGGAGTTGGAGAAGATGGTTGCTGAATGTGAGCTTGAATTCTTCCACTCTATCATCATAATGTAATTACTTGCAGAATCTCCAGGCACATTGAAAATATATTCTTTTAACAAACATGACAGCAAGGGTACCTGGTACGGAAAATCAAGAAACTGATACTTCCAATCAAGCAATAAAGAGGAGATTGCCCAGAGAAATAAAGCTGAAGCTTGCTAAAGTTGCGAGATTAGCGGTTTGTTTGTTGTTCCATAATCTTTTTTTCTTATACCATACATATTTGTATTTTTGTATGGTTATTCCTGAAAATCTTAAGCAACATAAGATTTTTGCTTTCTAATGGTGCAGCAGACAAGCCAAGGAAAAATATCAAAGGAGTTAATCAACCGCCTTATGAGCAGTCTTGGTCACTTAATACAAGTTAGAACGCTGAAGGTATCATTTTTGTTGCAAGTGAATATGAATCTTAGATGCTGTTAGTTTGCTTTGCCTTCCTCTATCTACATCAATGTTTATGTGAGGAATTCTTGTTGTTGGTAGACAATTGTCCTGCTTTTAAATATAGTAGCTGACATATCAGGTTAAAAATTTTAACCAGTTCCATGGGGTAGCTTCTTGTAATAAGTTCAAAGTTTATTAGTTATTGGCTTCGGTTTACGGTATTGGTCATTCTACAGTAAAATTGAAGGCAATAGGTGTAAGGTTTCTATCGTTAACTGTTTTGTCAAATTAATTTTTCCAAGAGTTTGTTAGTAAGGGTAGTTTGTTTGTAAACCTGTAGTGCATGTGGCTGGTGCACTTGTATACTGACTATTCAACTGGTTGACTAGTTCTGCATCTCTGAACTCTTTAATGCTGCTATTAGAGAATTTTTATGTTTTTGATAAACCCTAGCAAATGTTGTTGTTGTCTTATATCTATTCCCCAACTTTCAGCCTTCTCTATTACGAACTGGTACCGATGATTGTTTTCATCTTCATAATCTGTGTACAAATATTGTAATAGGAAAACACTTTGTGGGCTGCTGCATTTTGTGAAGTTCTAAAAAGTAACACACATAATTTACTTTTTGTGGTAGAGAAACCTAAAAGTCATGGTTAGTATGGGATTGCCGGCAAAGCAGGAAAAAGATGATAGGTTTCAACAGATAAAGAAGGAGGTTGCTGAGATGGTTAAGACTCATGTCCCCTCTTTGGAGTGCAAGGTATGCTTGTGGAATTCTAATCCTGCACTTTTTGTCGTTCCCAATCAGTTGGTTAGGCTATTTAAATGGCTTTCCTAACCTTCTCCATTCATACTTACCACTCCCTTACATGGAGCACATCTTAGGTTGGGACTATTTTTCTTGTTGCCAATGTCTAAATCGTATGTATTTTTTTTTCTCACTACTATTGTGCAAAATTCATTTATTTTCTACCATAACATGGAATCAAATTCGCTGCTTTCGAAATCATAATATGCAAGTCCATGAGCGTATACATGCTTGCATAGACACATACAAGCTGAAACAAATAATATGATAATGTAAATGCACAATATCTGTTTCTAGTTGACGCTTTTATAGCAGATCAATTGTGGAAGTCTGAATTTTAGCTGAACCACTGTTTCTTGGGCATTTGAGCAGCAAGTTAGAGCCACTGATGGCTTTCTGGAGACTGGTGCTGAAGATAAAGGAGCTCCCAGAAAAAAGTTTACGATGGATGCGGTGTTGGAGGACAAACTCTGTGATCTTTATGACCTTTTTGTTGATGTAAAGCTTGAAATGTGTTTTCTTGAAGAATGTTTTCGTCTTGTTCATCTTTTCCCCATATATGGTACCATTTTTTGATTTCTACGTCTATGATTCTAGGGACGGGATGAAGATGCAGGCCCACAAGTCAGGAAGTTGTATGTCGAGGTTGTTCTTTATTACCATTCATTTATTGCTATTTTAAATTGACTTAATGATTATGAACGGTGCAAGATTCCTTTCTCTACCATGAACAAATTTATTTGTTGCTAATCTAACATTTGGTCAATCCATTTTTCATATTCCCTTTTCTTCCTCTCAACTAGCCTGGTACCTTCCCTTTGTGCGAAAATTAGTTCCACCTAAAAATAAGGTTATCCGTTTTAGGTTTTGTTTTGATGACTTGTGTCTAATTTGTCGATGTGTATCATTCCTATTTTTTTCAATATGCTTTTGACACTTGAGTTATATCCACGATCCAGCTCGCAGAATTGTGGCCAAGTGGTTTCATGGACAATCATGGGATCAAACGTGCAATTTGCAGGGCAAAAGAGAGACGCAGGGCCATATACAGCAGACATAAGGTGCATATGTCTAGCATTATCGGTTGGCTTTTTTCTTTTTCTGACAAGTACCTTGATGTGGCCATATCTCTACTCTTTTTTTTTTTCAATTTTCTTTTTAATTTTGAGTGTTGGGGGGAGGGGTGTTGCATTGTGGAGACTTGCTATGCTTCTCTAATCTTCTATCTGATAATTCTAGGATCAAGACAAGATAAAGAGGAAAAAGATGGTGCCTAAAATAGAGGACACTACTCGAGGTGATACAAGTTTAGCTGCACAGCCACAATACTCGAGAGAGAAGTTGGCCACAGATAGAGGTGGTCCTGTTTTGGCTTTAGCTAGCAAACCTTACACAAATTCAACTACAGCAACAAATGCTCCTAACAAGGAAAGGCCAAGACTGGAGAAACCAAAAGGAAGTTTGAGCAATTCCACGGATGAGGCGATGGTCAATGGTGCTTTGACAAAGAAAAAGGTTAAGAGGAAGTCAGAGCAGGAGTTGGATGAAACTCACTTCCGTTCAGAGAAGTTGCAATCTCAATCTAATGAAGAAAGACTGCAATCCCTGAAGCAGCCTTCAGGCCTTTCCCAAAAGTTAAATCTTCAGTTGGCTGCACCTTCAAGCTTCGAGCAATCTAGCTGACTTAAAACTACAATCCAAGTATAGTTAAGCTTACATCATAATAGTGATCTACGTTACATTTCCTTTTCTTTAATCTTCTAGTGAGCTTCATTCTTTCTCCGACTAGCTGATTGTACCATTTTTGTAATTAATGTGCTTGCATGGTTAAGAGTTTTGAATAAGAGACCAGAATTTTTGTGCAATATTTTTTTATTTGATGTCGAGGTCTTCAGCTTTTAAATCCTTCTATTCCTTTTTTCCCTTTCTTGTTTAGTATGGTTGGATGGGTAGCTATTGGATGTAGCATACGCACTGACATGGGTCTGTGTGCTATCGGATCCCCGTCCATTTTGGTCTCTGTAATACGTGTTCCATCTCCCATTTGGTCTCTCCTTAGTACGTGTTTCTCTGCATTATACTTAGCTTCTGGGTAAGTTTCTTTATGTTGCCCTGTTACTTTGACATTTGGTCTCTTCTTTTCTATTTCACAATCACATTTCAACTACTATATCAGTTATATAGATCATCTTCAATAATTCTCACTTCCTTTAGTCCCTTGAACAGAGCATTCAAATAAGAGGAGGAGGACCCTCCTAATTAAGCAACTTCTTTCACATTTCTCTATGTGCTTTGGCATGTTCGTTAATTTCTTCACCCACCATAATTCTCGCTGTTGACGGCTTCACTCTTCTCGAAATCTTCATACACTTGGGTCTTGAACCCATTTTTGAGCGCTTAACATTTGATTTAGTCACCAACTTTTCGTTGTCGAACTATACTTTGCGGCCATTTGGCCATGCCACCATTGTGTTCCGTGCAGATATGGATTCAATAATAAAAACTCCTTCCCTAGCGAGTCACAAAACCTTCAATAGCTTCATAATTCTATCAATAATATTAATTAACGACGGAAACAGCCGACGGACAACGGCATCGTTAAAACGACCGTAAGTAAATTTACATGTGATAACCAGCCTTGAATTATTAACCCTTTTTCTTACATTTTTTCTCAAGTTAATCAGGTAATCATTCTTCCGTCTCTTAAACGATTGTGTTTTTCTTTAATACTCGAATAAACTCAATGTGTTGAAACGTCAGGATTTATTGCAACAATCTCCTTTGGCTGGGGGGCTGTGAAGTTGGACAAACTTCCAAAACATATGCAAATAATTGAACTAGATTTCTTTGAGTCAAGCGAGTTTAAACGCTCATGGTTACTAATAGGCTTCTTTTCCTTTTGGATATGACTGAGCATTATTGTGTAGCTCGTCCAATAAGACACTATTTTTGGAATATTTATTAAGAGTAGCTAAACTTTAATATATTTATTATGAATTATAATATAGATTAAATTTAATTATATAAAATTAAAAATTATTTGTAATTAAATATATGGTATCAACTGATATTGATATTATACAATATTGATATTAAAATTAATATAAAATCAAGTATAATATTCAGAATTTTGATTGCCCAATGAAATTGAAACTTTTGCTTGGAATTGAAATACTACCGTTGCATTCAAAGTGAAGGACAAACCACCAATGAGAGTCTACCGTTGAGAGTTAAAACCATCCTCCTCCTAACCTTGCGACCAACCCACTTTATTTCCCTAACCCGTCTTCCCGATACACCTCTCCACACCATCTGACATCCTCGTCGTGCTCCTCTTTCTCGCAACATCTCCCTCGCTTTGCCGACATCTGACCCAGGTCCTCCTTCTTCGAACCTCTTTCAAGCCACCCACTCCTGATTTCCTTGACCCTATTCCGACACCCTCTTTTTTGTCGCTGTTGAAGACAATCTCCTCTCCCAACTTAACCGTCGACTTAGACCCCCAGATCGTTGTGAACTGATGGCTCTTCTTCTTTTTCTGTCAACTCTTCTTCTTCTTATTCTGTCTCTTTTCTGTCAGCCCTTCTTCTCCGACAGTTCCATCTCTGCCATCCACTTATTCCTTCTTCCTTCCCCCTGTTTTCGCCTCGTCAGCATACTTACCTTTCCCTTCTCCCTACTATTCCGACCGTCCTCAACACCCTGTAGTCTGTCATTATTATTATTATGGCCGTGGCCACTCACCCTACTAATCGTTCTAATAACCTAGCTACTTTGGACCCTCCACTCCTTAGCAATTCGGATTTCCCACCGTTAGGGAAAGCTTCAGTTAAGAATCAGCAGGGAATGGAGAAGGTGAAGCCCACTTGGAGCTCGATTATTGACGACTTTGACAATCTAGGGAAACTTTGATTTGTCGAGATCGATCGGGCCAAACCAATCCAAGCACCGATGGAGGTGTTACAGCAAGGTGCTCAGAAGTGGTGAACCGCTCTTGTGGGATTTTTTCTGGAGAAGCGGTTAGTTTTGCCAGTAGTTAACAAGTGGGCTAATGCCATATGGAGGCCCAAGGGATTGGTGAATCCGACAGTAAATGAAGATGAATTATTTGTTTTCCAATTCAACACCGAAGAGAATGCACTGAATCAGTGCTCAAAGTTGGGCCTTGACATATAACGGGGCATCCAATACTGATTAAGAAGTGGCAGTCCGTAGTTACCTTGGGCAGGAATAGGATTACTTCCTTACCGTTATGGGTAAATATTCACAAGATTCCTTTAGAGTATTGGTTTGTAGAAGGGATGAGTTATATTGCGAGCAAGATAAGCAAATGAGAATACAACTTTATTGAAGCGGATTGGGTATGTTACACTTTGTATTGATGTAGATATATTGAGGAAGTTACCGGATGCCCTGAGAATCATGAAACTAGATGAGAATGGAGATATGGTAGAGGATACAATCAGAGTAACATACATGTGGAAACCGAAGATGAAAGAAGAGAAGCAAGTTTGGAAAAGGAAAGAACAGTAGGGAGGACAACAGATGAATGAGGCAAGCCCAAACCAAGAGAAGGGCTTCCGAGCTGATGGAGGGCTATCTTTGGAAGTACAAGCTTCGCACAACCTATCTTTGAAGGAGAATCATGGGATTGGAAATAGACCACGGGAAAAGAATGAGGAGGAGCATCAAGTGGTAGCAAGTGGAGTACCATTAGTGGGGGATACTCAAGGCCTCAGGGATGGGAAGCAGGTGATGAGTTTGACACTGAATGATCTACCAGACCGAGAAATGTTTATTAAAGTATTTAACAATTACCCCATTTTTAAGTAAGCAGAAAGTCTCAAAGAAACTGAAATTTAGATATCCAGAATAGCATATGTACAAATTGGAATCAGCAACGGTATGTATCTACCAATAGATACTCCCCCCAACTATGAATTCAACTGGGATCTAATAAATCAGTTCAGTTTGCAATGTCTCGAAGAAGTTTATCAACAAGGCTTAAAGATCAATCTCGACTCTTTAGTCAAGATAAACTACAGAGGAGCAAATATGTTCATGATGTCAACACAAAGCACCTATTTCTCCATAGTCATTCCAGTTGATCAAACAATTTGAAACATCCTTTTCAACTATCGCTGGAATATTCACTGAATTATCTGACCAATGTAAGCAAGTTCTCTGTCAACAACTATATCAATATTCACAACACCATTGTCCATTGTGTCCCTCCACATCTTAAAAGAAAAAGGAAAAAGAAGATAGCTCATCTGAAGACATCATCGTCAAAGAATAAAAATCTTCAAACATGCAGGCCACCTATCGGCCATTAATTTCAATTAGACGGACCATTTGTCGGCCATCAGAAAAAGTAGATTCTTTATCTTTTCCTTTTGCTTTTTACTTTTATCTTTTCCTTTTCCTTTTTTCCTTTTGTCTTGTGCTTTTGCCTTTTGCTTTTGTTTTCTTGGACGATAGCATATGTCCTTTGTCTATATAATGTAAGAACTGAGCCTCGCTCAAAGATGAAAACATAAACTCTTAGTTAATCATATTCTCGTTCAAATTCTCTCAATCTCATTTCAAAGCCTTCAGATTGGCATTCAAGAGAAAACGAGAAAAGCAGGTATGTTTAATTGCATTTTTAGATTTTCATCAACATTATTAATCTATTTCAATTCAATCTCTTAAGTTATCTTATTAATGCCTATTTGTACTATTTGTAGAAATCTTCATTTAGCAATATTACATATTAAACGAAAAATTTCATTTAGTAAGAAACTTATTCAAACTTTTACAGACACCTATAATTATTTCAAACAAACAGAGGCTTCTGAAACTACTCTTTCCAAATTTGAAGATATCCTATATCGAAATACAAAAACCTATAACCAAGAAAAACTAGAATTAAAACAACTCTTTACACAATTTCAAGAACAATATAAAATCCATTTTTCATGAATAATTGTCCTATTTGTCAATTTATGTCAACTTTATTTTTAATGCATAACTTTACAATTTGTAATCAATTATTAACATAAATTATTCATTTAGAAACTTTAGTCATTGAATCTAGATCAGAAAAAGAATATTACGAAAGACGTTA